>CM059339.1:1015425-1060425 GCA_030340685.1 Protosalanx chinensis | reverse complement strand
CACCTAACACCAGTTCCCCCCTCTCTCTCTCTCTCTCTCTCTCTGTTTCTCTCTCCCACACACCTAACACCCCCCTCCCCCCCCTCTGTACAGGTGTCCATCGACTCCTCGTCCTCCCTGCAGTCAGGCATGTGCCTGGTGCGTCAGTCCCGCCTCTCAGCGGAGCCACGCCCATCCTGTCCGGGGTGTCGGAGTACGAGCTTCCCAACGACCCTCAGTGGGAGCTGCCCAGAGACAGGTGACCCCCCTCACTCCCCCACCTCACTCCCCTCCTCACTCCCCCACCCTCCCCCACCTCACTCCTCCATCAACACTAGCCCCTCACGGAGGAGATCCCCCTGAGGAGTGTGTGTGTGTGTGTGTGTGTGACCTGTGTGTGTGTAACCTGTGTGTGTGTAACGTGTGTGTGTGTGTGTGTGTGTAAACTGTGTGTGTGTGTGTAACCTGTGTGTGTGTGTGTGTGACCTGTGTGCGTGTGTGTAACCTGTGTGCGTGTGTGTAACCTGTGTGTGTGTAACCTGTGTGTGTGTGTGTAACCTGTGTGTGTGTAACCTGTGTGTAACCTGTGTGTGTGTGTAACCTGTGTGTGTAACCTGTGTGTGTGTAACCTGTGTGTGTGTGTGTGTGTGTGTTCAGGCTGTCCCTGGGGAAGCCTCTGGGGGAGGGCTGTTTCGGTCAGGTGGTCCTGGCCGAGGCAGTGGGCGTCGACAAAGACAAGCCGTCCCGCCTCACCAAGGTGGCCGTCAAGATGCTCAAAGGTGAGAGACCCTCGCCAACGCAGCCACACGGCTGTTACCAAGGCGACACGGCCTGATGGAACGGCTCTTCTTCCTGTAACGGCGATGTCACGTCCTGTTTTTCGGCGTAGCGGACGCCACGGAGAAGGACCTGTCCGACCTGATCTCAGAGATGGAGATGATGAAGATGATCGGCAAACACAAGAACATCATCAACCTCCTGGGAGCCTGCACACAGGATGGTGAGTGTGTGTGTGTGTGTGGGTGTGAGTGTGTTTGGCTGTGTGTGTGTTTGGCTGTGTGTGTGTTTGGTTGTGTGTGTGTTTGGCTGTGTGTGTTTGGCTGTGTGTGTTTGGCTGTGTGTGTGTTTGGCTGTGTGTGTGTTTGGCTGTGTGTGTGTTTGGCTGTGTGTGTTTGGCTGTGTGTGTTTGGCTGTGTGTGTGTTTGGCTGTGTGTGTGTTTGGCTGTGTGTGCTGTTTGGCTGTGTGTGTTTGGCTGTGTGTGTTTGGCTGTGTGTGTTTGGCTGTGTGTGTGTTTGGCTGTGTGTGTGTTTGGCTGTGTGTGTGTTTGGCTGTGTGTGTGTTTGGCTGTGTGTGTGTTTGGCTGTGTGTGTGTTTGGCTGTGTGTGTGTTTGGCTGTGTGTGTGTTTGGCTGTGTGTGTGTTTGGCTGTGTGTGTGTTTGGCTGTGTGTGTGTGTGTGTAAACCCCTCTCCGCCTGTGTCCAGGCCCCCTGTACGTGGTGGTGGAGTACGCGTCTCAGGGGAACCTGCGTGAGTACCTGCGCGCCCGGAGGCCGTGGGTCTGGAGTACTGGAGCGGACCCTCCCAGGCCCCCCTGGGCAGCCTGGAGCTCAGGAAGCTGGTGTCCGCAGCCTATCAGGTGGCCCGGGGCATGGCCTACCTCGCCTCCCGGAAGGTACCGCCTCCTCGCCTCTCGCTCTGGCTGTGCTCGTCTGTCTGTTGGGGGAGGGGGGGGGGGAACCTCCGCATCTGTAACTCTCCTGGTTCCTCTCCCCCCCCCCTCCCCCTGCAGTGCATTCACAGGGACCTGGCTGCGAGGAACGTGCTCGTGACCGAGGACAACGTGATGAAGATCGCAGACTTCGGCCTGGCCAGGGACATCCACCACATCGACTACTACAAGAAGACCACCAATGTGAGCAGAGGAATCCACAGATGGAGGGCTGGATGATGGATGGGTGGATGGATGAAAGTTTTAAAACGGTAGAATCAATAGCATTATGGCTGGTGGGTTGGTGGTTGGATGAATGGATGAAAGCTTTACAGCCCTTAGAATCGAAAGCTGTAAGGCTATTTGATGGTTGGATGGATGAAAGGTTTCAAGCATTAGAATAGATGGTTGGATGGCTGGTTAAGGGGTTGGATGGCTGGTTAAGGGGTTGGATGGCTGGTTGATGGATGGATGGATGGATGGGTGAAAGGTTTAACCCCTTGTTTCCCTAACAGGGTCGCCTGCCTGTGAAGTGGATGGCTCCTGAAGCGCTGTTTGACCGCATCTACACACACCAGAGTGATGTGTAAGTCCCTGACCCCTGACCTCCTCAGACAGTCCCCTGTGCTCTCTGTTCGTGTGTTGGTGTGCGCTTGTTTCGTCCGTCTTTATTCAGTGTGTGTGTGTTATGTGTGTGTGTGTGTTATGTGTGTGTGTGTGTTATGTGTGTGTGTGTGTGTGTGTTGCAGCTGGTCTTTCGGGGTCCTGCTCTGGGAGATCTTCACTTTGGGGGGCTCTCCGTACCCCGGGGTCCCTGTGGAGGAACTGTTCAAACTGCTGAAGGAGGGACATCGAATGGACCGGCCCTCTGCCTGCACACAGGAGCTGTGAGCGCACACACACACACACACACACACACAAACACACACACACACACACAAACACACACAAACACACACACAAACACACACTCCCTTACGTGTGCCCCCACACACACGCGCACGTACACCACGCCCGTCTCTCACACACGCAGCCCAGCTTGCACGCTCACCTTAGACCCTCCACACGTCTTACTCACCCACGCACACGCTAACCCACCTGTGGTGTTGCTAGGTACCAGATGATGCAGGACTGTTGGCACGCCGTGCCCTCCCGCAGGCCCACCTTTCTGCAGCTGGTCGAGGAGCTGGACCACACCCTCTCTCGCATGGCCAATCAGGTGAGGCCACGTCACTCGGCGAATGACGTACCCTTTCGTCGTTGAAACAGCCTCTCTCTGTCTCACGCTTTCTGTCTCTCTCTCAGTCTCACTCTCTCAGTCTCTCAGTCTCTCTCTCTGTCTCTCTCAGTCTCTCTCTCTGTCTCACTCTCTCTCTCTGTCTCTCTCCCTGAAGTTGTAACTGGGTGGTTATTTTCATCTGTTTAATTTGGTCTGGGATTGTGCTTTGGGATGATTAAGTATGTTCCTAATGTCCAGTGTTGTGTAAGTGGTGACTTACTGGCTGTTTTTATTGCCCAATAAAGATTAAAAGAAATAAAGTGAAAACATCTCTCCTCCCCCCCCCCCCCCCCCCTCTCTCTCTCTCTGTAGGAGTATTTGGATCTTTCCGTTCCTCTGGTCCAGTACACTCGTGTGGGTTCAGACACCTACTCCTCCTCTGCGTCTGTCGTCTCCCGGAGCACCACGTAGGGACCCTCCTGGGGTGCCAGGCTCCCCCCCCCCCCCCCCCCCCTGTCCCTGGTTCCATGGACAGGCCTGGCTGCCTCCTGGCCCCCCTCGGCCCCCTCTCTCTGCACCCTGGCCTCTCCTTGCCTCCTGGTCTCTCCTGGTCGGGGGCCTGGGTCTGGACTGGCTTACAAGCGCCTGGAGACTTTTACAGAACCCTAACCAGGATGTCTGGAAGCATGCTTTAAGCCCACAGACAGACAGACAGACAGGCGGGCAGTATGGGCTGACAGACAGACAGGATTCTGGCAGAGTAGGACGAAGACGTGACCAAGACGTTCCTAAACCGTCTCCAGGAAGCGTCTTTCAAACAGTCTGCGCTTGGCTAGTGAAACATGACTGATCCCGGTCTGTGGTCAGTCTCATGGACCAATCCTGCTGGATCCACAGATAATGTAACCTGTGTAAATGAGTTAGTTTGTAAATACTGTATTATATTTGAATTGATATTTGATATTTACACCACTATGCTCTCTGTACATGGTTAGGAGTTTATAACGGTTGCTTGTTTACTCTGTCCATTAGTGGGCTGCTATTTGAGTTTTTTAAGGTGTTTTTGAGTATATTTCTCTATATGAAAAAAAAAAGATACTTTACAATATTTGTTGAATAAGCTAAACTGCTAGCCATGTTGTTAGGCTGTGTTTCCAGCCCATTCAGATGAATCAGAAACCTGAATGGGTGGTTTCAGTCATTTGTATGGGTTTTCTCTGTGACAGGTTATTGCAGTATTACACCAGTTATCGCCACAGTATTGTTACGCTTCTGCTGTTACTAACAACAGTGTTACTTCACGTCAGTGCTTGGCCATGACCTCAGAGCTTTTTGGAGTGACTATAGACAGCACTCCAGTTCTCAGATTGATATCATTGATGATAGTCAAGTTTTTTTAAATTAATTTCCTTTTGATGACTATGCCAGTGATGATGTTCATAGAGGCTATGCACTTATCTCCCTCGGTTGTTAATCCAGCCTGTACTCTAAGGAAGTATAAATAAAGACAACTTTCACTTTTAGGGGCAAGTCTGTCCGGCTTGAATCATGACCTAAACGTTACACTGAAGCATTAGCTTCAGAGGAGAAGTCCATCTGCTTTTTTTAGAGGTCAGCTCCAACCCAAAGCTTAAAAGCAGTGTGTGTGAGGGGGGACAGACAGAGAGAGGGGGGGGGGAGATTGATGGTGGGAAGCGAGCAGCCTGATTGGTTGCTCCATGAATCACAGATGGACTTCCCACTGGGGAAGAGAGGCGCTCACAAACTAGCTCCAGCCTCCTGACAGCGTCTTGGCCCCGGTTCAGATGGACTGGGAAAAGGGGGGGTTGAAGGTGCATTTCCTTCCCGTCGAGCAGGACGGCCCTTGCTTAATGTACGAGAGCAGGCCCCCCCCCCCCCTTTCGAAAATGCTTTATGTTTCAGCCTTCTACCGTTTTAGAGGGTTTCAGTCCTCAAGCGGGTCGTGTGTTCCACTTATGGAATGCGCTTTATTGGGAGTTTTATACTGGTGTCACCCCCCGCCCCCCCAGCCCACTATTCATACATTCTACTGCCAGGAACGAGTCGTTTACCAAAGTCCGGCCGAGGGACTGAATGTAAAAAATATATATATATACACGCCACTAAAACGACACGTCAGCACAAAGTATCTTGGTATCGGGTGATCTTGGCTCCCCCTGTACTGGCCAGCCTGGGTACGGACACACTCTCTAGGGAAAAGAATCACACAGCTGCCTGAGTAAACTGCTCTTAGTGCGAGTTTTCTCCAGGGCTGCCATTAAACTGCTCTAATACCCTGAAATGAGGGCCGTTAAGGGCTGTTGGCCATCTGCCCTATTGCCCCCACTGATGGCTGTGATGACACGCACGCGCACACATTCTACCCCCTTGATGACTTGCTTAAGTGGGGGGGGGGGGGGGGGGGGGGTGTATCCACGTCCTCCGCGGAGTTGTTAAAAGCAAACACCTCTATCCCCCCCCACCCCCGTCCTCTGTTTAGCTTTTGGGGGAGGGGAGGGGGGGGGGGGGGGTGGGGAGGGGGTCTCTCCAGGGAGGCTGGGGGGAGAAGAGACAGGTGGTCTGGTAGATCATTTCTGGTGTTGACAAACACCTCTATCCCCCCTCCCCACCCCCGTCCTCTGTTTAGCTTTTGGGGAGGGGGGTGTCTCTCCAGGGAGGTTGGGGGAGGACAGGTGGTCTGGTAGATCATTCCTGGTGTTCCTGGACAAACACCTCCATTAAGTGGGGGGGAACCAGCTGTTTATTACGAGCCGCAATCGCAAGTCGTAAAACGGCAGATCGTGTCTACTTAGACCAGTGCTTCTCGGTTATTTTCTGTTTAACCCTCCTAGGAAGAAGAAAAGATTTCTGCCCCTCCACCGCGACTATAAATAGTATCATTTGTCTATAAAATTGTATAAGTACACCTCTGCATAACACGTAGATCTACTTACGACAAAGGATAACTTCATAAACATTGTTTTGAGTCTGTAACAGAAAAGTGCATTGTGATTGCACAGGTAATATCACATCCCTCTGTGGCTCAGTGGGTAAGCATGGTGTCACTAAGTCTGAAAGCCATTTCAGCATTTGTGGTTCAAGTCTTGCTCAGATCAGTTGCTGAATTATTTAACCAATCTATGTGTCAAGTCACAGTTAGTTTCTTTAAAAGAGAGATTCCTCTGTGGTTCAGTGGGTAGACATGTGTAAGGCCAAACCTGGTAACCTTGGTTCAAATCCCCTCAAACCAATTAATTTAACTTAATCTATTAGCAATATACAGTATAAGTTGTCTAGCAGGGTGGTGGGTGGCAACCCAGGTTCAAATCCAGCACAAGGTACAGTGGTAAATGGCTTACACCCTGAGAGTGCAGTGTCCCCAACTGTCTTGAGGACCACCCCTAACCATCCAACACACTTCCTTCCCTCCCCCAACTGTCCAAGGTGTGGAACAAATTACCTTTTATAATATTCATGCAAATGTAATAAGGTAAAGGTAACTACTGTCTTATATGGCAAACTTCTAAAATGTTGTCTAAAAGGCTAGCTGCTCATCTCCCTCTGTTACATAACCCCACCGTGCTGGATGGCAAATTTCCAGGGAGGACACGGCCCCCCCTGACCCTGGGCTCTCCAGGGACTCCGATCATCCGTGCCTGGGATTTGAACCCCGGCCGCAGTTGGCACTCCGAGCCCGCCAGTGACGTTAGTCTACCTGACTCTTCATCGTTAACGAACCGGCAAACCCACTAGGCCACGGAGTCTCGGCGGTAACAGACCTTTTCTCCGGGCGTTTTTCAAGTGCCTTTTCCAAGCCCTGCTTTAAAATTGATCTCCCAAATGCTGGGATTTGAACTCCCAACCTTGCAGTTAAGAGGCAGCATCTTATCTCACTGAGCTAACTCCAGGCTTACACTGACTGCTTCTCCGGGCGCTTTTCAAGAGCCTGTTCCAACAAGAGCTTTACAAAAAATCACACATAAACAGCTGGGATTCAAACCCTGGACATTGTAGTTATCAGGCGGCGTCTCAACTCACTGAGCTAATTCCAAGCTGACCCTGATTTGTTCTCCGGGTGTTTTTCAAGTGCCTCTGCCAATCTGTGCTTTAAAATGTTACATGTGAACAGCTGGGATTCAAACCCCCCCAACCTTGAATTTGAGAGGCAGGATCGGACCACACTGAGCCAACTACAGGCTAACGCTAACGTTCTCCGGGCGTTTTTGCCTTTTCCTATTTGTTTAAAAAAAAATTGTCACTAAATAGCTGGGATTTGAACCTTCGAACTTCAGATCATGAGGCAGCATTTCTCGTCACTGAGCCAGATCCAGGTCACCACTGACCCGTCCTCCGGGCGTTTTTCAAGTGCATCATCCAACACTTGCTTTAAAATATCACAAGTGAATAGCTGGGATTTGAACCCCCAACCTTGTACTTAAGAGGCAGCGTTTCACCTCACTGAGCCAACTCCAGGCTTATTAGTTCTATGGGTGAAGAGAGAGAGAGACAGACAGAGAGAGAGAGACAGAGAGAGAGAGAGACACAGAGAGAGAGAGAGAGACAGACAGACAGAGAGAGAGAGAGACACAGAGAGAGAGAGAGAGACAGACAGAGAGAGAGAGAGAGAGACAGAGAGAGAGAGAGAGACACACAGAGAGAGAGAGAGAGAGAGAGACAGACAGACAGACAGAGAGAGAGAGAGAGAGAGAGAGACAGACAGACAGAGAGAGAGAGAGAGAGACAGACAGACAGACAGAGAGAGAGAGAGAGAGAGAGAGACAGTTTCCCGAAACAACACCTTCATTGTCAGGACTCAGACACCTCCGAAGGCCCCCCCCCCCCCCCTCTCTCTCCACAAATCCCCGCGGTCCCACCAGTGTCACATGGTAATCAGTCCCAGATCCCATCCTACAGCGTCTATCAACACGAGACCCCCAGACCAGGAAGAGGCCAACTGAATGATCCATGACTATCCTGAGACCTGGGGTTCCTTAAGTTACAGCCTAGATACAGGCTCTCTATCTCATTCCGTAGATCACCAAGGAATGGGATTTAAGAGACACCTCCGAGTCACCAAGTCTGTGTGAAGGAGATTGAAGGGAGGACATGTCCCCTTTTAGTAAACTGTTACTTTGGGTTACACTACTGCTAACCCCCTATACTGGTCTGGGAATGTAGTTCTATCCAGTTTACAGTTGTAAAATCATGTCCGTTTTTTAAATGGCTGCTTTACAAAGGAGCGTCATTTAAACTGCCACTATACCTATTTTATAATATACTATAAAATCGTTGTTCTTCAATGTCACGGTCACTTTAAAAGATGGATGTTACAGGATTCATTGTTACAGAGCTGTGGGGTAAAGCGATCAATATTTCCGTTCTCTCTTGCTTTTGGCTACACTGCCATCTAGTGGTTACCGGGTTAATCAACAGCTTGGAACGGTACATTTTCTAAAGGTTGGGGTGAGATACACACAAGAACACACACTGATCATCTCCACGTCATTTATTAAGGACAAACCCCATCTGACTCAGCGTGGTTGAGTACCTGACTGGCACCACACCGGTCCCCAAAAAAATGCATGATCTTCAACACACACTGCATCACATACTAAAATGCCTTCTCAACCAAACACACTTCAACCGTTCATCCACCCATGAGGTCAGGGAGACCCCCGGGGTATCAAAACAGAAGACAGCCGGACCCTCGAGGACACAGTCAGCCCCCACGACCAGCGTGAGGACATCCCTGTGTGTCCAAGGGCTGGACATTCAGTCAGACCGATCACAACACAGCAGCCAGCAAACAATTGACCAATCACAACACAGCAGCCAGCAAACAATTGACCAATCGCAACAGAGCGGTCAGCAACAAGCACGGTCACACTACTAGATTAAATACGATAAAACTGGGTCATAAATTAAGAAAATAAATAGTGATGACGCTAATAATAATCAAACCCCCTCCCACCTCTTTTTAAATAATATCGGTATAACTGACACTGGCGTTGAGTTTTAACATTTCAAGACTTTAAATATGAGTTCTTTATATCACGATATTTAACTCAAACCACGTTCTTGAGTTGTGATGGAATATTAACATCACGTTCTCCACGTCAAATGATTCAGTAGTATTCATAGATGGAATCAAATCATAATATATCAACGCTCCAAAACTGCAGTTAATCAAATGATAGCCTTAGACAAGAGAGCTGTTTGTCGTGTGTTAGTCTGTATCAGTGTGTATGGAAAAGCATTGGGCATAGTGCATGTCAAATGTGTAACTATTAACGTGTGTGTGAGTGTGTGCGTGTGTGTTTGACCTTTGCCCCCTACTCTGTCTCACCCTCCTTCAGAGACCTCTTAGCAAACAGGTGGTTGGGGTCACGTCCATCCTGACTGGACTGAATGGTGAAAATCGGCGACGCCATTGGGTAGCGCCAGGCGCCCGTGGCCTGGCCGGGGGCGGAGCCTGAGCCGGAGGGGCAGGGCTTGTTCTGCAGGAGCAGGTAGAGGGTTTCGGTGTCGGGTTCGAGTCTGGACACCAGCCCTGCTCTGACCACGGACACGGTCTGCTCGTCACAGGCGAGGAGAGACCTGAGGAGAGTGCTGTAATATCTACACACACACACACACACACACACACACAAAACACACACACAACACACACACACAACACACACACAAAACACATACATTGTGTTAGAGGGAAACATCTGGCATTTACATTCACATTCATTCTTTTAGACGTTTTCATCCAAAGCAATTTCCAAGAGAGACTTTGGCATATCAAGTACATATTAGTTGTATTGTACTGTTGGTATGTGAATAAGCTTGAATACATGCATGTTTGGGTGTGTGTGTGTGTGTATGTGTGTGCGTGTGTGTGTGTGAACCCACCTGTTGGGGAAGTGTGCAGGTACCTGTACCACAGCTCCTATAGTGTCAGGGTTGCCTTGAGCCACGCTACAGATATCCAGCTTGGCGTAACACTCCTCCTGAACCTAAACCAGATGACACACACACACACACTTTTTTAGATGTCTGTACACACACTGCAACCGACCTGAACCAATCACCGCTGGAATAACTGTCCTGGTTTTTCTCAGGTCTGGTTGAGGGGCGTGTTCGTACCTCAGCAATCATCTTCTGGAACTCTCCACAGCGGCGAATGGTCTGGAACACTTTCGAGGTGACGCCGTTCGCGATGCAACGAAGGCTCTCCTTGACGAAAATCTTCCCCTGCAAAAACAGCAACGGCAAACACACTCCGCTCATTACAGGGCAGGTGTCACGGATGCGTGTGCGTGGACACAGACGGGACGGCGTTCACGTACCTGCGTGTCGAAGGTTGAGGCCGTTTGGAGGAACAGCTCGCAGATTTCGTGCATGCCGTCCGTATCGCAGGTGGAGTTTTCCAGACAGGCGAAAGTCCCGCAGCCCACGGTCAAAGCGCCGGTCAAACACCTGGCGACGTCCGCTGAGGATACACACGGGGAGGGAGGGACAACAACACGATGCATATTAAACTATAAACGTCTTAAACACGGTTATTTTGCCCCATTAATCTCACACAGGTGCCACGGTGGGCCACCAAACACTTATACTCACAGGGGCTGTTGGAGGAGAAGCGGGCCCGGCGGGTGGACGCCTCCTCCAGGTCAGACTGGAAGGAGGCAGCGGTTCCCAGGGTGAGGGACACGGCGAGGCAGAGGCAGATCAAGACACATTTGGCAAACATTTTCGGTCCGAGATGCTGAAGGGTAGCAAGGCTGCTGTCTTCTACTGGGGCCGTTCGCCTGGCTGACTGATTCTAAGTCACTGCTAGGCATGCTTTTTATAGGACTTTAGGAATGAAGAATGCCATTACACAGCCCCCCCACCCCCCTTTACGGCCTTTTACAATCAGTACGATCTACATAGGTGGAACGACGGAAGTCAATTATGAGACTTTCCATTGAGTTTAATTGCATGTGTGACACCTATGTGTTACGAACTTACAACGTCGAACCTGCCGAAGATGGTATAAGCATACAGGATATATTTATTTTTGTATTGGTTTCAACTTGCTTTAAATTGTATAGAAACTAAAGTAGATTAAACAGGAACAGCAGTTCACATATGTAGGAATTAGAAGAAGAAAAAAAAGTTACAAAAAACCCCAATAATGTCCACAATGTAATACTGTAATATGGACTGGCTGACGTGGTTCAGGAAATGTTCAGTTAGAATGTGTTTAACGTTTAAACGGCTAAAAACATGGGCTGGCACTGCATGGCAGTAACCTGAAACACCCAGTGGAGTTTTATTTATTTAGGTTGGGGAATTTCGGTCTAGAATAATTCATCTGTTTTTACTTTCTCCTTATTTTCATGGTTTATTATGCATTATTATACATTTCCTCCAAAAGGAAGTGGACTGAAATTGGAACCATCTGTTTTAACATATGGAGGAATCCTTTCTCCAGATATGTCGCTATCAGTGTTTTCATTGTAGTCTCTGATATGAAAGGGCTTTTCTTTGCTCCGTTAAGGAATTTATTGGAACCTATCTTGTTGAGATAACTTTTGACCAATCTGGAATTAAGAAAAAAGTAGTTTAAACTACTTCACTGACCCATCTAAGTCCATAAAACCTTCAGCTGGTAGATGCAAAGTGGGAAAGCCTATAGGCCTTATCATTAGCAGAGTTTGAGATGTGGAAAAGGTGTGTGTGTGTGTGTGTGTGTGCTATCTGTGTGGAACAGTCATTAGCCGAGGTGGCTAGATATTCCGTTAGGATCTGTGGGAAACCCAGTGACCCTAGGTTGACCTCTGTTGACCTCCTTAGGCTAAAGGTTTATGGCTGCGATAAGCATCTCAGAGGTGATCGGAAAGAGAAAACACTTCCTGTTACGGCTTTCATTAACTTTCCTCTCATTCGCTCTCACACCCTTTCTCTCCCTCGCTCCCATTGGCTGCCTTCGTGGGGTATCTCACAACAGGACAACACAACACAAAGAAACCCGTTGTGAGTTTGTGCGTTTATTGAAGTACGGCAAAACAAAGAAAACACAACGAATCACTCCATTCCAGATATTGCAGCCTGAAAATGTGGCACTTACACACACACACACACACACACACACACATACAGCATGGATATCAAAACCTTCTCAATGTTGTATTGAAAGTGTGTAGCTGACTGGAACAGGGGGTGTCAAGCTCCAGTCCACGAGGGCCACTGTCCTGAAAGTTCTAGATGGTTCCCTGCTCCAGCAGCATCGAAAACGGACAGAACAGTGGCCCTCGAGGACTGGAGTTTGACACCTGTGGACTAGAGGCACTTAGTTGGTTGAGAACTCTCGTTCATGTTATGATTCTCAAACTTTTCTTCCTCTAAAAATAAACGTGCATTTGTCTCCGTTCACAGTTTGTAACAGAGGAGGTTAAAGGTCAGACGTTTCTCTACTCGGCATCTCTCCTGTCCAATCAGCCGCCCGCGTCAGTCTCGACGCCCGTCCAATCAGAACTCCTCATCCCAGCCGGACTCCTCGTCGGGGGGCGGGTCGTCGACGTCGTCGGGGAAAACGTCAAAGTTGCTGGTGTCGAGGGGCCCTTCCACCTGAGGGGGACAAGCAAGGGGCCCCAGCTGTCACCCACCTGCGGTTTGCTAGCCGGTGTGTTTTGGGGGAGTGAGGACGTGTCTTGGGGTGAGGGTGGAGGGGGGGGGGGGGGGGGGGAGAGGGTAGCAGAGGGGAGGGGAAGGGAGGAGAAGGAGAAGAGGGGAGCAGAGGGGAGCAGAGGGGAGGGGGAGGGAGGGGGGGCCAGCGGGGTCATTCACTCACCGTGGGGATGAACGGGGGGGCCAGCGTTCCCTGCCGAAGACCCTCCCAGTTGAACCCTTCGAACCACCTGAGAGACAAAAGGACAGCGTGATCGTCTCTCCTCCTCCTCCTCCTCGTCTCTCCTCCTCGTCGTCCCCTCAGCCTGTCGGATCACGTGGCTTTGGTGAACCATCTTACTTGTGTTTCTGGATGTCTTTCACACCGTTCTTCTGGTTGCCCAGCCTCTCCGAAGGATTGTCTCTGGAGACACACACACACGCGCAGTTCATTAGGAATGTGTGTGTGTGCGCGAGGCGTGTGTGTGTGTGTGTGTGTGTGTCTATAGTTTCACCTGCAGAGACGCTTGATGAGGTTAGCCGCGCTCTTGTTGATTTTCTTGGGGAATTCCACCATGTCGATCCCCCTCAGGATGATGTTGTAGGTCTTCATTGGGTCTGAACCAGAGAAGGGAGGGCTAGAGAGAGAGAGAGAGAGAGAGAGAGAGAGAGAGGGGGAGAGAGAGAGAGAGAGAGAGAGAGGGGGAGAGAGAGAGAGGGGGAGATAGAGGGGGAGAGAGAGAGAGAGAGAGAGGGGGAGAGAGAGAGAGAGAATGAAAAAGAGAGAGAGAGACAAAGTGAAAAGGATCATCTCTGGAGAGACAGCATCAGCGTCTAATATCCTGTCCGTGGATCCCTCCCACTCCCACGCCCGGCGTCCAAGGAGAGCCCCACCTCCCGCTCAGCAGCTCGTACACCAGGATCCCCAGGGACCAGCAGTCGGCCGAGGTGTCGTGGCCCTTGTTGAGGATGATCTCAGGGGCCACGTACTCTGGAGTCCCGCAGAACGTCCAGGTCTTCTTCCCCAGACCCACCTTCTTAGCGAAGCCAAAATCCACCTGTGGGGAACATTCCAGATGAATTAAATCGGTCATTGCATCTTCAATTTCCCCGCTGCGGGACAAATAAAGCATGATCTAATTGTTGAAACGCTGTGTTCTATAAGAGGAAGTTTGTGCACCAGCTTTGCGTAGCCGCTTTGGTCCAGGATAATGTTCTCTGGTTTCAGATCTCTGTAGATGATCCCTCGGCAGTGGAGGAAGCCTAAAGCCTCCACGATGCAGCCCGTGTAGAAGCGGGTCATCCCGTCGTCGAAGGAGCCCCTGCGGAGCACGCCCAGGACAGAACGCTGAAGGAGGAACGGCCCACGGAGGCCCGACAACTCGACTCGTGTTTACCTCAGAACACGAGAGAGGTAAATGCACGCGAACACACTCCCTCCCCTGACACACACACACCTGTCTCTCAGCAGCGTCCACAGTTCTCCTCCCATGCAGGCTTCCAACAACATGTAGAGGTACTTCGCATCCCGGAACGTTCTATACAGCCTGCAAAGGAGACCCATTACTGCTGACTGCTTCAGAGTGGGTAAGGTGTGACGCTGTGTGTGTGTGTGTGTATACGCAGTCCGTACCTCACGGTGAAGGGGCTGTGGGCCTCCATCATGATGCGCCTCTCGGACAGGATGTGACCTTGCTGGCTGGTGTCGAGGATGTGCCTCTTCTTCAACACCTTCATGGCGAACGAGCGACTGGTGTCGTCCTTCAACTGGACCTGGTTCGGACGGCGCCCCCCCCAAGAAACGCACCTTCAGCCAAGTGAAGCAGCACACACACCTCCACTCACCCCCACACACACACACCTACCAGCTCCACCCTGCTGAAGCCTCCCATACCCAGGGTGCAGATCACGTGGAAATCGGAGAGGGACACGTTGGCGAAGAAGCCAGCCTCTGCCTCCAACCTGCAGAGAGAGCAGGGCTGGGGGTCAACGTTTAGAGACCAGCGTCCAGATAGAGACCGGCGTCGGTCCAACAGGGCCGGGCGCAGAGCAGGGGGGGGGGGGGGGGGACTCACTTGGCCCTCAGTTCGTCGCTGTCGTACTGCTTGTTGTTCACTTCGCCCAGGCCCCCGATGAGCTGCTTGAAAGACCTGGAGGACAAGAGGGTAACGTGTGAGGAACATCCAGGAGCCCTGAGGAGGGGGGGGGGGGACAGGAAGCAGAGGGGGGGAGAGGGGAGGGAGGGAGGGAGGAGAGGGGAAGAGAAGGGAAGGGAGAAGAGGGGAGGGGAGCAGAGGGGAGGAGAGGGGAGCAGAGGGGAGGAGAGGGGAGGAGAAGGAAGGAGAAGAGAGGAGAGGGGAGCAGAGGGTCACACAAGGCCACACAATCAGGCCTCCTGCGCCTCACTCTCTGTCGATGACCAGGCATGTGACGTCTCCCACAGCGGTGAGGCTGGCCGTACGGACGTCCTCCCTGGATGGGGCGATGGAGGGAGAGAGGGAAGGACAAACAAAGAAGGGTTTCTGTATGAGATCATCAAACTATCTCAATATTCATGTGTTTACCAATTGGTTGATGTGTGTGGGCGGATTTAATATACCCTTTCAGCGCATGCTCTCCAAACCAGTCTCCTCTGGAGAGTGTGGTTATAAAAACAGGCTCCTCATTGGCTGATTCCTGCTTACTGACCGTCACCTGAGGGCAGAGGTGAGAGGTCAGGTGTCAATGAGATGCCATTCTTCCATTGCGCCTGTCTAAATATCATAACAACCATGATATTCATTTTGACAAGGGGAATAGTTATCTCAAAGCATTGTTGTATGCTTGTATTGTACTACACTGGACATGACCGAATGCGATTCATCTCTTGATCTTCCTCACCTGGCCCTCGCTGATGATGAAGAAGGTATCTCCTGTAGCGCCCTGGCGAATGATGTAATCCCCATCACTGTAGTGAGTCTGAGAGGGAGGGAGGGAGGGAGTGAGGAAGGGAAGGAGGGAGGGAGGGAAGGAGGGAGGGAAGGAAGGAGGGAAGGAGAGACCGCGAGAGAACAAAACAGAGAGAGGGACGGTTATATAACAAAAACACAGGACAAACGCTTGACACTCTACAAAATTTTACCCTGAGTGTTATGTGTGTTTGAGAGCTGTGTCAGTGTCTCTTAAGAGTAATGGAACGCTGGAACGCAGATCAGCTAGATCACACATCTGGAGGATGCACTGATGCTTTAGGGTGCGTGCTCAGAGACAGACCCCCACCTCCTCCATGACATCTGCCACCTTACTGAGGACATCCTCCGGCAACGACTGGAACGAAGGAACACTGTGAGGGAGCGAGAGAGAGAGAGGGGGGGGGAGAGAGAGAGAGAGAGAGGGAGAGAGAGGGAGAGAGAGAGGGAGAGAGAGGGAGAGAGAGAGGGAGAGGAAGAGAGGGAGAGAGAGGGAGAGAGGAAGAGAGAGAGAGGGAGAGAGGGAGAGAGAGAGAAGAGAGGAAGAGAGAGAGAGAGAGGAAGAGAGAGGGAGGGAGAGAGAGAGAGAGAGAGGGAGACGGAGAAGGTAATGTGCAAAGTAGGATGAATGAATAAATGTAAACGAATAAATGGAAAGTAGGGGGCTCTGTCCACCCTTTGGTGCATGGGGTGCGGATGCACCTGTCGAGAGGTCGTACACAGACGCCTGTATTCCGGGTGTTACCTGTGTATGAACTCCATGTACTGGGAGTGTTTAATGAGGCCAGTTCTCATCATAATGGTCTGGAAGCCCTGTCTGTCGATCGCCCACAACTTGATGTCCGTCAGGGCTGGAGCCAGGAGGAGAGACAGAGGGAGACACAGATGGAGAGGGAGACGCCAAGGACCTTGGCATGGGCTTACACAAAGAACCCTCTCGCTCACTACCACTTGAGCAGAAAATAAAGTTGCCAACAGCGATACAGAATTTCACATTAGGACAAACTAACAAGCCTATCAGCGAGTCAGGGATCGAAGGGGTTGGAAAGGCTGAGGTAATATACACACACACACATGACAAACAGTCAATAAATCTATCCCAGAGTTAAGCGGTGATAATTGAGCTTCATTCCCACCACACTTCAGCGATGTGGAGTGGGTTCAGTAGCACACACTTGGACACACACATACGCCGTGTTAAAAAACCTGTCAAATCCTAGAGCGTGTTTGGAGAGCATGTTTCCCTGAGTGGGAAGGATTCCGCGTAACAAGGCAACAGAAGAAGGTCGGAGGTCAACTTCTGCCTTGGGTTTTCAAGGATTTCTGCCAAGTGGATGTTGCTAAGCGACATGTTGCTATGCCCCCCCCCCACCCCCTCCAACGATCCACCATCCCCTTAACTCAACTCCACACCTCCCATCACCACTCATCCACCGCCCAAACATTACCAAGTGGATCAGATGGCCATGACAGAGGGAGAGAGAGAGAGAGACAGAGAGAGACAGAGAGAGAGAGAGAGTTAGAGAGAGAGAGAGAGAGAAAGAGAGAATGAGAGAGAGGGAGAGACAGAGATAGAGAGAGACAGAGAGAGAGAGAGAGAGACAGAGAGAGAGAGAGAGAGAGACAGAAAGAGAGACAGAGAGAGACAGAGACAGAGAGAGAGAGAGAGACAAGGACCAGAAGGGGACGGAGGGAGGAGCAGCTGGCTGTGGATGATGTGGGGGCATGGTAACAGGGGGGAGGGGACCCCCCCTCCTCCTCCCTCCCTCCCTCCCTCTGTCTCTCTCTCTCCATCTGTGGTGTGACTGAGAAAATACGAATCCCTGATTCATGTTGGATTCGATAACCGCTAGAGTTTAGAACCATTAAGGGCCGCCATCAGACCTGAGCTCGTTCCGTTTGGGCATTTGTACTCGTGCGCCCACAATTCAGAACAATGCCCGGGTTCGCACACACACACACGCACACACAGGAATACAATAGCGATGCGATAGTGTCAATGCCCAATACTAAGCTAGCTCCTGTCCACACAGCTTGTTCCAGACAAACACACATGTTGAGACTTGCGTGAGTGTGTGTTACCGGTAACCGTTGCAGTACGGGTGCAGTTGTACAAGATGGCCAGTTCTCCGAATACTTTTCCTGGACTGATGGTGCAAAGCTTCTTCCCTTCTTTGGTAACCTCAACCAGACCCTCTGCAGACACACACACACACACACACACACTCTGAGTTCCAACATGGTTCGGATGAGGCTGTGTGTACATAATCACACAACAGTAGTCGAGAACGTGTTTGGGGTTGTGCTTCTTTGAATTAAATGTCCCGATTGTGGAGGTGTCAGTATCAGATGACTCACGCAACCCAGCTGGCCTTGAGCTGTGATTCTGCGTCTGTCTGTCTGCATGTGTGTGTGTGTGTGCGTGCGTATGTGTGTGTGTGTGCGGTCAGACCAAGCCAGTGTCCATGGGACGCCTCTGTCCTTTGATCCTTTGATCCGAGCACCAGACGGTGAGATCACGATGATATCACCTGATATACTTGTGTCGGTCCACCTCATGTCCTGCCCCTTCCCCTCCCCCCCGTCTCCTGGCATTCCTCTCCCCTCCCGGGCCTCTCCCCCCTCCGCCTCACCCTCCAGCACGTAGACCAGCGAGCCATCGTCTCCCTCCTGGATGACGCAGCAGCCCTGGGCCAGACTGGTGGGATGCATGCAATCCATGATGGTTAGGATCTACGGGGAGGAGGGGGGGGGAGGATGGGGGGGGGGGGGGAACACCGTATCAGCTCTCGCTAGCTCCGCCTCCTTTCGGGATATCAAAGGGACTGGCGCCGGGGAGAGAGAGCGCGTGCGAGCGGAGGGGCTTCGATCGGTCACCTGCCCGTGTTCCAGATGCTTCATGAAGTCGTTCTCCAGCAGAGCCCTCTGAATCAGCTCTCTAGACCTGCAGATGGAGGAGGAATTGAGAAACCATTGGCGTGTGTGTGTGTGTGTGTGTGACAGAGAGCGAGTGTGTGTGTGTGTGTGTGTGTGTGTGACAGAGAGCGAGTGTGGGAGAGACAGAGCGTGCGTGCGCTCACTCTTTGCTCTTGCTGTAGCTGGTGAGGGTGACGTGAGTGAGCTGGGCTGGATCCAGAGCGGTGGGCTCGGCTGAGATGGCCTGCCTCTTGGTGCGCTGCGGTTCGTCGGGCAGCGTGCTGGACGGACCGGGTCCTAACGGATCTGCGGCGTCGTATCAGACCGTCCGGTTAGCATCCCGTAAAAGTCTACATGCTTTACACGCACATTTACGTGTCGTTTGTTTAGCGGACACGCTTGTCCAGAGCGACTTACAGCAAGTACAGGGACATTCCCCTCTGAGGCAAGTAGGGTGAAGTGCCTTGCCCAAGAACACAACGTCATGCTGGCACAGCCAGGGTTCGAACCGGACACCTTACTAGCCCGACAGGTGTCAAACTCCAGTCCTCAAGGGCCAAAGTCCTGACCGCTTTCGATGTTTCCCTGCTCCAGCAGCTGTGCTGGAGCAGGGAAACATCTAGAACGTTCCGGAACAGCGGCCCTCGAGGACCGGACCTCGACACCTCTGCCGGGGGCCCTAGTCCCTCCGCCACGTGACTCCCCCATGCCGCTCCCCAGTATTAGGGGAGTGGGGTGAGTTACCTTTGCTGTCAGACTCATCAGAGTGACCAGGGTGTTGGAGAGCGTTGCGGTGTTTGTCCAATTCGGTCTGCAGCCGGCCAATCAGGTCGTCTTTAGCGTCCAGCTCCAGTTCCAGCTCGTCTATGAGGGAGTCTCGCTGTCGAAGCTCCTCAATCTTCAACTGCAGGGCAAACTGCAGGTCCCGGAGGGTACCCATGTTTCTGAATGGATACACACACACACACCTGCACGTTAAACGGACACACACGTTTACATTTTGTATACACACACAGCCACACACACACACCTGCACCTTAGACACACAGACACACACGTTTACAATTTGTATATGTACGCACACACACACCTGCACGTTAGACACACAGACTCACACGTTTACAATTTGTATATATATGCACACACACACAGACAAGTATGATTTTTCTCACACCTAGACACCTACTTCCATCCACAGCCCCGCCTTACTTATTCAATGGCACACAAGTTTCCAAATCATACATACTCACACATGTAGGGTAAGAAACTTACACGACCAGTGTGTACTCGATGGAGTGAGAAAGGAGGTTATACTCCTCAGAGCCGTTCAGATTTGAGACACTCAAAGATATTCCGTTCACGGAGCTTTAAAGATCCAACAGCAGGCAAACGTGACCCAGATAGCGAAGCCACGTTCAACTGACGGTGAGTTTGAGTTTTATCGATCCGTTTCCATCGATATGGGGGAAAAAATAAACATCGATTCAACGTTATTTTGTAAAACGGGGGCTGATCGATCAGCTGCCAAACATAACGTTTTAGATTAGAACGTTAAACTGACACATGTCAATCAAATCGGTACATCTAGAATCTATTACCATGTCAATGTTTACGATGTTTTTAATGTGAAACTTTTAGGATTATTTTATTGTCTGTAAAGCGACTTTGAGTACCTTGAAAAGCACTATATAAATAAAATGTAATATTTATTATTAAAAGCTTACCAGGTCATCCTTGTCCGGGAGGCGTTATTGTGGGTCAGAGCGCAAAGTGTCAGAGCGCAGTTCCGCGCACAGTGGAGCCGCACTCCGGGACACACTGCGGTGTTTTAAAGTGAGATGCTTCAAATCAGTGGCGGTTCTACACTGATTTGCAGGGCAGTTGAGCCACCCTTCGAGTCCCCCCTCACCCTCCAAAAATAAATAAATAAATGTATTTAATACAATTTCATAACATTAACATTACTCAATAGTGTAATTTCGGAACACGCTTAAGCACACTGGATTCTCACACTGAAGACAATCCAGTTACTGAACTTTTGCAGGTTGAGACCATTCCAGCAGAGTCATTTACTATGTTTTTAATGTGAAACTTTTATGATTGATTCTATTGTCTGTAAAGCGACTTTGAGTACCTTGAAAAGCGCTATATAAATCAAATGTATTATTAGTAGTAGTATCCCATGACCATAGCATGGCTGGTTAATCTTTGTTGAACACATCAATGATGTTAAGTATTTGGAGAATATGTCAACGTTAATGCGATCACCTTACGTCCACTATCAAACTCATAATATACCAACCTTTTACATATATGTAAATTTTACATTAGTCATCTGTCTGGGATTCTATTATGTTATTCATACGTCAACTCATTACTTTTAATTTAAATGCATTTAATTTAAATATTTTTTTATTATTATTATTGCATGTCAGTTATGTCTGAGTACATAAAAATACTTAATTACCTAATTAAGAGGTTACTCAAAACCTGTTATCATATTTATTCAAGTCATTTTGATGAACTTCCAAAACACGTGAATGTGTCGCGGTACCAATCGCTGCTAGATTTACTTAACAGTCATGGCGGATCCCTTGAACAAGCTCAGGACAGAAGTGCTGGAATTGTATCCTTATCAAACAACGTTTGATTCATTTGATCGTGGTAATGTCGGTGTAAATGTGTTTTATGTTATTAGGCGATTCGGTAGCTGATCGGTTCATGTTGTGTATGTTTATGTTAGTTAAGCCTGGTTGTCCACTAATAGTAAGAATACATGAAACTTCAGCATCTCAGACAGCAATCGATGCTCCAGATTGAAGCTTCCATCCTTGACATCCTTGCCGTGCCCTGGACGTCCCTTTCCCGTCGGCAAGGGAGGCTTCCATCGCTCTGCAGTCTCTGTCCCCGGACCGGGAGCCCCGGAAAGGCGGCATCAGCAAGCAGCTTGAAGTGTGTGGAAACACGCTGTCTGTGTGAGGATCTGTCCCAACTAAAGTCTTCTCGTGGTTAAAGAGCGTTATGTTTATGTAGTTGTTTAACTGAATGCTCTTGTGGTTCTTCCCTAATGCCATGGGTGTTTAATCCTGGTCCTCGAGGGCCACTGTCCTGAAGGTTTTAGATGTTTCCCTGCTCCAGCACACCTGATTCTAATGAATGGGTTGTTATCAAGGAATGTGGAAGCCTGGATAATGACCTTTCATTAGAATCAGGTGTTCTGGAGCAGGGAAACATCTAAAACCTTCAGGACAGCGGCCCTCGAGGACCAGGATTGGACAGCCATGCCTTATGCACTTGTTTGGTTTCACATGCATGTTTTATAATCGGGTAACCCGCAATGTTTGGGGTCTATCACATTGTTATGATCAGTGATATGACGCTCTCTCCCGGAAGTCACTTTGGAGATTAAAGATCTGCTAATTGAATAAATGTGAATGTTGTTGACATCGTTCTATTGTCTTCTCTCAGGAGGTGGACTGCAGACGAGGCCCGTATACTGCGTGTGTCTGTGGGGTCATTTCTGGACCATCTGTCCCTGGTTATAGAAACCATGGATGCCTTTGGACCCCCGGTGACACAGTGAGCTCACGATCACTAAGAACCGGAACAGGAATAGGGACATGGCACCTTTACAGCAACAGAACTGGAATATGTGAGGTGTATCTACAGTATACTGGTTATGGGGCAGTAGCACCTGTTTACACCACAAGAGGACGCTGTTCGAGAAATGATCTACTGTAGGTGGCCCTCCACTCCCCCCTTAGATGTTGAACTATAAGGGGGGGGGATTGTAATACTCATAATTTGGCATCGGAGGGGATTGTAATACTCACATGATTTGGCATTGGAATCAAGCCCTTTACAATGACAAGGTTCTTTTGTTGTCAATCGGTGTGAACCACTGAATAAACATTTTGTATTTGTACCGAGTTTATTTTTTAAACTTGGGATGTTGCTTTACATGAAGTGTGATTCCTACATGCTGGTGCTTGAAAGCAAAGAAGACCTTGAGGGAAAGCACCAGAACTCCTTCAGAACATCAGTCATTAAAGAAACGAGCGGCGGGAAAAATTAATGTTTTCATGACGTCAACATTTATTTATGATCTATTCATGTTGCAGGGAGGAAATGAGATTATACGCAGTATATTATGACAGATGAGGAGGCTGGGGAGGAACAAAGAGCAAAAATCACAGAGATGACACTAAGGATTTGATCATTGGTTGTAGTTGACTTTAAGAATCACAGGTTCATTTATTACATTATAATAGAGATACGACACTAGATGACACAGGAAAAGGACAATGCATGGGGTCAGGGGGGGCATGAGATGCCTCCAATAACCCCCCAGTCTGCAGGGAAGGGTTCTTGGTGGGACCCAGACACACTGGTTTGCTTGATTAAATCAGTCTGAATGGGGTTTGCGGTGACTTAAAAGAAGTGAGGATGATTGACCTCGTGTCTACAGTTGATTGACACCTCCTGAGTATGTACAGCCTCAATGTATGCAAGGGGGGGGATGTGTGTGTGTGTGTGTGTAGGAATAACAAAAAGACAAATCCGACAAGGTATAAAATGACGCCATAGCAAAGCACACTGGAACGCTAGTAACGCAGAATGGCGGTCAAGCCAAAGGAATGGGACCGGACGCAGAGATGCATCTCAATGTGGGTTTGAGTGTTCTAGACTTCTGATCTTTCCACTGCTCTTAAAACACACACACACACACACACACACACACGTGTGACTGTGTGAGGGAGGGAGTTCAGCATTCGCGTACCTCACAGTTTCCACCGCAGATACGGTCAAGAGAAAAAACTACTAGGAACCCGTGAGACGCGGCGGGTACATTCAGCCACGAGGCGAAAGGGAGCGACGCCGCCCATTCATGGGTCCACATCTACAATCGCAGCCGCGTCAGAACCAATGGGGATTCATCGCTGGGATTT
Source organism: Protosalanx chinensis (assembly GCA_030340685.1). Classification (NCBI taxonomy): domain Eukaryota; kingdom Metazoa; phylum Chordata; class Actinopteri; order Osmeriformes; family Salangidae; genus Protosalanx; species Protosalanx chinensis. The sequence goes on along the minus strand of CM059339.1, from coordinate 1,037,063 downwards.
TACACTCAGGACAACTTGGTAACCACGGACACGCCTGTGTTTCCACAGCCTCATCCTGGCAACTACCAACTTCCTGTTCTGACTGCATTCGGATAACAACTGCATGGGGGTTAACTTCACTTTGAAAGAAAACAAACAAACAAAACAAAACAAACTAAACAAATATATCTGGCTCAAAAACTGTTTGGCAACGTAAGAGAAAAGAAAAAGAAAAAAAGAGAAAAAACATACTGTATATAAGGATATAGATCTGTCCCAATAATATGTCTCGTAAGATGGAAGGCACAGAACGTTTGACTAGGTAGAAGTTCTTCCTGACCACTGATTCAGGACCAGTTTCCACCCCTCCCCCCCCCCCCCCCCCCCCAAATGCTTACGGTCATGAGGGGTTGAACAAAGCCTGATCCCAGGTCAGGGGTCGAACCTGTACCTTGATACTCGCACAGACAAGCCAGTAAGATGGCCATGACGTTCTATAACTAACAGGACCGGTCTGTCCCTCATGGCAGAGATGAGAACATTAAAACCACAACGAAAGACACGATTATATCTTTAGAAATCATTATAATATGAGGATAACGATTGGAATATCCATAGTATCAACGTTTCTTTTTCATATCTTATTAAAAAGTGATGCTGTGCAAGTGTGGGAGGGTCTCATTTACTACTGGGTCCCAACGGGAGATGGGGAGTTAAGAAAAATAAGTGTTTTCATTTTTTTTCATCATCATCATAATTTTTTTGTAGTTTGTGTTTTTTTTGGTGTGTTTTTTTTATAATCTGGAAACTTCTTGGCTGTGGAGGGGACGTAGACAGGGTGGTGTCAGCCCCAGCCTCCCTCCACAACCTCTTCTTCCCTCTCTCCATCTCTCGCACCTTTTCTCTCAGCAGTTGCAGCCGTCGCTGCTGGAGGAGGGTCGGTCGTCTCGCAGCTTGATCTGATCGGGGAAGTCGTACGTTTCCACCTCGGACTCCTGCGAGACGACAGAACGGCTTTTAAACGCGCGCCATTTTGTGTTTAAACGTGGTTTCGCCACAATACAATGACTCACACACACACACAGACAGTCGCACACACAGAGACACACAGACAGTCACACACACACACACACACAGAGAGAGACACACACACACACAGAGACACACACAAACGCAGGGAGAGCCAAGAAAACCTGTCTAACAGGTGTTTCCCTTCTGTTACCACAGAGGCCTGGCTAACTTGGGCCTGGTTGGCTGCATCTTCTAGAAGGGAGCCTAGAGGACTGCAGCGTTAGCTGGAAGCTCTGTACCTGCTTGAGGGCGTTGCGGGCGATGGTCTGGAATGCTTGGTCCACATTGATGGCTTCTTTAGCGCTCGTCTCAAAGTACGGAATGTTGCTCTTGCTTTGACACCACGCCTGCGCTCGCTTTGTCGTCACCTTGGAAACCACGCACAACACCGTCTCAGTATTATTACAGAAAATACCAGCCTTTTTTCTATTTTTTTACTGAAACTTTTAACTGGAAATTTACATTTATTCATTTGGCAGACGCTTTTATCCAAAGCGACTTACAGTAAGTACCGTATTTTCCAGACTATAAGCCTCTACTTTCCCCCACGTTTTGAACCATGTGGCTAATACAGAGATGCGGCTTTTCTATAAAATTTTCTTCAGTCTTCAGGAAGATGAATAAGTGACTTGTGGCTTCAGCGCAAGGGAGAATGAACCGACTTTAACAGTTGCGCATCACATTTACATTTATTCATTTAGCAGACGCTTGTATCCAAAGCACCTTACAAGAGAGAGCATTACAAAAGAGCATCGGTCACTGATCATAGCAGGGTTACAGTCCCCAAGCATAGTGGGTTTACAGCTTATGAAACATATCGTGAGAAACCAATAAGAGAAAGAAAAAGTGACAGTGGTTTTGTGTTCAGTGGTTTCAGTACGCAGAAGGAAGGAAAATAAACCAACTTGGCTTTAGTGCACAGGAGGAAGATGAATAAAACCATCTTTTCTGTTTTGTTCGATCAGCACTTATACTGCTGTTAGGCACTGTTCAGAAACAATCATTTCAAACAATTAATTTCGAATAAACACTTATAGTATAAAATCTTTCTATGTAAATATCTTATTTGTCAACCTGGATATCGGCGGCTTATAGTCCAGTGCGGTTTATGTGACAAAATATATATTTATTTTCAATTTTAGGTGGTGCTTATATTTAGGTGCGCTCTATAGTCCGGAAAACACGGTACAGGGACATTCTCCCTGAGGCAAGTAGGGTGAAGTGCCTTGCCCATGGACACAACATCATATAGCCACAGCCGGGGCTCGATCTCACAACCTTCCGATCATGAGGCCAACGCCTTAACCCGCTGAGCCACCTGACTCCCCCAACGTCTGCTACCAAACTCCCAAACTCCCCAGGCCAGCTCAATCGATCAGGGACGATCTGCTTTCCGCTCACCTGTCTGTTCTCCAGGTCGATCTTGTTGCCTAGGACCACAAAGGGGAAGTTCTCGGGGTCCCTGGGGCTGGCCTGGATCAGGAACTCGTCCCTCCAGCTGTCCAGGGTCTTGAACGTGTTGGGGGCCGTGACGTCGTACACCAGCACGCAGCAGTCGGCCCCGCGGTAGAAGGCCACGCCCAGAGACTGGAACCGCTCCTGACCCGCCGTGTCCCAGATCTGAAGGGGGGGGGGGGGACATCCGAGTCAGAATCTGAATTCGTTTTTTAATTCGCCACGAAAGTTCAGCCAACACAAAATTGACTTTGGCAGAATGGAGCACACGAAGAACATATACTGGACTTAAATAAAGATACAAAATTAAAAGTAGGCAATAGCTATACAGAAAGGTGTATATAAACTATAAATAGTACAAAAGTATTAAAAGTATTGAGTATATGGGTGAAACTGGATATACGTTCACTTTTCACGGTTCGCTACTTCATGGATTTGATTGGTGCATTGTGTTCTGCATTCTGATTGGCTAAACAGTCTCTCCAACACAAACCTGTGCATCACTAAAGTTGCGGTTTACTGCACTTGTAATTGTTAAACAAAAGCTTGGACCTGTAAAAGGAGTTTGTTCTTTGGTTTTAATATATAATAGAGTATTTAATTGTATAATAATTGCAAAAAATATATAAAAGTTTCTACTTCACGGATTTCGCTTATCACAGGGTTCTTTTTGGAACGTAACCCCCGTGAAAACGAGGCTTCACTGTATACTAGGGGGTGGGAGTACGTAAACAGCAGTGTAATTGGTAACGTGCGCACACACACACCGCACACAAGGCTCACCTGCATAGTGACGAGCCGGTCATCCACCATCACTTCTTTGGTTAGGAAGTCTGCCCCAATGGTGGCCTTATACTGGTTGCTGAACTTCTTATTTACATACTGGTTCATCAGAGAGGTTTTCCCGACACTGGTGACAACACAACAAGCATCCATGATGCAAACACACCTGAACACGTTCAGTCTTGAAAGGCTGTCTGCCATCATGTTTTATTTGATAATGACAGTAGTCTCTTACCCGGAATCCCCCAGGATGATCACTTTGAGCAGCACCTTCTTACGGGACGCCATCCTTCCCTGCTAGAATATGCCTAACTGCGGAGGGGACAACGATCAACAAACACGAAACATCCAGCTCAGATGCTACATAACTATCAAGATGAAACGATTGATGAAAAATAATAAAAATCTCAGTTCGACAAACGCTACGGGTGGTGGGAAGCTAGCCAACAAGCTACATGAAGCATTAGTATTGGATCTAGTTTAGCACTTGCTGCAATAAAACCACAGAATATAAACGATCATGAAGTGATAGCGATGTTGTTTGATAGTTGCCCATCTTGCCCCCAGCTTCCTTACAGGCCCTTTAAAAGCTGCTAACTATGAACCTGAGTTTGATGACATGTAGCTTTGCTGCTGCTAGGATTGCCTGGTTCAGCTCTTCTGAGCCGAATCAACCGAGCTAAACCATGTCGCTAGCACTGCTAGCCTAATGTTAGCTCAGGGAAATCATATCAATTTGTTGGTGAAGTTATTTATCGCCGCTTGTTTATCATTTGTCCCCATTTATTCAGAGGAAAACGTTGACGACTCCACTCAGGTTAGCTAGTTAGCGAGCTAGCTGTGAGGCAAGTCGGTGACCAAGCAAACGTTGCCTAAGCTAAGCTAGGCTACTGTTTTGACGTTAGCGAACCGTTAGCACACACAGCTAAGCCGTTTCCTCAGCCATATTTAACGTTTAAGACGAAAACGTCTTACCTTGTGCCCGTCGAAAAGTACTTTAACCCGCAAAAACGGGACAGCAAGTTGGCGAGAGACGGTTTGAATGTGAAAAAGTGAGGAAAACACGGTGGACTGTGGCTCGCGGTGATTCTCTCACAGACACATCCGCTTGTGTCTCGCGCTCAGCTGCTCGAGCTCGGCCAACATCAGGGAAGTCACGCGGCGTTGACGCAGCGACGTATCGACACGCCCCCCTTCGTCACATGTTTCTATTTCCATGTTTTCACTTTTTTTTATATATAGGACTAAGAATATTGAATTCAAGGTTAATCTTATAATTTTGTATGGTAAATTCATCCTTCACGAGTGTAAATTTGCCAAAATATCCCCAAATTTAAAAGCATTTGAGTGTGAGTTTGAGAAATACATCCATACTTTTGAACCAAAAAAGTATGAAAACCCTGACAGTATAGTGACCTTTTCAAGAAAGACTGAAGTATATTTATATTTATTTTCTGTTTGTTTGTTTTGCTTTGTTTGTTTTATGTCCTCTATGTGGTTTATTTTTTTATTTACAATTTGTCTAACCAAATAAGTTTTGAGCTTGATGTTTGTAAGCTTTGTCAAACATGGCATTTCCTGTATGTTTTATATTTCAATAAAGCTGTAAACAATAAAAAAAACCTAGCCGAAACATGAAGCATGTAGGGGGGAAACCAAACAAGTGCCACAGGGAAGAACCATAAGAGCATTGCGGTTAAACAAGTTGTAATTAAACAACATGAACCTTTAAAAGTGCAGGAGTGGACCTGCAGGAAAGCAAGCCACAGTGATGTAGTCGATGATAATAATATGATCACAACCACAGCCAGCAATCATAGGGTTTGATTTAATCACTGATGGGGTGTTGACGAATACAGTTCTTTGGACCCATGAAAGGACATAAAACAGGTCTCTATAAAGGAGATTATGCCAAGTTTATCTATATGATCTGTTGTTAAATAGACTCTACTGTTATAGTTCTGAGTACTGGCACCAACATACGTTTGGTGTTTTGCGAAGGTTTGTTGATTACTTTTTTATATACCGAAGTTTACTAAACCTTTGTATACATTGTCGTTGTGTTGTTCTCCGCATCTGACAGTAAAATACTTGAACATGGACACAACCAGAATAAGAATGTCTTCAGAAGAGATCTTTTTAGCGTTAACTCCATTCAAAGTCAAAGTTCCCAGCTGCGCCATGATCATTTCAGTTTGAACTACCTTTTTATAAGCGCTCATGACTTGGAGATATAAATACATTTGTGTTATGTTGATTCACTGTTCTGCGTCAGTGGATTTTGTACGACCAGAATAACTAGAAATCCCAGCCTATTCTGGGAAACAAATTCATAGAAACTCCGCCTGTCTACTTCTGTCGCTACGGTAACTGACTGCACCACTTTCTGCTGTGTGCTTCCTGGATATGGTCATCACTACCATAGACATGCATAATGCATTTATACATGTCTACACTATCCCGTGACGCCTGGTGGCAGAGGCCAAAGTTCAAAGTTGAAGAATGGCACCCACAGGAACGCAGTTTAATCCGGGCCATTCCATAATGAGACACAACACTAGCAAGTAGTAATAAAAAACCTCTTCAGCTACTTTTATCATTAGATACAATGGATTACAAACACAAGACATGTCATATGATACAGACTTTGTGTGTTTCTGTGCAACTTTCTATGTTTTACAAGGACCTGACTACACATCCTCATTCAGAATGTTCTTCAGCCTCATCGACATCACCGTCGTCACCTGTCTCTCTTTCCTCCTCTCTCTCTCTTTCTTCCGCTCTCCCTCCTTCCCAGCTGCCCCTTCCTGTAGCAGCGGCCTCTTGAATGTGCGTCTTTAAAAGTCATCATCGTCGCAAATGTCCAGATAGACGTCGAAGGCTTCCCGGTTACAGTTGCCGTCAGGGGTGAAGACGTACTTGTGGAAAGTCCCATCCACGCAAATAGCTAAAGTGTTGACGAGAAAAGAGAAGGGGGGGGGGACATTTAGACGAGGTGGAATTGTACAACAATTACGAACCAAACGATCGAAGATTGGCGCGTCAATCTCACGCTCTCACCGATGACAGAGTTCACATTTTTGGACGTGTTCTTCCCGAACGCGCAGATGCACGCGCACTCCGCCGGCACTGTGAAACTAGCCAGCGACCACTGGCTGTCCACGTACTGACCAATCACAGGGCCCACCTTCCCCACGCGAGCCAATCTGGAGGAGGAGGGAGGAAGGGACAGGGAAGAGACACAGTCACCAGAAAGAACCCGACCGAACGTCCGACAAGGGCAGCGCGAGAGCCGGGCAGACCTCTCGCCCCCGCCCAGGGGTGCCAGACACTTACGCGGAGCGTCGATTGAGTTTGGTGTCCTTCAGGGCGAAGATGTGCACCGTGCCCTTGTCGCTGGAGGCACAGAGGAAGGACGAGTCGTGGCTGAAGTTGATGCAGTAGAGGGTGGCTGGGTCCGTGCCTCTGCGAAGCTCCACCAGCTTGTCCCTGGTCGTGGTGTCGAACAGGCGAATGAGGGTGCCCTTGCGGGAGGCCGAGGCCGCCACGCTGCCGGGCTGGTTCAGCGCCAGGCAGGCGATCTCGCTCTGGTGGGCGTTGATGGTGAAGGGGGCAGAGGATGTGCCTGGCTTGGTGTTAGACAGGTCCTGGACAACAGAAAGGAAATAACAGCAGATCACACGTTATGAATGGTAGTCAGTAGCAGGGAATGTTGTGGTTGGATGTATTTAAAAATCAAAAGACAAGTTGAAAGTCATACTCACCACCAGTTGCAGACTCCCACACTTGTGACCAGGGAAGACTAGAAGCTGCTTTTCCATACTGGGACACAGATCACACAACCCTGCCGGAGAGAACAGAGAGAGGGAAGGAGAGAGAGAGAGGGCACCGGTCAACTGAAGGGAAGTTGTGTGGAGGCGACAAGACTCTTATGTTCTTACCCCTAATCAGAGAGGAGAGAAGAGAGAGAGAGAGAGAGAGAGAGGGGGGGGGGGGTTACATACCTTTGGGATTGTCTCGGGTGTCGAACTCAAACAGCTTTACAGGGTTGTCAGGGAAACTGTAAACGTATATCCTGTTCTTCAAGACGATGATGATTCTGTGAAAGGGACGTAACAGATGAATTTTCGGGCGGACATCCTGCTGACCGACAGACAGCCCGTCAAACGCAAACCGTCTCCGCCGGGCGAGCCGGGTCAGACTCACTTGTCGTGTCGCATGCGCACGGCGAGCACAGGCTTCGTGAAGGTGAACTCCAGCACCAGCTTGTCCTTGGGGTCCCGCGCCTCCTTGGCGTCGTCCCAGACCAGCACTGGAAGCGTACGCACACATGCAGAGAGACAGGCAGAGAGACAGGCAGGCAGAGAGAGGCAGAGAGACAGACAGAGACAGGGAGAGAGACAGGGAGGCAGAAAGACAGGCAGAGAGACAGGGAGAGAGAGAGGCAGAGAGACAGGCAGAGAGAGAGGCAGAGAGACAAGGAGAGAGAGAGGCAGAGAGACAGGGAGAGAGGCAGAGAGACAGGGAGAGAGAGAGGCAGAGAGACAGGGAGAGAGACAGGGAGAGAAAGAGGCAGAGAGACAGGGAGAGAGGCAGAGACAGGGAGAGAGAGAGGCAGAGAGAGAGGCAGAGAGACAGGGAGAGAGGCAGAGACAGGGAGAGAGAGAGGCAGAGAGACAGGGAGAGAGACAGGGAGAGAGAGAGGCAGAGAGAGAGGCAGAGAGACAGGGAGAGAGAGAGGCAGAGAGAGAGGCAGAGAGAGAGGCAGAGAGACAGGGAGAGAGACAGGGAGAGAGAGAGGCAGAGAGACAGGGAGAGAGAGAGGCAGAGAGACAGGGAGAGAGAGAGAGACATAGACAGATACAGGTCAGGTGAGGGAGGAAAGTAGGCTTCTGGTAAGGCAAGGACTGATTGAGGGTTGGGGGGGGGCAGCAGGGGGCCTCTCACTCACTGGATATCTCGGAGAACTTGGGGCTGGCCCCTCCTCCTACAACAGCCAGGAGATTGGATCGATGCAGCATGGAGCACAGGGCCACACTGCCTACCTGCTCATGGTCTAAAAACACACACACACACAAGTTTCAGTGCAAATATCTACATGTCTATATTGACATTGAGTCATCCAGCAGACGCTCTTATCCAGAGCGACTTACAGCAAGTACAGGGACACTCCCCCCTGAGGCAAGTAGGGTGAAGTGCCTTGCCCAAGGACACAACGTCATGTTTCCTCAGCCGGGAATCGAACCGGCAACATTCCGACAACTCGCCCCCATTCCCTAACCGCTCAGCCACCTGACTCCCTATTGAACTCCTGGATGAACTCACCCAGATGTCCTTTTTCCATAAGAGGCTCCACATTGTAGATTCTGACGCCTGTCTCCATGGCACAACAGAAGCAACCTGCGGACGGGAGAGATGGAACCAGGGTGAGAGATGGAGAGAGGGACAGTCCTGTCATGCAGCGGAGATGTGAGAAAGCCCAGGTGTATGTTCGGGGGTCGGGGATGATTTCTACCGACGATCAGGGGCGTTCTTACTCTGATCTTGGTTGAACTGGAGGCGGTTAACCCCTCTCTGTTGGGCCATGGTTGGGGGAGTCGACGGTTCAACCACTTTGACGGACGATTCTTGTACCAACCGTGAACAATAAGAGGGAGGAGGGTGTGGAGGGTCGAGTTAGGAACGAGGATCGCTTTCCTTTAGAAGACAAGAAGATGGTGTCAGTCCAGCAACAAACGCTGATCGGTAACATAACATTCCTTCCCGCAATCCTATGACCACTATCAGGGTAACCCGTAAGAGTCTTACCATGCAGATACGAGGAAATAAAGTTAGAAAACACGAATTGTGAAAGATTCAGACGGAGTGTGTCGCAACCGAGAAGGAGAAATCCAGCTGTTGTTGTTGTTGATGTTCTGAGGAAGTGACGTGCCTCAACGTGTTTCGGTTTAGACAAGCACAGCTTTTCCGCAGGCCTAGATGAATATTCCGCCATCTAGCGGTGTGGAGAAGATCTGGCTTCTGAAACCGGTTTATTCGCCAAGTAACACTGAATTTCCTGAGGCAGGACATTTTCTCAGGATGGAGAAAACTCTGAACATATACTGTACTTTTTCATATCATATATATATATACAAATGTTTTTATTTTTTGTTATTTTTTTATATGCAAGTACGTGAACTGTCCTTTTTTATAAACCATCTGAGATGAGACAGGTAGAATAAAATGAAAAATGAAATAACAATATAACTATACATAAGGATATCATTGGAATACATATAAAATGTCAATCAGAAAGAAAAAAAAGAAAGAAAAAAAATACACACACACAAAACAATAACTAATATGTATCAACAGCGTTGCGTTGATACTTGTGTATCGTGGAGGATCACACAGGATCCCAATTCCTATTAAATGAGCCGATGTTCCAGACCAACAACGATGCCAGACTCTAAAATAAACACAGGGATCAAACACAATAAAAACAGTGATTTTATTTTTGTTTCGATATGGTGCTTTCGTGAGGCTCCTAAACACACGGTCCATCGCTTCGCAATATGGATGGCCGCTGTGTAAAACGCAATATAGATCCAATATAAAACAGATCAGCGGAAAGCCATGGTACTTTTCTAGTTCTGTTTATGAAGACTGGCTCCGGAGGGTTGGAATGGAAGCTTTTCTAGTCACTAGCAATATAGCAGCTTCTGGGGGGTTTAATACACAGGGTGAGGATCGTATATAAGCCAGTGAGCAGAGTTTGTTTGTGTGCCTGTGGGTATGTTTGTGTTTGTGTAAGTAAACTCATGGATTTGTACGGATCCACTAACGTGGAGTTAAAATAAAGAATGTCTTCTCAAAGCACCGGGACAACATTGTGTGTGTGTGTGTGTTGATGCATGTATGTATGTTTGTGTTTGTTGGCACGCGCATGTGTGTGTGTGTGTGTTGAGCTGGCAGTTGATTCCCCCCCCCGCCCCCCCAGGCCTCACATTTTAAGTCCACAAACACGCCACCGTGAGCGAGTCAACTCAGTCAACCCATTGACATAAAATTTATAATAATATTAATTTATGTCTATGAGTCAACCCGGTAAATGAAGCGTACCGAGCAACGCTGCGGTGTGGACAGAGCCGCACGCTCGCGCAGTCGACCAGTGACACCGCGCGCGGCCAAAAGGTGGCGACGCAGATAAGCAACTGCGGCGGGAAGACCCCTCTGTTTCTCGTATCCGCTCCCGTTGTCGCGTCACGCCAAAAACATCGTTCCCGCTGCCGAGCCGCGTCGGATAACGGCGTGTCGCTTTGCATAACGTCACGTCAGACGACTCCCGCCGCCGCGCGTCCAATCTCGTTACCGTCCCGTCGCGTCAAATGACGTCTGGGCGAGTCGATTCGCATCACGTGACGTCTCGTCACCTTATCTCTGGAGGAGAAAGTATGATAGAGAGTTTGAGACAGACAGAGAGCGAGACAGAGAGAGAAAGAGAGAGAGATACACACACACACAGAGAGAGCGAGACAGAGAGAGAAAGAGAGAGAGATACACACACACAGAGAGAGCGAGACAGAGAGAGAAAGAGAGAGAGAGAGATACACACACACACAGAGAGCGAGACAGAGAGAGAAAGAGAGAGAGAGAGAGATACACTCACACACAGAGAGAGCGAGACAGAGAGAGAAAGAGAGAGAGAGAGATACACTCACACACAGAGACAGAGAGAGAGAGAGAGAGAGATAAACACACAGAGAGAGAGAGAGTTAGAGAAAGAGACACAGAGAGAGGGAGAGAGAGAACAAGTGGGACAGATAACAGAGGGAAACCTGTGACCCAGAACGTAAATGAGGCCAGGGCACTTCCATCCTTCAGTGCATCAGGCAGACACCAGGCTCTGCCTCTGTACAGTGGATGATTAAATCTCTCTCCATTACTCTCTCTCCCCCCACCTCCAGCCCCCCCGGCCATCCCTGTTGATGCCTCGGTCCGTTTCCAGGCAATTCTGTGGTGGTGAGGTGAAGAACAGGTCTCCCGAGTTTGTGTGTGTTGACACACGCACACACACACACACACACACATACACACACACGTAAACACACACACATGCACTTTTCATAAGGACACTTTTCACCCCTGTTTGTATATCCTGGCGTTCAGGTTTCTCCTCCTGATAACCGGTCATCAATCAATGCCTTCGCTCGTGAACTTTAACGAGCGAAAGCGTGGCGTCAGCACGCGGACCAGCCTCGCCGCCGGTCACGATGCGGCTGGAATCCGAGGTCTCGCGAGGTCAACGACGATGCGCTTCACTTCCCGTTCCGAACGCCGAAACGCAGTCCTCCGAATCCCCCCCTCCCCCCCCTCCCCCCACCCCACCCACCCCACCCACCCAACCCTCTAACGAACACACAATCAAGCCCACGCTGTCCGTTTCGAGGCGTCGACTGCAGACTGTACCTATGTAATCTTGATAACCCCCCCTGCCCCCCCCGCACCCCTTGCCTGTCGACCAAGTGCATCTCGGAGCGTGATTTGTTCTGTTTAGCAGAAACCCGTCAGCCCATGCAAGCCGCCCTGCTGACAGGGAACGACTAACGATGGCGGCTCATTAGAAGCGGAGCGCCTTGGCGTCTGATGACGGCCCAGCAGCACGTAGGCGCCGGCCGCCGTGGAGAGCGGGGGAGCCGCTCGGATCGCACGCAATTAAACCAATTAAAATGTCTCCGCCAGACGCCGCGGAGGAGCACGGCTCTCGTCATTCTGCCTGGCTGTTTGTGTCCGTTAGGATTAGGCTCATCTTCTCTGGTTTACCTGAGTGACTTCCCCCCTCCCTCCATCCCTCCATCCCTCCATCCCTCCATCCCTCCATCCCTCCATCCCTCCATACCTCCATCTCTCCATCCCTCCATACCTCCATCCCTCCATCCCTCCATACCTCCATCCCTCCATCCCTCCATCCCTCCATACCTCCATCCCTCCATCCCTCCATACCTCCATCCCTCCATCCCTCCATCCCTCCATACCTCCATCCCTCCATCCCTCCATACCTCCATCCCTCCATCCCTCCATACCTCCTTCTTTCTTTCCCTCCATACCTCCATCCCTCCCTCCCTCCATCCCTCCCTCCCTCCCTCCCTCCATCCCTCCCTCCCTCCCTCCCTCCCTCCATCCCTCCCCACCCCCTGTGGCATCATTAACACAATGGGCCGATACCACTGCGATGAGCTGATGACCACATCTTGGAAAATAGCTTTCCAAACTCACAAATGGTTGCAGAGAGAGCCAGGGAGGGGGAGGGAGGGAGGGGGGAAAGGGGAGAGGGAGAGAGAGAGAGAGTGAGGGAGAGAGAAAGGAAAGCGAGAACAATCATTTTTAACTCTGGGGTCAACTCTCAAAAGGATCTGCGATATGAAAACGCTTGGCTTCCGGAAGAAAATGTTCGCGCAGCACAATCACCATCCTTTCACGTTGGGGCGAGTTCACAATTAGAAAGTTTTTCCGCGGGACAAATGAGCCACTCTGTCATTTTCGCGTGGGAGGGTGAGAGCCAATCGTCGGGCACAATAACCACGCACACACAAACATCACGATCTCATCCTAAATCATCCCACTCACTCCAAGGAATTAGTCACACAACAAACGAAACAGGACTTCCAGCCCATAATAAGCACCGATTTGAATCACTTGCGATGGAAGCCAGCGGCAACTTGCCACAAAAATACTTTTAATCTTCCGACAAACGCTTCACCCCGTTTGGAAGTTTTCTGTTTGTTATATTGTTATAGCCATGTCATTTTTAGCCGGAGTGAATACGGGGAGCCACTGGTTTGGGCTGATTGTTTATTAAAGATCCCTTCAGCCGTACAGAGATCCATCCTGGCTCGAAGCTGTCTTCTTCCACTCAGTCCCCAGTTGTCAAGCAAATTAGAAAGATTATCTGCCACGGATCCTCCCCCTCCTCCACCCCCCCCTCCCCCTCCACCCCCCCTCCCTCTCTATCCCCCCCCCTCCCCCTCCCTCTCTCCTTTAATCACCGCTCCTCTGCTTTGATCCTGCCTCCATTAGCTACATCTGTGGAGGCGCACGCTAGCCTGAGCTGTGATCCGGAGCTCCCCCCCCCCCCCCCGGAGACCCCCCCTCCGCTCACCCAGGTCGCGTCGCTTGTCTCTGGGTCTCGCACCGGTGCACGGCGACCGTGGGTCCGGACCAGCTGGAGACGCGGGCCCCTCTGCGCTTGAGCGCCAGCCCCCTCAGGGCTGTGCCGGCTGGGCGGATTAGGGGGGCTCTGAGCTAGCATGCTAATCACAGCCTCAGAGTAACGCACCTGCTGGCTGCTTCCGGAACTCTCCGAGACGCACGCTGAGACGCTGCCCGTGTTAGGCACGCCAGATTAGATCCCACTGGGCCCACCTTGTTGACATGCAGAGAGAGCCGGAGGAGGAGAGAGGCAGAGAGAGAGGCGCAGATGGGGGGAGGGATGGAGAGAGGAGGGGGCGAGGAGAGGGAGAAAAGAGAGAGAGAGAGAGGGGGGGTGGGGGGGGGGGCGGGGTTATGGGCCAATACGCTGATGTGGTGTTTAATGCGTCAGTCAGACTGACTGCCAAGACAAGGTTCAGCCCCCCCCCCTCCCCCCCCCCCCCCCCCCCCCCCCCCCCCATCAACACTCATTACCAGCCATCCAAATCTCTCTGGTCGGCATGGCGACAGTTACCGTGATACAGATGCAGACAGGAAGGGCCTGGCGAGAGAGGGAAGAGAGAGGAAGAGAGAGGGAAGAGAGAGGGAAGAGAGAGGGAGAGAGAGGGAAGAGAGAGGGAAGAGAGAGGGAAGAGGGCCGACCAGTCTTAATCGTTGAGCCACCTGACTCCCCGCTGTTAGGGATGATTAGTCCACAAACGAGAGAGACAGCTCGGGTTGAGAATGAGCGTGTTTCCGGAAAGCGCCGGAACAGAGATTTCACAACGAGGGTTAGGTGGCAGCAGGAAGGTGGCGGTGGAAATTGTCGATGTGATGGGGGGGGGGGGAGGGCACCCTTTACCCCGAGACGCCCTCCGAGATTCATTCTGAATTCGTTCGAGGATCCGTTCGACCGAGCGCTCGTGGGCACACACACCTTCTCCCCCAGACCAGAGCGCCTTGAACTGAGCGACTACAATCGTGAGCCATAACTCCCCCCCCACGACACCTTAAACCCCTAGATTAACACTTGTCTTACCTGGAAGCACCCACCCCCCCCCGCCTCCCTCTAATCTTGTTCATCGCCTCGAAGTGAGATGGATGCCTTGGGAAACGCAAAATCGATATCCATGTTTCCCCGGGGAGGTAGATTAATGTGGCTTTAGGAGCCAGTGGAAAGGCAGTTAAGTAGAGCACTCCCCCCCCCCCAGGACATCGCTCACATCTTAATTAGCTGCCGCGCCCACAGAGCCCTGCCCACACTGGATGGGGGAGTGCTGGGTACGCGTGTGTGCGTGCTTGTAGGGTTATGAAATCGTTAATAATAACATTAAGCCGGTTCTCCCTTACCAGCAGATATACACTCCCTACGCTAGTGTAGGAATGGAACGCTATCCATCAAAACCATGCTCGCGGTCTCGGGCCTAGCTATCCGCGCCAATGAAATATGCGCCGCGCGGGCCATGGGAAAAAATTCTCTCCAATCGTCGAGGGCGTACGCTGGGTTAGATTTACTTTTATTTGGCTTTCGACCCCCCAAAAAAAGAAGAAAAAAAGAAGCATGGCATTACCTTACCATGCGCCGCTGATTCGGCGTCTGACCATGTAGGGGTGTTTAGCAAGCGAAAACTTTCGCTCTGACAACGTTGAGATTGGAAAGAAGGGGCCAGAGTGTGAAGCCCCCCCCCCCCCCCCCCCCCCCCCCCCCCCCCCCACCTCGTTGGTTCAGAAGAGGGTGAAGATCACCTACACAGCTTCATCTCATCCAGTCCGGCGTGGAACTGAACATAAAGCTCCCTCATCAAGTGCCTCTCTCAGGCTGCTCTCAGGAAAACCCCTGGAACAATGCTGGAGGACTTAGAAAAGATGTGAGTCACGTAATTACACAACATCCAGCCTGACAACATCATTCACACCCCGCAGAGCATGTGAGAAAGAGAGAGAGAGGGAGGGAGGGAGGGAGGAGAGGGAGGGAGAGACAGAGAGAGAGAGGAACAGAGGTGAGAGACAGAGACAGAGAGAGAGAGAGAGAGAGAGGGAGGGGAGGGAGGGAGGGAGGGAGGGAGAGAGGGAGAGAGAGAGAGACATAGGGAGAGACAGAGAGAGAGAGACAGAGGAGAGACAGAGACAGAGAGAGAGAGAGAGGGAGGGAGGGAGGGAGGGAGGGAGAGAGACAGAGGGGGGAGACAGAGAGGGAGAGAGAGAGAGACAGAGGGAGAGACAGAGAGAGACGGATGTTGGTGCGGTTCATGTGCCTTTCACTATGGTACCATCCGGGTCTGAAGGTCAACCACCGCTGCTGCAGGGTGGAGAAAGTTCTGCTAACCCTGTAGGGAGGCAGGGTATGGGGGAGGGGCCGAGGAACGAGAGGGGATGGAGGGGGAAACGGTGGGGGTGGGGGGGTGGGGGGGCTCGGAAGAGAAAGAAACACTAATCCTTCCTAAACGCAGTCCTCCCTCGTAGTACGAGCGAGCGTAACAACGCTAATGAATGTAAACAGCGGGTCGCTGCCGTCGCCCCTAATCAGTATTCATTAAAGGGCTGCATTGATTAACCGCTCATCGCCGTGATTACCCCTGCCTCTCCTCTCTCTCTCCCCCCACAGCATCTCCGACGCTCGGGAGTCGTTCCGGGGCGCCCCCAGAGACAGACCGCTCAATCAGGTCTTTATCTACACTCCTCCTCTCTAGAACATTCCACAGTGAACTCGGAGTGCCTGCTGGTTAACGGGGATTGGCTGTGCGTCGGCTGGTCTCGCCGGCGGTCTTGTGAGGTTAGGGAGCAGGGTTTTACTCCCGGAACAAGCCCGGCGTGCGGCTCTGTCCAGCAGGTAGACTTGCTGGCCGGGTCAGGCAAAATGTTCCAGGTTAGCGCTCTTTTGCGTCTCTGGAGCGTCTGGTGGAGAGCGAGGGTCACGAGGCAGCTGATGACATCACACAGTGGGTGGCTCTGTCTCGCACCGGGGAGAGGAATGCTCATTAATAACGGAGTTCGCGGCGCCAGGCTTAATGAGCCGTGTGGCATCGTTGCCACGGGGGCAGGGATCTCCTGACCGTCTTGTCAGTGGGCGTGTTTATGTGTGTGTGTGTGTGTGTGTGTGTGTGAGGCACGAATAGCGTATCTCATATCGCTACGTGTTTCATCATTTCCTGCCGTTTTGGCCCTCGGAAATCAGATCCCGGCGGGGTGAATGCAGCGCGACGTGGCGTCTCGTTAGCGACAGGGTCAGCTTAGAGACAGCCTGTTCCTGACACTTTACGCTGAACTTGATCCTGGAGCGCTGGTCTCTACCCACGATCCTCCTGTCCCCATCTGCTGCAGCGCTGTAATGGATCCCTGATGACTTCCTCCCTGCTCATCTAGCTCTAGGCCCCAACAAGGCTGTCCTATCCTGTTCTGTCCTGTTCTAGCCTGTTCTATCTGGTGCTAGCCTCTTGTACTAGCTTGTTCTAGCCTGTTCTATCCTGCTCTATACTGTTCTATCCTGTACTAGTCTGTTCTATCCTGTTCTATACTGTTCTATCCTGTTCTATCCTGCTCTATACTGTTCTATCCTGTTCTATACTGTTCTATACTGTTCTATACTGTTCTATACTGTTCTATCCTGTTTTATCCTGTTCTATACTGTTCTATCCTGTTCTATACTGTTCTATCCTGCTCTATACTGTTCTATCCTGCTCTATACTGTTCTATCTGTTCTATACTGTTATATACTGTTCTATCCTGTTCTATACTGTTCTATACTGTTCTATCCTGCTCTATACTGTTCTATCCTGTACTAGTCTGTTCTATCCTGTTCTATACTGTTCTATCCTGTTCTATCCTGCTCTATACTGTTCTAATCCTGTTCTATACTGTTCTATACTGTTCTATACTGTTCTATACTGTTCTATCCTGCTCTATACTGTTCTATCCTGTTCTATACTGTTCTATACTGTTCTATTCCTGTTCTATACTGTTCTATCCTGTTCTATCCTGTTCTATCCTGTTCTATACTGTTCTATACTCTTATATACTGTTCTATACTGTTCTATCCTGTTCTATACTGTTCTATACTGTTCTATACTGTTCTATACTGTTCTATCCTGCTCTATACTGTTCTATACTGTTCTATACTGTTCTCTCCTGTTCTATACTGTTCTATACTGTTCTATACTGTTCTATACTGTTCTATCCTGTTCTATACTGTTCTATACTCTTATATACTGTTCTATCCTGCTCTATCCTGCTCTATCCTGTTTTATCCTGTACTAGCCTGTTCTTTCCTGATATATTCTTCCATCTTCCTGGTCTGTTCCACTCTCCTGAGAAGCACATTGGGTGAGCGAGAGGTCACAAAGCAGAGAGGCATTCAGTGAAACATGACAATTCATCAGAAATGCACTTCTGCATGGTAGCTGATGTATCAAGTGGTTCCACAGGGATTCTTCACACAGTGGTGCCAGGAAGTCAAACGATTAAAAAGCTGAAACGGGAGCAAATCTTAGTCTCTTTCCAAAGAGAGACAACGAAAAGGTTATGTTCATCGCATCCTCTTCAATTGATGTGTAAAAACCTCTGACTTTATGTTCAAAGTGTATGTTACTGTGTGTGCATGCGTAGGTGGTCGGGGACGCGGTTTGTTCCGAATGCTGAAACATTCATCGATTGTTACCCTTTGACATAGCGATCTCCATAAATGTTAACAACCACGTTCGCCTGGCGCGCAACCATGGCGTGGGCTGAGTCAGCGAGCGTGTCACGACGCACACGAACCTCTGGGCGAGGTGCCGGACGATCAACCTTTCTGTCGCGAT
Organism: Protosalanx chinensis; assembly: GCA_030340685.1. Taxonomy (NCBI): domain Eukaryota; kingdom Metazoa; phylum Chordata; class Actinopteri; order Osmeriformes; family Salangidae; genus Protosalanx; species Protosalanx chinensis. The sequence continues at coordinate 1,018,809 of CM059339.1, read as the reverse complement.
GCTTTTTCATCCCTCCAAACTCCCTCTACCGACACACACACACACACGCACACACACACACACACACACCCTGAACTCTCGGCCAACCACAGTCTATTTAGATTAGACCTCGCTGAGCATAGAGCCCTGTTTAACCCCATCTGTCTGACACCAGAGCTCTCGCTACATGGCCCCTCTCCCTCCTCCTCGTCCATCCTACTCCTCCCCTCCGGTCTCCTCTTCCTCCCACCTGGAATTGCTCTGTCAAGGCGGAGGGGGGGAGGGGTGGGGGGGGGGGTGGGGGGGGGGGGTGAACTGCTGCGGATGAAGGGGGGTCACCCCCCCTCTCATTTCACCACTCGCTTGTCCTTTTATCTCCCCCCCCTCTCCCTAGCTCTCTCACTCTCTGACCCTCTCTCTCTCACACACACTCTCCCCTCCCCTCCCTCTCTCTCACCCTCTCTCTCTCCCTATCGCTCTCTCTTACCTCCCTCTCTCTCTCTCTCCCTCTCTCTCTTCCTCTCTCAATACCTCAATTTACTTCCACTTCCCATCTAATTGTCCTGTCTGTCTTTCATACCTCTCCTCTCCACTCCGAGCCCCTGTTCCGTCTCTCTCTCTCTCTCTCCTCTCTCTCTCTCTCTCTCCTCTCTCCCTCTCTCTCTCTCTCCTCTCTCTCTCTCTCTCTCTCTCTCTCTCTCTCTCTCTCTCTCTCTGCTGTGCAGTGCCGCTCAAACACACCGTAGCATGTTAACAAAGGCAAATATATTGAAAGCGTGTCTTCATTCAGTTATTCAGTTGGCGAAAAGATGGTTGCTAGAGGAGTTGTTGCCATTCGTTTGGGCCCACAGTGCAAGATAAAATAAAATACTCAGATACGACCAAAAGACCAAAATACCGAACAAATCCAATTAGCAAACAATCACACTCTCGTCTGGTCTCATTTTATCGACAATTTCAGCCATGCCATTGGTCTGCTCAGGAAGGCTGGAGCCAAGCGAATTATTCCCTGGACAGAAGGATTGGAGCCTCAATAAGTCTGTCCCCCATCGCCAGCCACAGGAAGTCCCAAATGGCGCCTTCGGCAGCTTACTTAGTGTCCGCCATTAACCATTCGTGGTCATGAAGTCGTGACGGAGGACGTGCGTCGATCTTTCTGTCTTGTCGTTTGTCACGGAGGAGTCAGAGATGGTTGGAGAGCGAAAGAGAAAAGGACCCCGGCATGCTTTGTGTTTCAAGAGGGCCGCTTTTAAAACGGACCCGACGTCAGTCCCACATTCTGTCAGCCGCCACCACCGGCGCTTTCTTTCCCAGACCAAATGTTGATGTGTCGCTCCCGCGGTGTGTGTACGCGTCGCTGGATGTGCGTGTGCGTGCGTGGTCTGTCCATCCTGACGGTTGGGGCACTCAGCCAGTCGAAGCGCACCTCCAGAAGAGCAAGGGGGAGAGCGAGGAAGAGGAGGAGGGTGGGGGGGAGAGCGAGGGCTGAGAGAGGAGAGTGCCTGGAGTGACACGAGTGCCTGGGTCTTTTGTCTTCCCAGACTTCAAACAACCTTTAAACAGCGCCCACCCCCCCTCCCCCCCCCCTCGCCCCCCCGCCTCCCCTCCCACGCATGGGCCGCCTCACCCCCCCACCCTTCTCTCCGAGGCTCTCCTCGCCCTCTTCTCAGAGCCCCACCTCGTATTTCCTCCCTCAGCTTCCTCCGCCAACCTCTGGCCACTTGGACGGGGAAGAACGTTGGCCCGTCCGTCGAAGGAGGTTCCGTGAAAGTCGCGAGGAGGAGGAGGAGGGAGAGGAGGAGGAGGAGGAGTAGGGAGAGAGAACGTGAGGCGCAGGACCAGAAAGAGAGGGAAGAGGAAGATGGAGAGAGAGAGCGAAGGCATCGCATACATCACACCGAAAATCACCCATCTTGTAGGTCTGCGCGTGTGATTAATACGGTTTGCCCCCCCCCAGCCTCCGTGGCGGGGAGGATTCCCCGGGAGAGCGACGCCGGAACGACGAGCGCAGGCGGGAGAAAAAAAACGCCCACATCGGTCCATCCTCGCCGTCGCACGGGAAGTTTGTCATGACCTTCCTGGAATATCCATCTTCACGAGTGCGCGTGTTGACGCTCGTAGCCGTCCCTGCGATGCCCGAGCCTCTGAAACGGCGCTCTAAGGAAAACAAGCTGACTGGATATTTCTCTTCTTCTTTATTCTTCCTCCTCCTCCATTGAAGGGCCCCTGAGGGCCTCGGCAGAGATGCTCTGTCATTCCCCTGCATCCATCCTGTCGTGTTCTGGCCCCTTTCTCAGTCCCCCAGACTTCTCATTACTGTGGCAGCGAGGGACGTGCTGCGAGGGAGCACGCTCGTACACGCACACACCCGCGCGCACCGCATGCGTGTGGCACTAGCGCTCCCGATATATGAAACTCCCCAGTTTCCGCAAGGGGCCTGTTCTTCTGAGGGAGAGGCAGCACGCAGCCCTTGTCAGGCCTAAGAAAGGGGAGGGGGGGAGGGGGGGGGGGGGGATTATGAGCGCGATTGCGTAACCCCACACACACACACAAACAACACCCAAACAGTTCTGTTTCCTTACTGAGGGAACATAGCAGACAGGGGACTTACTTACTTGGGTATCTTTTCCCTCAGCGGTCCATGTTCTATGTTCCATGTTCCACGTCCCGCATGGCAGAACGCGAGCTTACTGTACGGCACGGTGTCACGCACTGTTTCCGGAAAGTTCTTCATCTGTTTCGGAGCGGCCGTCACTTATCGGTTTTCTGTCACATCTACAGACTAATCGAATTCTCCCACATTAGGAAACGCAAATAAAGCCTCAGTGACTGTGAGAGAGCCATCATTCAACTGTAAGTGCTTAAACCCTCCCTCGTGATAAATATGAACGCCTTCTGCTCTCTCTCTGCTGGTTCAAAGGTACTGTGGAGAGAATATTAGCATTCATGTTCAATATTCAAGTACTTATTAAATCTGGGTTATAGAGCTCGTCAGTCATCCAAACTTTGTTCCCGCGGGCGGCAGCGGGCCGTTATTTCGCCCGTGCTCACACGCGTTTTGAAGTTGCTACGCTCGAGGACGCGAAAAGGAATCGAAGCACGATCTTTCTGCTTTCTGGGCGGGTAGTTCATGTTTGAAGATGTATATAAGGAAGCTTCTGTTGACCCTCAGCGAACAGGTGATGCAGGAGTTTCAAATCCCTGTCTGAGGAGAAGTTTATGGACAATGTTTTGGCAGGGGAACAACCTGGCTAGCGTATTAGCTTTCTTCAGTCTTATTGGATTTCCCGCCATCTGATATCGACAAACGTCCCCATCAAGAACTCGGTATCGGATGAGCGGCGCACGACCTATTTGAATGCGGTAACGTCTTCATAGGATGACTGCCGTGGCCCGTTAATTGCC
>CM059339.1:974529-1014925 GCA_030340685.1 Protosalanx chinensis | reverse complement strand
GCAGTCTGTGCTTCTGCTCTATGTTACTCTGACTATGTCCTGAACATACTTCACATTTCAGGATGTTAATGGCGTTCGTTGGATTGCTTGTGTGGGGAAAGGTGTCCCTCAGATAGGCCCAGTGAAAATGTGGCTTCAGATCAAATTGTCAGCGAAGTTTTTGAAAACAATCGGATTAATAAATGTTTTTGTGTGCATTTAGGTGGAGGGGGGGATAGCCCCTGTTAGCCTGTCCTCATCGAGGGGTCCTAGTGCCCCTGGTTCACCTGCCACCAGCATCACAGTAAGTCCATCTCTACTGGACCACAGCAGGTTAACTCAATGCTAAGACACTTGTTGACTGGGGGGGTGGGGGGGTGTGTGTGTTGCGGGCAGGCCCGAGTGAATGACCAGGTAGTGGGGTACAGAGATCTGGCAGCCCTGCCCAGGGACAAAAGCCATCCCTGGAGGTGGAGAGGCCAGACCTCATGACGTACCGGCCCCACCTCAGCTTCTCCTCGCTGGACCAGCCTCGCAGAGAGGTAGCCCCCCGGGACACAAGGCTGGTTCTTTACAGGCTCACCACACTGGATTCACTTTTCTTCTTTTATCTAACTGTTCTTCTCTCCTCCACCAGAGGTCAGTCTCCCCCCCCTCCGACCTCTCCTCCTTTCAGCTCTCACCCTCCCTCACCTGAGGTAAGATCTTTGAAGAGACTCAGGGAAATAATGACGGATTCAAGCGTTACAGTCTAAATACCATGATTTGATAATCAAACTCCAAATAATCAGACCAAAACTGGATTGAATCATCATTCAAGTCAGTTTAAGTCAACAGAGTCCTGACATAGTTTCAAATTTTACTCAAACCGCTTATCTGGAAGAAATCATTGACGATCTGTGTTAGGGCGTACTTTTAGAAAACATGAAGTCAGTCCCCCCCTCCCTCTGTTACATTCAACAGCCACATTCTCAGATATTAAAAAAAACAACCTGTCCCACCCACATTTGAAAAACAAATCCCCACCCCTGGATCAAAGGATTGATTCGAACCAGCCTGTATTCTAACCGGTTTGATCATGTTTGTATAGCGTAGCTGTCCATCTTTCTATGACTGATGCCATGTCTAAGATGTGAGTGTCTCTGCGGGGTGGGGGTGTCTTTCTGTGGAGCTTTAACCTCGGTGTGTTTGTGAAGTTGAAGGTGTGCAGGGAGGGGCGGAGTCACCAGGGGGGCTCCACGCTGCAGCTGCACAACGCCAAGAAAAGCGCCGGACCGCTCGTTGCACTTCCACAGGGCCAGGTGCACGCCCGTACACACACGCACACACACACAACGGACTAGAGGCATGTTTCCAGTCCCCTTCGACTAAACTCCTAAAGATCCTCTCTCTTCTCTGCTCTTTATTTCAGACAATGGTACCAACATCTATAAGAAGCCCCCCATCTACAAACAAGGTGAGGTCAGATCTTCTAACCTCCCCCTCCCCCCCCCACAGGGGGCGGTTCTGACAGGAAGGTGTGCGTCCTCTCCCTCGTCCGCAGATGCGGGGAAGCACGTGGAGGGTAGCAGCATCATCCAGTCGTCCAAGTTCCCAGCAGCCCAGAGGCCCGGATCCCAACCTGCCGTCCAAGATCGAGACAGAATACTGGCCGTGTCCTCCATCACTGGCCGCCATAGGTAACACACACACACACGCACGCATTACATTACATTAATCATTTAGTAGACGCTCTTATCCAGAGGGACTTACAGCAAGTACAGGGACATTCCCCCCCCTGAGGCAAGTAGGGTGAAGTGCCTGCCCAAGGAACACAACGTCACGTAGCCACAGCCGGGAATCGAACTCGCAACCTTACGATCACTAGCCCCAACACCTTAACCTGCTGAGCCACGCTTTAACACTAGGCACATGCCTGCTCCAAAACAGGCGGTTCAGACCTGGGGAGGGAAACATGGAGCGTTTGGCGGTGTCTCACACTGGTCCCTTCCCCCCCCCCTCCCCCCCCCCTCCCCCCCCCTCCCTGCAGAGATCGAGTGGAGCAAGAAGCGAGCGGAGGAAGAGGACGAGTTCGAGGACTTGACGGAGGACGCCAGGACTCTGCAGGAGCAGGAGCTGGTCAAGGTGCGGTTCGCTAGCTCGTCCCAGCGCTGGCGTGGCGGCCGGCCTGGCGTGGCTCTTAACCTCGCTGGGGTCGGCGTGTGTGTGTGTGTCTGCAGATCAAGGTCCAACCTGGGCCGCGGCTGATCCTGAAGGAGGAGAAGGAGAAAGCCGTCCATTTCCGCAGGAAGACACAGTCGCTTCCTGACAGAACGCACATGCATAATAGTAAGTGTGTGTGTGTGTGTGTGTGTGTGTGGACCTCGTGTTTGTGTAGACACACAATGTATGCATCATGTTTGGGGGTGCTATCTCGTCGTTACGATCTGTGACCGATGCTCTTTTCGGAAAGATCTTTCTTGGGAAGTCGCTGTGGATTCTGCTGAATGAATACATGTAAATATCAATTGTTTACAGTAAAACACTGAAGTTCCTCCTTGGAATGGTGTGTTTCTCCTCCCAGGTTCCTCTGCTATTGCATCACAGTCCCCCTCCCGTTCTGGCCTAACCAGGGTGAGTAAGAGTGTGTGTGTGCGTGCACGAAAGTATGATTATTGTTTGCGAGGTGTGGGAGCGATTATGCGCGTTAGTTTCCATGCCAACTGGTTGCCGGGGGGGTCTTTCCTTCTTCCCAGATGCAGTCTGCGGAGTTCTCACCAGAACCAGCAAGGACAGGTACGACCCCTGACCAGCGCGACCGCGTCAAACATGGACGGCCCGTCCGGAACGACAGCGTCGAGCTGTTCCAGACGCACAAAACCCGGCGTTCAGGTTTTCTCCCGCTTTAATCTCGTCTCTTCTCTCTGTGTTTTCCCCAGGTGTTCAGGTAAACACGTCGGATGTTTCTTAACACGCGTTGCATGGACACGCTGTCACCCGCTCCTTAACATTCCACTTCTCATGCGCTGCTCCTCCCCAAACCCTGGTTTACGTGTCCGTGCTTGTAGTGACGGCTTCCAGTCCTGATGGTGTTACAGGGAGCCCAGGCTCGCAGTCACAGGTTTAGTTGTGGGAGAAAAAAAAGGACAATTCGAAATTTAACAAGGATATACTGTAGATTTACATGTAATCATTTAGCAGACGCTCTTATCCAGAGAGACTTACAGCAAGTACAGGGACATTCCCCCCTGAGGCAAGTAGGGTGAAGTGCCTCGCCAAGGACAGAACATCACACAGCTTCAGCTGGGATTCAAACTCACAACCTTTCCGATCACAAGCCCAAAGCCTTAACCCCGCTGAGCCATCTGACTCCCCCCGGATAAACACAACCAATCAGAAAATAGTGACTAAATGTCTGCTAAATGAATAAATTAGTAAATAATTCCGTCTTCGTGTGAAGCTTGGCTCTCTATAGACCGATAAGCTCTATGCGCTGGACACACACACCTTTGCGGCTAGCGCCTTGTGTGTCTCTGTGAGTGTGTTCGTGTTGCACGCTCAGAACACGTAACCGTGACGCGACCGCTAAACGGCCTGTTCGACTCTCTCTCCGCATCGTGTGTGTGCGCTCACCACGCATGCGCGCGCTCGGCGGGGCGGAAAAGAACGGAGAGGCACGACGAGATCGCCTGGACAGAGGAAACTCACTGCCCAGCATCCTGGAGCAGAAGGTAGGCTGTGCTTCCTGCTTCCCACAGTCACCACACACACTAACACACACACACTAAACACACACTAACACACACACACTGACACAGAAGGTAGGCTGTGCTCCCTGCTACCCCACAGTCACCCACACACACTAACACACACACACTAACACACACTAACACACACACACTGACACAGAAGGTAGGCTGTGCTCCCTGCTACCCCACAGTCACCACACACACTAACACACTAACACACACACACTGACACAAAAGGTAGGCTGTGCTCCCTCCTTCCCAGCAGTAACCACAGCAGTAACCACGCACACACTAACACACACACACTAACACACACACACTAACACACACACACTAACACACACACACAGAAGGTAGGCTGTGTTCCCTGCCTCTCCATTTATAGCACCACACACACACACTAATAACCCCCTCCCTCACATACACACACTGACACACATATAGCAATACCTCCCTCCCCCCGCCACACACGCACATTCATAAGTCACCCTCACACACATACACACACACCAGCTTCACCCATGCTGTCTGCATAGTATAGATGGGCTGTCCTCTCACCCTCGCTCTTTCCTCTACTAATGACTGACACACCTTATGCTGCTCAGCACTTCTGAACTCTGCAGTCAGGGAGTCGACCTTCCATGGCCATTCCAACCCTGAGAACCTCTCTCTCTCTGTGGCTGCCCAGTTTGCTACACTGGCAGATACGGAGCATTAATGCTACATGAAAAAAAAAAACGTTTTCTTTCCAAATGTACTGGCCCTGCTGGTTCTGTTTCCACCACTCTGCTTCTGCGTGTTTTTCTCCAAGGTTTACCCATACGAGGCGCTCATCGTCACCCACAGAGGGCGCTGTAAACTGCCGCCGGGCGTCGATCGCACCAGATTAGAGGTGTGCGAGTGACAGCTCTTCATCGTGTTTTTTTATATTTTATTTTTTAAATGTTTTATCATAATTATAATTTATCACGACTCAAGGTGGTGGATTCTGTTTCCGCAGCGACATTTGTCCCCCGAGGAGTTCCAGCGCCTGTTCGGCATGCCAATCACCGAGTTCGACCAGCCTGTCACTATGGAAACGGGAACGAGCTGAAGAAGAAAGTTTCACACTTTTCTAACCGGAAGTGAGCCTCATCACTGCGCTGCCTCTAAGAAGTCTATTTCCGGAACGACCAACCTTCCAAACTGGAAACCTCCTTTGGAAGGCTTAAAGAACTGCCGTATACTCTGTAATAGTCTGTCATATCATGCCATAAACCATCAGATTATCCCTTTAGTCTACCCCTGCCTACGTCTGCTGTTGGCCTTTGACCTCGCTAGAAGTCGCAGTTCTGTATAAACCAGCCTGTCTCCAGACTAACCTTTCACCCTGATGCCACTATGGACCAAAATCCACCATGGACGCTCACTACCCACACACACTAACCACACACACGCACTAAACACACACACACACACACTAACACACACACGCACTAACACACAGCTCCGAACACACGCTCAGTAGCTGTTCCGCTCATGCATAGACGCCACCTGCTTTCTAAAAAAAAGGATTTGATGTCGTCCTCATGATTGTGAACGGTTTTTGACCCCCACGGTCCAGTTTCATTGACTTCAGAGCCTTCATCCTGGACTTAGTCAGGGTGTTTGAGCACCAGCTATTTAATCATGGTCATGTCCTGTATTAATATCTTTCAATGGCAGTTACCTAGCGATGTACATTTATTTATTGTGATATGTTATTTGGACTTTAACTGGTGCTTAACCGGAGGAAATATTTATTTGTAAATCATTTGTGTTTCTTCTTAGTCTCACGCACTGTTTGCTAAGAGGTTTCAGCGCGACTAACACATAGATCATCGCTAACATCCAACGCTGCATTAGAACTTCATCTCCCACACGGTGAAAATCACCGATCACATTTGAATCGGGGCCCGGCGGTGATGGAGGCTGCCCGGGCAACATGACGGCACTCTGTCCGTCCATCGATCACCATGTCAGGCCTCCTGATCCCCTCGCTCGCCACACCGTGTCGACCCTCACCGTCACCCACCTTGCATCGCACCCCACCCCACCCCCACCCCCCCATAGTTCTCGCTGTCTCGTGAAGTCACCCACGTCTCAGTCGGAAGTTATTTCAATGATGCGCTGTATTTGGGAATAAATACATTAAAGGAATGAATAAAATAACACCTCGACTCGTCCACTCGGCGTGTGCTTTCCACGGACTGTTTTAAATGGCTGGTTTTTGAGGGGATCGATTTGATGCTGTGACTTATGCAGACACCTGGAACCTTCCACCGGGCGAAGCTGGGGGTCCGGGATCAACCCGGTGGCTTGGATCATCCAAGTTGGAAGAATAGAAAGGGTCTGTACAGCAAACAATAAACAGAGAAAAGTTGGGGATGGGGGTGAGGGACCAGGCGAGGGGAAGCGAGATCGTGTCCGGGTAGAACGGTAGAACTTTGAAAGCCTCCAAGCCGGAACACAAGGCACGTGTTTGCAGCAGCAGCAGCAGCAGCAGAGAGGACATGGTGCGCTGGCAGTGTGGGGCGAGGATCTCCACAGGCCAGCAGTGTGGGGGTTTACAGAGCGGCCAGGGGAGGGAGGGAGGAAGAGGGGAGGGAGAGACAGCTCTTCATCTATACTAGTCATCAAGCAGACAAGCCTACTTAAGACAACCAGCGCCTTTATCCTTTAAAACTTCACCTTTTCGCGGAGCGACGCGAGTCAATTGAAATGTCAAATGTGCCGAGCTCGGTTGAAAATGACAGAGGAGAAGAGGGGAGGAGGTGGGAGGGAGGGGAGGGAGGGAGGGAGAAAGACAGGAGAAAAAAAATGAAATAAGAGGCCCCTTGCGCAATATCTCCTGCATGTTCAGCCTTGAAATACTAATGTGCGGGGTAGTGTGTTGCCTGGCAACATAGGTGAAACATAAAAGCAGAGAGCGGGTGTCTCTCGGCTTGTCCCTCTCTCCCACTGCGCCCGGCAGCACAATGGAATGCCCTCCCACTCCCACTCGAGCTCGAGGCCTTGGAAGCCACTCCGCGCCAGCTCCGCCGTCCTTGAGCGAAACAGCTCCCGAACAAAATAATAATAATATATATATAATAATTATGACAAATGGTGCACTTCTTTTCAGTTTTTTATTGAATGGAGTGAAACATCTACATAAATGATAGAGGCCTCGCAATACAAGTACTAGACAAAAAAAAAAAAAGTTATAATTTTGTTGTATACTTTAGCTATAAAGAAAACCTTGATTAAACAATTTCTGTACATTCTGTGAGATTATGTTCTGACACTGGGAACTAAGTTCAGGAACAAGGCCCCGTTCTCTCCCTCTCCTTCCCCCCCCCCCCCCCCCCTCCCCCCTCCCCCCAAATACCCCAACAAGAACCTTTCTTGTTCCCTCCTTGATCCTCATACGGTCCCACCCGGAAAAACAGCCACACCTTGTCAGCACCCCAACATAAAACACCACCAACAGTATCGTTTAAAGCGTTAAGCAGATTTCACCTGTGTGAGGGGAGGGTGAAGCACCTTGTTCACTCCCCTTACCCCCCAGCCCTCCTTTCCTCTTTCGACCCCCTCCCACCTGTCTCTGTCCAAACACACCTTACACCCCCCCTTCCCCCCGCCAACATTCTTTCCTTTCATTCCTCTCTTCCCCCCTTCCCCCTCCCCCCTCCTCTTCAGGGTATTTACGCCTAATTCTAGGTTCGTAAAAAAAAAGAAAACAGAAAAAAAGAGAAAGTAAACATCACATTGAAAAGAGGGAACGTTTAAAAATGTACATGTATAAATGTCAATACTTGCTCCCGTCTGAGTGCAGTTACACTATCGTTGGCATAAGAAAGGATGGTTTTAATTGCGATGGAGGTTCCAATTGATATTTTCTTCCCCCCCCCCCACCACCATTATAATTTTTTTATCATAATTTATTTTAATTCAAGTGCCTGTCGCCTGCTCTTTTTGGTGGGCGCACACACACACACACACACACACACAGTAGGTACTTCAGGACAGCCTAGAGCCTCCATACTGCCTCAGCCAAGTACAGCTACTAAGGAGCTGATTAATGTGTCCCAAATATCAACTTGGAAAAGAAAAGAGAAAATTACAAAATGGAGTTGTTTTAGCTTGTTACGGGGCAGTGATTACCGTTTACACATCCCACATTGAGATCGACAATGTTCTTCATGTAGTTTTTTTCCGTAGGTTTTTTTTTTGTTCTTCAACTTTTTATCATCATGTATCTGGTGTTCAGATTCAGTCTTAAACTACGACATTAGATTTTTGTATAGATGAGATGAAATAAATATGCATGATGAGTTTGGACGGTCCTACTGAATCCCGCTCCATACTGGCGAGGAAAGGGGGGGGGGGATAAGAGGCCAGCAAAGAAAAGAGGAGGGGGGGAGACAAAAGGAGAGGGGAGGGAAAGAAGAGCCGTAAGAGGAGGAGAACCTGTAAAGGGAGGGAGAGGAAGGTGGAGGATGAGGGTGGAGAGTGGGAGGGGGGGGAAGCGCTGTCATACAAGGGGGGCTGGGGGGGGGGGGGGGGGGGGGGGGGGGGGGGGGGGGGGAGTGCAGCAGCAGAGCCGGCAGGCAGCGGAGAGCGAAAGTTTAAAAAGGCAGAGCGAGGGCAAGCGGAGAGGGGGGGGAGGGCGAGGGAGATGGAGTGGGGGGGGGCGTGGACGTGTCTAGGCTGTTGCGTTTTGGGGGGGGGGGGGAAGGGGCGTCCCTGCGGTCCTAGGCCGGGCGGTGGTGCCGTTCTTGTCGGGGGGGCCGGCGCTGGCCGGCAGGTTGTTGGGGGAGGCGTTGGCCTCCTGCTGCTTGCTGTCTCGGCGGGGGGGCATCCTCTCGTTGATGCGGTCTAGACCCCCTCGCTTCCTCGAAGCTCTGGATCTTATGCTGGGGGTTAAACCCTTGGATGGCTGGAGAGAGACAGAGAGAGTGAGAGAGAAAGAGGCAGAAAAGAGAAGGAGAGAGAGACAAATATTGTTCAGTACTAGCACAGACGGAGCAACCGCTCCTCCACCTGATCTACATGTGAAGAGAGGGAGGGCAGAGAGAGGCAAGAGAGGGGCTGAGGATGGGAGAAAGAGGGCGAGGAGGGAGAACAGAGCACTAAAGGAGGTTCAGAAGGGCTGGGAAGGAGAGCGGAGGAGGAGCGGGGGGGGTCACCACTGAAGACATGGAGTAGAAAATAAGAGGGTGCGAGTGAGAGACAGACTAAAGGATGAGGAGAAGGAGGGGGGAGATGAACTAAGCAACTAGACTGCTGGACAATCATAATGATCCGGGTTAGAGAGAGAGCGCCAACTTACTTGGAACAGGAGGCCAAGGCAGCGTGGGGGACAAAAAGCATCAGAGAGAGAGAGTGAGACAGACACAGACCCTGTTCTAACAGACATTGGTTCTGAGGATGGGAGGCCAGGGGCGGTAATGCGCCCGGCTGGCTTCCTCTGGCAGACTAGGAGCTGACACTGACATCACACGCTGGGCCAGAGTGTTGAATAAACACACAGGGACATGAGCCACTTGTCAACAACAGAATACTGAGGAGAGGGAGGGAGGGAGGGAGGGGGGCGAGAGAGCAGGAGAGAAAGTAGAGGAGGGAGAGAGAAAGCTGAGAGATATAAAACTCAGAAAGAAAGGGAGAGAGAGAGATGAAGCTCTAAAAGCGAGCGAGAGAGACAGAGCTCTGAGAGAGAGAGAGAGAGAGAGAGCGAGAGAGCGAGAGAGCGAGAGGAGAGAGAGCGAGCGAGAGAGCGAGAGAGCGAGAGAGCGAGAGAGAGAGAGAGAGAGAGAGAGCGAGCGGTAGAGATGGTCGTTTTTTCGTACCTCGTGCCTCTTCGGCCTCTACGGTGGCTGTGTAAGCGTGAGTAGAATAGCCATGCCCAAAAACCAACGGAGAGAGAGTGGGACCGTTAGCAATGCAGTCGGGTCAGTCACGTTCACAATGCAATCTGGTCAGTGACGTTATCATTTAGTACCAAAATCATACAATCCCCTCCCCTCCCCTGCCACCCACCCACCTACCCAGCCACCCACCCACCTACCCACAACACCCACCCTCCACCCAACAGGGTAGTCAGTGAACAGACAGGTTAGTAGGTTAGTGCAGGAGAGGTGTGGCGAGGTGGGGGCGGGTGGGGGGGTTTAGTGGCGTGCACTAGATGGTGTTTGGGATGCAAAGGGGAAGTTAAACGTGATTCGTAAGGAAGTTTCTAGAACGGGGCTGGGAACGTGTGTTTTATTAGAAGGGAACGACGTACATGGGGGTGAGCTTCAAAACAGGGAAGTGTTCTGGAACATGGGGGGGGATGGGGGGGGAGGAGAGGGGGGTGGGGGTCGCGGAAGCGCGTTTCTAGAACGTGTGTGAGTGGGGGAGGGGGTTGTGGGGGGCTCCTGGGTATGTGGATTGTTCGATGGGAGTGATCCATGGAGGGGTGGGGGGGGGGGGGGGGGGTGTTGAGAGCCCCTTCAGAGAGTGCGATGGGTTTAGTGTGTCAGGAGGGTGGATGCAGACAGGTTAGTGTTAGTACGTACAGGGTAGGTGTGTGTGTGTGTGTGTGTGTGTGTGGGTGGGAGTGACTTACCGCTCTGCAGGGTCTGGCGCCCGCCGGACAGCACTCCCATCGGCAGCGTCCCCGGTCGGGGTCAGGCCCTTCAGCTGCAGCACGCTCTCATTCTCTTCTCTGGAAGGAAACACACACACAGGGGTACACGATTTACTGACTGCACCAGGCTCTCTCTGCACACACACACACACACACACACAGGGTGCAAACTCACCTGAGCACAGAGAAGACACGAGCCATCTTCCTATAGCTCTGATCTTATTCCTGATCACCTCCTTCCTGACTGCAGGAGTTCCACCTGAGAGAGAGAGAGGAGAGGAGAGAGAGAGAGAGAGAGAGAGACACAGAGAGAGAGAAGAGAGAGAGAGAGACACACAGAGAGAGACAGAGAGTAAGAGAAAGAGGGGGGGGGGACAGAGAGAGACAGCAACAGAGTGAGAAAGAGACACAGGGATAGAGCAAGAGAGAAAGAGAGGAGAGAGAGACAAGAACATTGCAGGGTTAGAGGACCATTAAAGGCTGGTGCTGGCCTTTTGCTATCCACCCCCACACTGTTCAGTTGACACACCACCCACACGGTTCAGCGAGTGGTCTGCGTTGACGAGAGCCCTCGTCGGAGTGATACCATGGTAACCTGGCAGCATTAAAGGGATGCTCCTGAAAACCTCAGCAAGCAGAGAACCAGCAGCCCTCCGCCACATCATCCACCCCCCCACAGCCCTCCCGCACATCATCCACCCCCGCCACATCATCCACCCCCCCGCCACATCATCCACCCCCCCGCCACATCATCCACCCCAGTGAGTTGACAGTCACAACTCTAAGTTCGGGGGGGAGGGGAATGTTGGTCTAATTCAACGGGTAATGAAATATAGGCCAGTACTTCAACAGTGGTGAAATAGTAAGTGGACTTCCTCAAATGTTCAAGTTCCTCACTGCATGTGAGTGTGAGAGAGGAGCAGAGAGACCGACAGACAGAGAGACAGACAGAGACAGACAGAGACAGACAGACAGAGAGACAGAGAGACAGACAGAGAGAGAGAGAGACAGAGAGAGACAGAGAGAGACAGAGAGAGACAGACAGGCAGAGATCGTCTTACCCTCGCACGTGTCATCCTCTTCTGACATGAGCTCATCATCGGAGCATATGTTCAGCACGTTCACCAGCATCTCCGTCACTGTGGGAACGCACACACACACACACATGGTTAACACACACCTTCGAAAACGTCCCCCCCCCCCCCCCCCCCCCCCCCCCCACGTTCCGTTCCACCAACACGCCGTTACTACGACCGCCCACGCCGTGGCAACACCGTCCATCGAACCAGCCTACTCGCTCGCCCATGCACACACACACCGCCCACGCACGCGCGCACACACACACCACCCACGCGCGCGCACACACACACACACACACACAGCCTACCTTTCTCTCCCACGAAGGGCAGGGGACCAGGTGAAGACGTCCATGAAGTTAGGCAGCCAGTAGGGGTGAGGGGAACAGTTGAACTGTCTGATGTTCATCACGTTGTTCTCGTACTTCAGCACGGCCGCTGAAGCCACACACACACACACACCCACGATCATATTAACCCTTCTGATCATTCATATACCTCAGCGTTCCCGCAGCGTTGCCATGGTTTCCGTGGGCTTGTTGCCATGGCTCCCTACCTTTGTTGTTGTATACATCAAGGTAGTTAGGAGCTGAGAAGATCGTGATTAAGGACGGGAAGCCTGTCGTCTGACTTTTCCTGTACATTCGATACCTGCCGGAGGAAAACGATGACAGTGAGGACCGCAAAGGATCGCGCCGCGTCCCTATTGGCTACAGGTCAGCTGACCAACAGGTCACACTGGCTACAGGTCCACCCCAACAATGGCCGCTGCTGACCCCATCGATTCGAATCGGGTGTGTTGGAGAAGGGAAAGTGAATGTGTAGAGACAAAATGGTAGGGGTTCCCCAAGGACCAGGGTTTGGACCGCTGCTGTAGTCCTTTAAACCCTCGTTTCTAACACTCCCCGCGGTCTGAGGGGCCCCAGAGGCCCTGCAGGGGGGCAGGATGGAGGCTGGCTCCTCACTACTCACCCTGCGTCCTGGGCTTCGTGGGCTCGTATTACCGACAACAGGTTGTTGTTCATCAGGAAGTCACATACTGCTGGGTAACTGTGAGAGGGCAAAGGAGAGAGACAGGGAGCAGGTAAGGGAGGACGGAGAGAGAGATCAGGGTGGTTGGGAGTGAGGGAGGGGGGGGGGGTGTACCTGTAGAAGTAAGAGCACCCCCGGACGCTGTTGTGCAGAAGTGTTCCCTGGGTCTTCTCCGAGCCGTAGTCCTCGCCCGGGTCAGACCACAGCAGGTCGCACATGGGCCCGAACGCCGGCGGTTCCTTAAACCGATCCAGCTACGCCGGGAGGGGGCAAAAAAAAGGGATCAGAACACGAACCACGGCTACAAGCTGAACCTCCAGGTGACTGAGCTTCAGAAAGAAGCCCTGGGTTAAGAGGAAGGGTGGGGGAGGAGGAGGGTCACCTTGCGGATGTCGTCCAGGCAGGTGATTTCAGGGCTCAGGCCACCGTGAACGCAGAGGAACTGCTGGTTAAGGAGCGCGGCCAGGGGCAGGCAGTCAAACGCCTCCATGCAGGCATCGTACACTCGCTCGGAGTACTTTATTTTACCTGGAGGCACGCAACAAAAAAAAAAACACACGGTTCTGACAAAACGAAAGGCAAAAACAAGGCCCGGGTTGGCCTCCTGTGAAGCCTGCCGCTGAGGGTGAGCGGATCCTGGATAAGGCGACTCACACTCCTGCTTGAAAGGTGAAGTACTCTGTGAGATGTCTGCACTCGTGGTTGCCTCTGAGCAGAACAGGGTGGTGGGGTGGTTGATCTTCAGAGTCCACAGGTACAGCACACACTGGGGGGGGGAGAGAGAAATGGGGGAGGGAGGGGAGGCGGTTAGCAGCTCACAGAGGAACCCAACTCCATTTAAAAGACCAGCTGTTATGTCACCTGCCAAGTGTCTAATGTGCTTGGAGCGACGGGTGGGGGGCGGGGGGGGGGAGTCGCCCCGTAGCCTCGACGACGGCGCAAGGCTTAGGCTGGTCGTATAGTATCGCCCGCGCGGTTACGCTAACAGAAGGGTGGGGGGAACTATTTTGAATGAGGAACGAGATCGCGGCCAATAAAAAGGCGGCAGGCCGAGATCGGCTCGTTCTGACTGGCTAAAATCAGCTCGTTCCCCAGATTGTTCAGAAAGTGGGACGCTGAGCCCCGGAGACACGAAACATCATAGGCTGGACAGTGTGTGAGTGTGCTGCTACAGTGCATGTGAGGGAGTGCAAGTGTGTGTGTGTGTGTAGGGGGATGGGGTGGAGTGGGGGTCCAGGAATATATAGAGTACACATTTGTGCCCCCCTCCTCTTGTCTATTTAAAGATGCACTCCTAAGCCCTAAGACTCTGGGCAGGGTAACAGGCCATGACTCTAAATGTTCAGATGAAAACAGCAGATGCAGAAACCCACACACACACACACACACACACACACACACCCACCCACACACCCACATACCTCGATGCTGAAGTACCCTCGGTCTACATAGTCCCCCAAGAAGAGGTAGCGGGTACTGCTGGGGGAACCGCCCACCTCAAACAGCTTCATCAGGTCAAAGAACTGGCCATGGACATCTCCACACACTACACACACACACAAGGAAGCATTACACCGTATACACATCCAGTCCCTGATAGGAAGATCTCTGAGGAGGGGGGGGGGGGGGACTGAGGGGGGAAGAGGAGGAGCTTGTGAGAGGAGAGGCGGGGCTTTTTTTGTTCCTACCTGTGATGGGCGCTTCCACCTCCAGCATGCACTTCTCCTGTCGGAGGATGTTGGCGCCGTCGTTGATGATGCGCAGCGCCGCTTCTTCCTCCAGGCGGCCCTCCTTCACCAGGTGGCCCTTCAGGAGCTCCACGCTGGGCCGCCCGTCTACGTACAGGTCCCGGACGGTAAGGCGCGTGCCGGGGGGGTACGGCACGGCTACGGGGGGTGAAGGGGGAAACGCACAAACTCAGAATTTCCCTTCCCCGAAAAATACACATAATAGTTTTTTTCCAACACCATTTTACATTTGGTATTCATCCATTTTTCTTTTCGCGTAAAGGACGAGCCTTTGGGTGCGGCGTTAGGTAAACAAACTCTACGGTCGGCCCCCTGAGGCTGGGGCGGATTCTGGCCTTGCGGATTCCCCTGTAGAGACAGGGCTGGCACGCCCACGGTTCGAGAGAGAGAAATCCCACCGCGGTCGACGCAATGCGATGGGCCTCCATCTTAAGAATGTGCATGTGTTCCCTGGTTGTTTATGTGACTGCGTGCTGCATGCCTGGCCCAGGCTGGCTCAGGCTGGCAGGGCCTGGACCTGCTACAGCTCTGCTGCTGCTGCTTCAAGTGAGTTGGGTGGAAGCCGAGAGCGAGGAGAGAAAATATTTGCATTGAGGGCTGGTGGAGAGCTAACCTCGCAAAAGAGGATTTGACTGACAAATGAAGCAGCTTTTACACTCACACACACACACACACACACACACACACACACAAGGCTGGTAACATGTTTTTGTTAACACAAAGTTTTTGTTAACACCAATTGCCAAAAGGAAAGATCATGCACGCACACACTCACACACACACACGTACACACGTACACACACACACCCTGTAGCATGCGCACACTCTAGCAAGCACACAAGCCCACAAACTACTGGCCCAGTGATCTAGTTAGCGTAAAAGAACTCAAACCAAAACAGGTCAAACAGATTCAGCCAATCAAGTCAGAGTCCTTGAACTGGTTTATCTACAACTTGCAACTGCAAGGCTTTTAGGGACGCATATCTCAGACCAACAATGTAACTGCTGATTACTATGGCTGACAGGTGCATCTGTGGATGAATGGAGCCCAGGGCGGTATTGCATCACAGGACACAACCCCACAAGACTTAGATAGGCCCCACGGCAGAGCTCCACCACAGGACCCAGCTTCCGAGACAAGACCCAAAAGACAAGACCCAAAAGACAGGCTCCACGGCCGAGCTCCGCCACAGGACCCAACCCTACACAAGACTCAGAGACAGGCCCCAAAGCAGAGCTCCGCCACAAGACCCAACCCCAGACAAGGCTCCGAGACAGGCCCCAAGGCATACCTCCAACACAGGAGCGAGGACAGTGCCATCAAAGCCCCCCCCCCCCCCCCCCCCCCCCCCCCCCCCCCCCCCCACACCCCTACTAGTCCATCCATCATGAATGAGGACAGAATCCTCACTCAGCCTGGTTGATGCCAATGGCTGGGCAGATCCTGTTACCATCGGTAACTAAGCCAAAAGGTCAAAATATAAACCCTGGCTCTCTGGCCGATCAGAGATCTGACAGCCATTTCCACAGAGGGTGCAAGACTAAACGCGTGGATAAAACACGCAGACTGAGTGATTGATTGATAGATTGCGAGAGCGCGGAGGCGAACCGCGGCTCTCCAAGTGTTTCCCGGCTGGCGCTGAGAAAGAGGGAGGGAGGCTGGCAGGTTTAATGACCTCAGGCTCCGCTGCAGCTAATACGCTTCTAAGCCTCCCCAAACCCCACTGAGCCTATCATACACGTCCAGTCCCTGGCAGAAACCCGACACAGATACCTTGGCAATCAAGGAAATGAATTCAGAGCTCATCTCCTCCATCGCACATCTGTAGAGACACAAGTATTCCTACACACCCTGCATTGCTGGATAACTACAACACCAGGTTACAGCTCGTTCATGAGCAGTGAAGTCATGTTCAGGAAGACGATCAAAACTTCAGAGTCTCCAGCAAACACAATACTGTCACTCGCAGAATCGTGTCAATTTTAAGAAGATCGGATGCAGGACTGAGCCCCAGTAGTTTAAAATGTATACATAGTTGGTCATCCTCGAAGAGACATGAATACCGGCTAGATTTTGTATTTATATCATGTATGCATGCAGCAGATTGCTTGTTACCACGTTGGGCTTTGTAATGGTTGCAATGCTTTTCAAGGAAACTAGCGAGAATCTTTTTAAGCACAGTAAAATGGACATACAGTTAAGCACCTGCGTTCATATTTGCATCTTAGTGGTTATCAGCACCTAAGGGTGACTGAACGGTTAGGGAATCGGGCAGGTCATCAGAAAGCTGCCGGTTCGATTCACATCCCTGCCAAAAAATGACGTTGTGTCCTTGGGCAAGGCACTTCACCCTACTTGTCTCAGGGGGGGAATATCCCTGTACTTGCTTTAAGTCGCTCTGGATAAAAGCGTCTAATAAATGACTATAATGTGAATGTAGTCAGCAACGAGAAAACCAGGTAGCCGTCCAACCCTGTCCCCTAATATTAGCTTAGCCAGCTAGCTTTAGCACTCAACATGCAACTTCCTGTGACCACTTTCCATTTAGAAGAACGCATTTATACCTTTTATCGGCCGGTCGATGGTCGAAAGTTTATTTTGGTCTTTGGCCGACATCCTTCTTCTTATCTCGGCGTCGGGAAACGGGCTAGCAGCCTGGCTTAAAGGTTCGAGTTCCCTCCTGCGGCAGCTAAGCTAGCTAAGCTAAAAATGAGCTAGCTGTGCTAGCCTAGCTCCGTGTAGCACCTCTGGATGAGCAGCAGTTCTACTCCTTCGACAGGGGCGACCAGACTAGAGGAGCTATAACGTTAAACTAGTGGGGGGTCAACCTTTGAGGTGGGGGGGAAGGGAAAGGGGAAGAGCCCTTTAAACGTTAATTAAAGCTTTTTTTTTGTTTGTTTTAAATGCCCTCCCTGTCCCGAGGTGATGATGTCCAGCTGCTGGCAGTTTCTGTCAGATGAATCGAACGCTCGAGGAAACGATCTCCGAGCGCGCGCTGTCAAACGATCTCTGAGCGCGCGCTGTCAGTCAATATGGTCGGATATTCCTTGTCGTTCGTCAGAAAATTTCTTCAATTCATCTGGGTATTTTTTTTTTGTCTCGGACGAGGTACATCTGGTCCAGGCCTCAGGATTTGTTTTTTTTTTGTTTTTTTTTGTGGTCGTGATCCGATGTGTCGTCCAGACTCTGTAGGATTACAGTAATCCAGCACAAGCGGATTTCCTACAACATGGCTGTACCTGTCCAACGCACAGGACTCTGGGTAGTGTAGTCTTTGAGGGATGAGCAAACCTTGGTGCCAATTCTCTGTTCGACCTTGTTTTAGTCTACCTCCCCTACCATCAATGGATCTTTGCAATTGATAGTGTAGTTAACACTGCTTTAAATAGGCCCCTCTTGAAAATGGCACTTCATAAAATTTAAATTACAACATCATTGTGTTTTGTATTTCTAATGGTGGCCAATTATAATTATGCAAATGAGGGAGTAGGTTGTAACATATTTTCCAGGTTTGATATTCCTATCAAACATGCAGTATGCCTATCATTTCACATCATCATGGACATACAGTACTTACAGACCTTGTCACAAAGCAAATAAATGCATCGACCCTTGGAAAAGGGAAGTGTATGTTGTGTATGTGTTTTGTACAAAAATTAAGAACATATTCACAATGCACTGAAACTAAGAGTGAACCTGATCAAAATATAACAGTGTGGTTACAGCACAACTATGTGGTCATAAAAAGAACTGCCTTTTCAGTCTACTCAATCATATGGTAGCTATAATAATCTTAGCTTTATTGGGTTTATTTCTTAAAAACTATATTTTTCTGGTCAAATCCAGAATTTGAAACTGTAAATCTGTACCGGTGACATAAGGTGTAGTGGCAAGAGAGTTGAGACATGAAATGATGATTGTCTTAGGTTTTGTAACCTATTGATGACAACATAAATGATACAGACAATGTAAATGATAATTCATCACAGGTCTCTGGGTATGTTCTTATCTTCATAAGAATACTAGCCATCCAGATTTTAAATAAATCCAAAGAACTAAAAGGTTCATGTAAAAAAAACACTCACAAGCAGAACTCTTTCAACGTGGAATAAATAGAAACACTTAGAATGGGAGAGGATCCTCCAGCAGTTGGGAGTCCTCAGGAGAGACCAGGCCATGCCTGATAACTTGCCCATGTATGGAGAACCTTTGCCTGGCCGTGGTTCCCATCGGACTGGCATGGTCCCCGCTGGACCCTTCTCCGCACCTGCCGTCATCATCATCCCTCCTAGTTCTGACAGCTGCTGGTATTTAAGCTGTCTCCTCCAGAAGTATTAGGCACATTCACCACAGCAGGAGCAGCAGGCTAACGGACATGGTAAGGATTTGCATTCAGATGGCTTTTTTAACTACAAGGTGCCTGTTTTAGAAGACTTTTGATCGGCTAAAGGGGTTCCTTACAGTTTGCGTGCTTCGTTGTGTTTTCTTTACCAATCTGTGGAGTAACTGTACTGGTGGAAAACAAAGTCAATGTGTCGTATGTTCGTTCAGGCCAGCAGGAAGACAAAGAAGAAGGAGGGAGGGGCTAAGAGGGCCCAGAGAGCATCCTCCAATGTCTTCTCTATGTTCGAGCAGACACAGATCCAGGAATTCAAGGAGGTGAGGCCGGATTTAGGTTCAACCTTTTTCTTGTGAAAACGACATTTGCACTTCGGCGTGAGCAAGTGTTACAAATACTCATTTAAATCCCTCTGTTTCTTCTTTCTTGGGAAAGGCCTTCACACTTATTGACCAGAACAGGGATGGATTCATCGATAAAGAAGACCTAAAAGACACCTACGCATCTCTCGGTTTGTAAATCCTTCTAGAAATGAAGCCAGTGACATTGGGACAAGGTCTTCATGCCTTCCTGCCCCAGCAGCAGGTCTTTGAATAACCATACCCCAAAAAAACAGTCCATCTTTTGTCCCTCAGGTAAACTGAATGTCAAAGATAATGAGCTGGAAGATATGCTGAAAGAAGCCAGCGGCCCCATCAACTTCACCATGTTCCTCAACCTGTTTGGGGAGAAACTGCACGGTAAGGCTCCAGATAAGAGAGGCTTCACTGCGTTTTGTCTTGAGCGCATCTACAAGGTTTTTAACTCTGAACTGTACGGCCATGTAGGCACAGATCCTGAAGACACCATCACGAACGCCTTCAAGATGTTCGATCCCGACGCCAAGGGTTTCGTTCACAAAGACGAGTACGTTCGGATCCCGTTTCAACTCACGTTTGTGTGATGCCTAGTGTGGATTTCAGTGACTTTTCCCAAACATTGAACTGTTAATCTGAGAGAAATGTTGTGTGAAAATATGACTAAATCAGTTTTATATGATGTTTTCCCCCTCAGACTGCAACGTCTGCTGACAACCCAAGCAGACAAGTTTACAGCGGAAGAGGTGCTCTTAAAAACATCAACGTACGATTCGTACCGAAACTGCAAACTTGCGTGACTAACCGGTCAACTGTCATTTGATCCAATTCAGGTACACCAGATGTTTCAGTCATCCAATATCGATGGAGAAGGAAACTTGGACTACAAATCTCTCTGTTACATCATCACACACGGAGAGGAACAGGAAGAATGAAGAGCCTCCAAATACCAAATCATGACCAGAGTTGCTGGATACAGTCAACATCCTCACTAAGGTTCTAGAATGTTCTGCCTTTTTGTCCGACCGATTCTTGCTCCTACTGAATTACTGGCTACTGACAATAAATCGAAAGTAAAGGCAACAGCTTTTGAATTCTTCACATTATTCTTGTTTTTTTTTTCTCTCCACCAAACATGTTTGTACAAAAAGTTATGAACGAATATTTCAACAGTATTTCCGCACCCAGTGTTTAAGTATAAATAGTGCAATTCCCAGCATAGATATTTGAGGATGAATGTTAAATTATCAACAGGACAGATGAAAAACCAGTGAAACAGTATTATAAACTAAAATGCTGCTTTCATGCGGCATACAGGTTTCACAATTACATACGATATCTTCGTGTGTAGAAAATAAAATCCCAGTACCACAACAACTGGTGATACTATGAAGAACTGTTAAACAATACCGATAGTATTTAAAGGATTCAAGTGGATTTTCTTTACACATGACAAATGGGATGAGTTCCTTTTGTTGAGTCATTGTAAGTGGTGGTCTTCAGCAAACAGCAGATATTTTCAGTGCAACAATCCATTATGCCTTGTAGACAGTATCAGCTGTGTGTCTGTATTCCCTCCTTTGTGGATCACTGACATACCGGAGCTTTGGCCTCCTGAAGGATAAAGAAGGCAAAGGAGAACCCAGGAAGGCGGAGATGTTCTCCTGGTGGCAGCTGGGTTCCTTTCAGCTCGGGGAGAGTTCTGTCGTCTATCATCTTCAGCAGTTGGCCGTTGAGTGTCACAGACCTGAAGAACAACACGCATATCAATCCTAGATCACGTATTATTACACGGTACAACAAGAGGGAGATTCAAACTAGCGCGTGCTAGATCTGAAGACTAGATAAATAGATAGATAGATAAATAATCTACTGCTGAGCTATACCTGTCTCATACATTAACATTCAGTCATTTAGCAGATGCTTTTATCCAGAGCGACTTACAGCAAGTACAGGGACATTCCCCGCCCCGAGGCAAGTAGGGTGAAGTGCCTTGCCTAAGGACACAACGACATGTTGGCACAGCCAGGGTTTTGAACCGGCTACCTTCTGACGACCAGCCCTACTCCCTAACCACACAGCCACATGGCTCAGTGGGTTTCATACACTGACGGCAGCGTTACCTGGAGTAGAGGCCCTCCTCTCCAGGCTGGTCTGACTGCAGAACGAAGGCCTCGACCGTGCTGTTCGAGGCCTGAGCAGGAACCACGATCCTGGAAGGACTCTTACCGAGGTTCATAGCGATCAGGGTGACCGCACCGCTCCTGTAGCTACACACAAAGAGAGCGAGATCACGGTCAGACAGGCCAACTGTGGCTGAGAACATTCTAGAACACATTTGATGTCTGGGGATGAAGCATGGTTTATGTTGATAAACGTGATGAGTGGGATCGGGGGGAGCACCTGTTGTTGTCAGCGCAGTGCAGGTACACTCGAACCCTCTTGTTCTGTCCGATTATCGAGAAGGCTTCCACACTCAGAACCTCCGGTCCAACAAGCCTCTTATACAGCACCGACAGCCAGTAGTCCTACCACAGACAGGGAGGAGATGTGACGTCACGTCAATACAAACATTACTTCAGGAACAAGAGCAGAAGTGAAACAGTAAAAAACTAAACAAATCCAGGAAGCGAAAGTGTGGTCACAGACAACAAGGTGACATTTCAAACCGGTGCATTCTAGGAAATAAACTCCAAACTAAAGAGATTCTTACCGGCAGAGGATCTAAGTTGTCATCCACCAGGTGGTAGGTCCCCGAGCCAATCAGAACCTGCCTGATGACAACGTCTAATCCTAGTTTTGCACCCAGCCCCAGTTTGTCCAGCCACCTGTGTATGACCAGGCACAGTATTGACTTGTTTGACTGACAATTAAGTTATTAAATAAGCTAAAGAAACCATAAGTTAAGATCTGAGGGCTAAAATGAGCATTCATTTAGATTTTATCTTGTCAAAAATGCATACTTACATGAAACCAGCAACAAACGTATCTGACAGTCCCACCGCTCCGCCCCCGTAGGCGGAGCTTGTCTCTCCAAGCCACACCTTCTTGCCCGGAGACACCAGGTCAATGGTCTGTAGGAAGAGCCAAGCAACCAATCATGTTAAAGTCTTCCACCCTTTTCTGTGAAAGTAGGGCGGGTCAAGGTCAGCCTTACCTCCAGCACCTCTTTGGTTTTCAGGGCTAATGTATCCAGAACTTGAGGATCCAGGAAGTCCTCTAAAGATGTGTCCCGCCCATTTACGTAGTAACTATACGGGGGGGAGGAGAGGGGGGAGGGGTGGCAGAAGAGATAGAACCAATTCAAGATCGGGTTTTACAGGTTTTCTCAAACGCCTCAATGTTTGAAACGTGTGACATGGCCGTTCCTTCGCCCTTTCAGAAAGCTTTCACATGCTGAGGGGAGCCATGCCAGCCGGTGGATGAGCCAAGGTCCTCTTGTGTCTGTTTACAAAGCCCTTGTGACACAGCTTCGGTGGAACACCCAGGAGATAACCCCCCCCCCCCCCCCCCCCCCCCCCCCCCGCCCCTGCACCATGTGACAGCTGCTTATGATATGCAGGTCCTAAGGGAAAGTTTAACTTACTGGTGCCAGGTGCAGGCATCAATCGCCTCAGCCCCACTCTCCAGAAACCTGTCAGGAACAAATGGGCAGAAAAAAAGGGAATAGATTTGTGCTTTTATGTACGAGTGTTCAAGTATCTTTATTCCCCGTAAGGTCTCCTTTTAGCAGACAGACAAAGTTCTTGTGACTAACTATTCTCTGTTATTCTTTGTCTTTAGCCAGGCTGGATCCAGGAATTATTAGCTGTGAGACAAGTTCAACCAGGAAATCATGTTCTCTTGTTCAAGAGTATAGACTTAGATACCAGGATACGTTTCCCCTCAGTAATGATCAGTATGCAGCGGATCACATGTCCCTAATCGGATTATATGATCGTTCCTTAACTCAATTTCTTGCTTTTAACGTTTCCTAGCCCTCTAGTCACCGGTGATGTTTACAGTCAGCGCACGTTCTTCCTCCAGCAGAAAAGGCTTTTTCTCGGAGCCTATCTTGTTTGGGTTCTCTAGTCCAATCTATATCCCCCAGTGGCCCCTGACCTCTCACCCCTCCAGCAGGTCTCTGCGGTGGTCACGGGGCTGGCTGATGTCTGGCCCGTACAGCCCAGCCTTGTGGTACAGTTTGGATTCGCGCAGAATCTTCCGGAGCGTGAGGAAGTCCTGGCCCAGCTGGTACCCGTCCAATCGGACCCCGGCCTTCTTCTCATAGCTATTGGGTTCTGTAAACGCAGCATCGACGTAGTCGTGAAAATGTTCTAAACCGTTCACCAGGCAATCATTGACCTTACATTTAGTCATTTAGCAGACGCTCTTATCCAGAGCGATTTACAGCGAGTACAGGGACATTCCCCCCCCTGAGGCAAGTAGGGTGAAGTACCTTGCCCGAGAACACAACGTAACGTTGCCTCAGCCGGGAATCGAACATCGACGACCTTCTGATCGCTAGCCCGATGCCCTAACCACTCCCTTCTCCTTCTGCACTCTAAACATTAGCCTTTATTTGTTTATAAATCCATCACTGTGCACTGAATGCAATGAAATGGGACATGCATGGCTACAATCTCCCATTACTCAGAGTAAACCTCAGTAACTGGTTTCAACCCTAACTGCTCTCAAACTGGGAGGGAACATCCATAACCTCAGCCTCACCGTTCCCCAGCTCCCAGGCCATGGAGTACTGTCTGGATTCACAGAACCGGAGCAGGCTCTCTGCATTGCTACTGTTCCAGAAGTTTCCTGCAGTCCTGAGGAGAGCGTTGAGCCCGAAGATGAGCTCTAACCCTGAACAGTTGGCGAAGGCGTGCAGCAGATCCACGGCAAACTCTGAAACGAGGGAGGAAACCAACGCGGAGGGTCAAAAACACGCCCGGTTCAAAGGTCGACGGCGGGGTCGATCGTGAAGGGACGACGGCGTTTTCGGTTTTACCTGTGAACTTCACCCTGTGATACTTCCTCTGGAGCTCCTCCTTCCGGAGAAGCACTTCCTGTAGGGCCCATTCTTGTTTTAACTTCTCCTCTAATAAGGAGGGCAGCTCCAGTCGTTCACAGAGGTCCCCTTAAGAGGGAACTTAATTAAATTAAATAAATCAGCTCTGTAGGTAAGCGCATGGTGATGGGCGCAGTATTTCCACACATCCAACACACATATGCTGCCTTTAGGAACCACATTGTAGATATGATCGAGAACCTTGCTGTTCTGAATAAACACATGCATCAGGGTTACAAAACAGGGATTCACAATTAGGAATTTATGATGACCGCAATCGGACCAACGTCTGGCGTAATCTTTACCATCTATGACTGACGTCGAATCACAAGACCTTGTTGCCAACCAGACTATCCATATTGTAGATGAGCAGTTCAGGTGATTACCTTTCTGAAAGGGGGCGTATGGGTGATCGTGAGGTGACTTCGTTGGGTTGAAGATCATAAAATCTTGTTTTGTCCCTCCGAATCTCAGAAACGCCGGGCTTAATGATTTAGCCAATGTCCTCAATTTAGGGGATCTAGTAGGTTGAAAGACAGATGATCATGAAATAGTCTGACACGGTTTTGTAATTTTAATTGATAATCGGAATCGTTAAGGTATATTCACACTGCTGTGCGTCTCAACATCAATTACAATCGATGACTTACCCTAAAAGGTACATGAACTTTTCTTCTGCGACCAGACTGGCATCTATTGACACCGACAAAAAGCGCTTGTTTACCCGCTTCAACACGCTGGAAAGATCCACCTTCAGACCCAGGAGCTCCGGATTACCGTTTCCAAACTCGTGGATCCCCCCGACAAAACATCCATGACACAGGGCTGTCACCCCAAACGTCAATATTGTAAAAACGGATCTCATGATTGGATGAGCAAGGCTACTTTTCAAAAAAAGCTTCATCCATCACCGAAGTTCGCTTCGGAAGTGAAGTTAGTTTCATATTCCGCGTTCTTTCATTCCGAAAGCTGCAACTTTGCGGCGTTGCGTTAGGGACCGGGTTAAAACTACCCGCACGATTTCTAAACGATACTTCCCTTACGTCTTAAAAATAGTTTGCAAAAAGATCCAAAACTATCTTACCCCTAAAAAATTTCAAAAGTCTTAGACGTAGAATTTGTACGGAATGTTAACTTATTCTGACATTAACTGTTTTACCAAAGGGAGGGAGGATTTCAGGGTGTTGTGTTGTCAATGTGACTTTGTGATGTACAAACTGGCTTTGTTGACTAAATTAAGACAACCCCTTACACAGTGTAGTTCTCACAAACAAAACGAGATGCTAAACTTTTTGTTCACCCTTTAATTAGACACAGCACTCTGATAAACTATAAATTATAACTGCAGGGCAAAATAAAACGTGCGATCCGTTATAAATACACAGGGACAGTTCTTCTTACAGGGAGGGAAGGTCAAGTGGCATCATCAGAAGGTCATCCACTTCCTCCTGGAGCGCTTCAGCTTTCTCATTCAGAAGCATCTAGAACACACCCAGACCCACACCCAGACCCACACACACACACACCCACACACACCCAGACACACACCCACACCCACACCCACACACACACACACACACACACAAACCCTGTCAGCAGGTACCATCTCTACATGTCAGGAAACCCTTCTAATATAAAGACATGATCTTCCTCTCACATGGTCAATCAAACCTTCCAGACAAACCTTAGCAGATGCCACAATCTGATTGGCTTGTTTCTTGTACAGATTCTCCACAGTCTTGACTAGAGTGTTCGGGTCTGCGTTGGCTAGGTGAGACAGTGTCTTGTACCCAGCGTTATACAGCTGCTTGGCTCTCGACTGGGGGGGGGGGGGGGGGGGGGGGGGGGGGGGGGGGGAACAGGTTCATGGACGACAGCATGGTGGATGCAACACCTGAGCACCAGCAACTCCCCAGATCTCCCTTATGTAACCCATAGATGTAACATACAGATACCATATGTAGCATTCTATAGCAGGGGTGGGCAATTTCGGTCCTAGAGGGCCGCTGTCCTGACGGTTTGAGATGTTTCCCTGCTCCAACACACCTGATTCTAATGAATGGTCATTATCAGGCTTCCACAGAGCTTGATAACCACTCGTTCTATGAATCAGGTGTGCTGGAGCAGGGAAACATCTAAAACCTTCAGACCAGCGGCCCTCTAGGACCGAAATTGCCCACCCCATGGTCTAAACCGTGTTGCCAAAGCTGAACGTCTGCGGCCGAAAAACGGACGAACCTGCATGACCCCGGCGACCTCCATCAGAGGGACGAGTTCAGCCTGGACGCAGTAGGTCAGCCTGCGGGTCAGTTCTGTCAGCAGGGCCCGGAAGGGCCACAGCTCCTCCAGCTCCTGCAGCCGACACACACAAACTCGGTCAGGAAAGGAAGACGCGCTTCCGGTGCCTTCCTTCCTTCCGTGCAGGGTGGAGACCCCCCCCGCCGCGAGCCGGTACCTCGGTGAAGTGCAGCACGCAGGAGCAGAAGGCCGAGGAGGAGCTGAGCAGCGTCTGGACGAAGCCCCGGGTGAGCTGGAAGCGCTCGGCCACGCTCCACAGGTCCGTCTCCTTCACCAGGTAGAAGAGGACCAGGGCCAGGTACAGACGGCTGGCCACGGCCATGTCAACATTCTGGGGGGGGAGAGGGCGGAAGTACATGAAGATCTACATTTAAAACCTTCAGAACTGCTTCTCTCTAGTACCCGGGGTTGGGGACCACTGATCCAATAGTGGGGAGCTGAATTTCAAAGGCATTAGTTGGTTCAGATGTCAAACAGCAAGTAAAAGGAAGAGAAAATACAAGCAAAGTATCATTAA
This sequence comes from Protosalanx chinensis, assembly GCA_030340685.1. Lineage (NCBI taxonomy): Eukaryota > Metazoa > Chordata > Actinopteri > Osmeriformes > Salangidae > Protosalanx > Protosalanx chinensis. The sequence goes on along the minus strand of CM059339.1, from coordinate 988,176 downwards.
CTGGATTAATTAGGATTAACGGGAGTGGTTTAAAGTCAACCGTTCAAGTAAATGCATTAACGACTAAGAGGATGGAGATTTAAATCCGATCCTAATCCCTTCGGAGACAGCATCACGATACTTTTAACTTCTGAGTGAGATCTCTCGCTCCGTTGGGAAACCGACACAGCAGTCAACTCCCATACACGAGGTCTGTTTGCTGCAAACCAACTACAGCAGCAGCGAAAGAGTTCCAGGCGCCCTAACACAGGAGCGCTGTCCCCCACCGTCGTACCTTCTTTATGGTCTGCCCGGCAGCCTTCCTGGCAACGAAACTCTCTGGAACTCCAACGGCTGTGGCCATCTTTTGCTCCGCAACAGACAGCATCGTGAACTGGACATTTACATTCACATGTAGTCATTTATTAGACGCTCTTATCCGCAGCAAATTACAGCAAGTACAGGGAGATTCCCCCCCCCCCCCCCTGAGGCAAGTAGGGTGAAGTGCCTTGCCCAAGGACACAACGTCATGTAGCCACAGCCGGGAATCGAACTGACGATCTTCCGATCACTAGTCCAACGCCCTGACCACTCAGCCACCTGACTCCCGGATATGAAAACAGTTTAAACAGGTGTGTTTTGGTCTCCACACACACACACACACACAGGGAACCAACCCACCTGTCTGAAGTAGGTCATCCAGTCAGGTTTGCACTGACAGATCATGTCGTAGGGTGTGACCAGGTACAGCAGGTGAAGGAAGCTGTTCAGCATGAGACTCTCTAAGCCTTTAGACAGATCTCTGTACAGGACGTCACTGTAGATCAAATCTACCGAGCCTACGGCGCAGAGACAGGAGATACGGTCCGTGAAACGTCCAAAAATCAGACAGAGGAACAACCTTCATGTGAACCGATCTCTTTCCCTCACCTTTGAAGGTAGCCCTGCCCAGCTTGGTGACCTGCAGCGTCCCTTCCTCCGGCTCCGGGGACTGGGTGACGAGGGCCTTGTCCTTCAGCACCTCCACGCACTCCTGGGTGATCTCGGCCAAGCTCCTCTCCGCGCACAGCCGGCCCTCCTGCACGGCCAGCAGGGTGCCGCTCATGAAGTACCGGATTTGCCCCAGCGTGGTGGCGATCTGGGGAGGAGGGGGGGGGGGGGAGAGTGAGGGAGGGAGGAAGAGGATATGCTCAATTAAGACAAAGCGATATCATATTTTCACAAAGGAAACACCCCCCCCCCCCCCCCCCCTTAAAGACAGCAGCGCTCACGTTGAGTCCGACCAGCGACAGGATCAGGCTCAGGACCCCCTTCCCGTTGTCGTGCATCAGGTTGCTGTAGCAGGTCTCCATCGGTGCCGACACCAGCTTTTGGGCCTGGGAGGGGGGAGGGGGGGGGGGGGGGGGGGGGGAACACAGGAAAGGACACAGCCTGTAGCACTCAGCCCAACAACCCACCCCAGGGTCTACGGATAGAACGTCCGGCGTTCGCCCTACCGACCATGAGCTTGTCTTTCTCCGGCAGGATGAGGATGCTCTCTCCCCGGGCGTCGATCCCGGCCCGCCCTGCTCGCCCCACCATCTGCTTGTACTGGCTCCTCTTCAGGAACTCCGTGGCCACGTACGGAGAGCGCAGGATCACCCTGGGGCGAGTTAAATAACTTTTTAACGGCCGACAAAATGCTTATGAATTCTTTAAAAAAAATATTTATTTAAGTCCCATATGTGTTCTTCGTTTGCTCCATCCTGCTAAACGTCAAATCCGTGTTTGTGTAACTTGCACAGTTAATAAAAAGGTTCTGGGGGGGTTCTCTGAGGGTTCTCTGAGGGTTCTGGCCTGGGAGCGGCCTGGGGCTGGGCTCACCTCCGGGCTGGCAGGTTGATCCCCGCGGCCAAGGTGGAGGTGCAGGCCAGGAGGCAGAGGACCCCAGAGGAGTAGGCCTCCTCCACCAGCTTCCTCTCCTCGCTGGTCAGCCCGCTGTGGTGGTAGGCCAGGCCGTAGGGGACGGTCTTCCGGAGCACGGGACACAGGCAGCCGTTCCCGCAGCTCTTCAGATCCCTCAGCAGTTCGGCCTTCTCTGCCTGCTTGTACTGGAGGAACTCCCTGAGGAAGAAGATACAGGAAATAAATGTGCCCTTTGACACTTGATCACTTTGCACTACTGTGTACATAACCTGCTCCCCCCTCCCCCGGTCGTATACACTGTATCTCCATTATCACCCATATATACTTTTTATACCTTGTACCATTTATAGTTTTTATATACCCCTTTCTGTATAGCTATTGCTCTCTTTTTACTATATGGTCTTTGCTCCATCCTGCTAAAGTAAATTCTGTGTTTGTGTAACTTGCTTGTCGAATAAAAACAAATTGGGATTCTGGTGGCATCCATTGGAATGAAGCCAAAACGTATTGAACGGATGTAAAGCCGATCTTACTTGTTGAGGTACTTGCAGATCATCCCCGCTACGTTCTCACAGTTCTTCTTGGTGGGGCAGAAGACCAGACATGAATGGGTGGGGATGACTTCAGTGACCAGCGCTACGATATGATCCGGGTCCATCTTCTGCATGGTACTGGAGTACTGAGAGGAAACATCTTGGGTTAGATTCAAACTAGAGGGCTTCCCTTTTCACGGGTTAGTCTTTTGACCTTTCTTACGGAGCGTCCTACCTTGAAATTCAGAAGTCTGGAGAACCTGAAGCAGTTTTCCTCCTTGGGGTCGACCTCGTACAGGCTGTCCTGCAGTTTGATGTACTCAGTCAACTGGACCTGGAACAGTCCGGAAAACTGTCAGTACAACTGCAAATATTAATATATACAGTATATTCAGGATATGGTCGGATTTGCACTGGATATAATGGAGACAAAGACATTTGCATTAGGTGTAGTGTGTTGGAAGTATCCCATACTGGTCTGAAGTCATTGGTGTAATTTTCGGCCTTGAGAAACCTCTGAAGATCCTGGACGTTGCCCAGAGTGGCGCTCATCCCAATGATCTGAGTTGAACCTGGGAGCAACACAGAACAACATGCTTCTCTATTCACAGACTGTCACAGTGTTCTAGCTAGGCTGAGTATGAGACTATAGTTTGACTTACCACTGAGATGCATGACTTTAGCAAGGGTCATCTCAATAAGAGCCCCCCTGCTGCCATCACCAAGCATGTGGAGCTGAAACACATCCGTATTAGAAACTCCCGAATCGCTGAATTGATTATTGATTGGATTTCCACTTTTCCCAAACAATCAGTATACCTCATCGACAACCACCAGTCCGATATTGCCCAGCCTGTTGGCCTCTATGAGGGAGTTAACCAAGCTGTGGGCCTTCTCTATGGTGGCGATATACAAGGACCTGCTGCCTCTTCTCTTCACCGGGGGGAACCTGCCCTTACTGCCAGCGTACTCCTCCACCATGAAGTCCAGCTCCAGGCCAAAACTAGCCAACCCACGGACCTGAATCAGGGGAAGAATCACTGCCGTGTTCCAGTCACGATGAGGGGAAAACACGAATTCTAAGCTGAAATTCTAACCACCGTATCCACCGTACCTTTTCCTGCACCAGAGATATGTAAGGGAGGATGAGGAGGGCGTCCTTCCTCCGGCACAGCAGCTCTTTCAGGATGAGGATCTCGGCCACCAGGGTCTTCCCTCCGCTGGTGGGGAGAGAGTAGATGAGGTTCCTCCTCTGCTGGACGCAGTCCAGGTTCAGACATGCCTTCTGCCAGTCTGAAACACACACACAGAACACCATCTACACACACGCAATCTATACTCGTCGGCTGAATCTCATCAAGCACAGAACACTATTGAATCGCATGAAACGAGCTAGCGGCGATCAGAAGGGAACTGCGGCCTGGATAGTCACCATACAAGTCTTTGATTTCTTTCAAGCTGCAAATGAGCTCTTTCACTCTGGTGGGAAGACCGAAGAAAGGGCCGAGGTCGGTCGTCTCCGCGGAGACGGATTCCATGGCCCGCACGGCGACGCCGATCTCCTCGGTGACCACGGCCTCTTTTTGGGCGGTCGTTCTGGATACGCTGGAAGGAGCTGCTGCGTTGCACATCATGGCTCTCTTGAGGTGGTCCTTCATGCTTCTCCTGGGCTTGGGGGCCACGCCTGCCTCTTCCCTTCGGTTCCTGTATTCAGCAGAGCGGTCTGGGTTCGGAGTGGAAGTCTTGTCTCCATCTAGGCCGCGGTTCCTCTCGTCCCTCCGGAGAACGTCTTGTTGAAAGGCCTGCTGGGAGCTTGGAACCTCTTGAAAGTCCTCCCCCAAGCCATCCAGGAACGAGTCGCCGAGACCCTCCTCGCACCCCAATTTCGCGCAGGCGACTCCTCTCGAGGGCCGCAGGGCCGTGAAGTCGGGGTTGTCAAGGCGATGACCCGTGGGGTCTGCGTAGGGTTCACGATCAATGTCCTCCCGCTTAAAGTTTTTCTCCGCATGATCAATCTTCGCCAGAAAAGAGCTGTCCCCCAAAATACTGTCATAGTCCCCGAACAAATCTTCACTGTCACTGTAAAACTTGAAAAGACCAACATCATGATTTTAGACACACAATTAGAAGTCATATTAGTAGATGTATGGATACACACGCCAGGATTCTGTACTGTTAAAGGTTGTCCACCTCGCGGATCCTTACCTCGCCCATGGTTCTCCTAGGCGCTGGCTCTACCGTTTGGCCGGAACACTGTCCTCCAGAGACCGCTGATCTTTTTCTGACAGGCGTCAGATGATTTTTGAGGGAGTCCCTCGACCTCTTTCTGGAGGACACTCGCTTTATTTTGATTTCTCGGCTGTCAGCACTCATCGTGTCCAACCTTTTACATAACGCCAAGCTGGGAGCGAAACCACCAACTTACCTCTAATGTGTGTGTGTTTACGGCTAAATACAAACCTAAAAGACGGTGCAAATGGCAAATTTGCATTCAAAAACATTTAAGTGTGAAGAAAAAAACACACCAACGACATTTATGTAGTCCAGTTATTAATAAATTGCGCTAGTCGCAGAACACATGCATTTGAAACTGTAAACACAAATCTGACGTCCCGATATGAACCAATCAGAGGCCGAGTACGAAGTGTTACTTTAAATAACATCCGTCCGATATCCGATACATTTTATATCTGTAATGCCATTTTCAAAAAAACTCCTCCGATTCATATATATCCTATAAAAGTTTGTATATATTCTTAGCAATTTGAACAACCCCAATTACTGCTTAACACAGGCACGTTAATTTTGGGGAGGGAATTCGAAGACCCAGACACGAGTTGCACCCGTCCCCGATACAGAGTAGCACAGGATTGCGTCCGATAACATCTTGAACCTTCTGGTTAAGACTTACAAGATGTTCGCTGTCTGGGGATTTAGAGCTTTTAAAAGGATCGTTTCGCAACATGGAGTTTCGAGTAAGACATTTTCAGCTGTACTTATAGTTCATAGTCATGTTAATGATGATAAATATGCGTGAAATACGATATGTTTACAATGACATTGGGGGTAGAGTCCTCGTTGACTGCCTGTCTATGATGTGATTTCCATATTTCCCTGCCAATGTTACCAGGTGTTGACTTGATTTCTTTCTCTATTTCAGATCATTCAATTAGAAGTCTTTCAAGCGGGTCCCAAACAGTCCAGAAGAGTGATATGGTAAGGTTCACTTATTTTACAGTGGATATACTCTTTACATCAGGGGTCTCCAATCCTGGTCCTCGAGGGCCACTGTCCTGCAGGTTTTAGATGTTTCCCTGCTCCAGCACACCTCCACAGAGCTTGATAACGACCCATCCATTAGAATCAGGTGTTCTGGAGCAGGGAAACATCTAAAACCTTCAGGACAGTGGCCCCCGAGGACCAGGATTGGAGACCCATGCTTTACATAGACATGTGTGTGTTCTGTTTAGAAGTGCAACCAACAGTTGAATTATAAGTGCACCCCCCCCCCCCCCCCCCCCCCCCCCCCTCTCAATCAGCCTGTCCCAATGGAGAACCCTTACAAGCAGCCTGAGAAAGGTTGTATTCTGACCGGCATCACTGTGGACTACAGAAACGTTCAGGTGAGTTGGAAGCATCCGAAATCATTATAAAACCATTCATAAACTTTCAATTGGCTTTAGTGACATTTAATGTTTCCCCCACAGTTGTTGTCCCAGTTCATATCGCCTCATACTGGTAGAATCTATGGAAGACACATAACAGGTGAGAGTCAGGTGTATTTTGAACAGCAATACTCGTCAAACGAGACTGAATGTAATTATAATATAGCAACTGAAACTGCTGCTTTACTGCAGGTTTATGTGGAAAGAAACAGAAAGAGGTCTCTAAAGCAATCAAAAAATCTATTTCCATGGGTAAGTCTTCAAACGGGCATCACCAACTGTGTAAGATCCCATGTATTTAATAGAGAATAGGCACCATATTAATATGGAACCATTGTCCTTGTTAGAATGACACAGATTTAGCCTAGTTGGTTTTTCCATGAGCAAAGTTTAAACATTATTTTTCTTTTTTTCTTTTACAGGTTTCATGTCAGTTACCCACAAACACCCCCAGTTGATGAAAGACCCCAACATATGTGATATCCGACACATGGAATAATCAGATGGAATCCAATCCGGAATTGTTCAAATTAATTGTTTATTAAAGTATTTGTTAACTCTGGAACTGTCTTGTTGGTCGTTACTGTCAATCCAGGCAGCACTATAAAATACATATTAAAATAATAAACAACATACCTTATTTATAAAGTCAATGTTTATTTATATTTCAAGAACGTGGAAAGTTTAGGAACATGTTAGATTTGAATAAAATAAGCTACGTAAGACACAGTCAGGATCCATACTGAGCAACCGTAGAACAGTCTATACAACAAACAACCAAAGGCACAGAGGCTGGTATAGCATGGGAACATGGAACACCACGGCTCCCCTCAGAAGATGGGGGAATCAGAAGAATCTACGCTTCCGTTCTGCCGAGGAGACAGACCGTCCTCTGTGTCCGACCCGCTGGGCGGCATCGACGAGTCCTCCGTCTCCTCCTGCGCGCCTTTCCTTCTCTTGGGAACCACAGCAGAGCCCGGGAGACACCGTTTCCTGCGTGCCAGGGGGGGCGCAGAACCCGGCTTGTCTCTCCGGGGTTTGGGGAGTTTCTGCGCGAGGATCAGAGGCAGCGTTGAGGCGATGTCTAGGGCGTGGTCGGTGTTGCAGCAGAACTGGGGCAGGGGGAAGCCCTGCAGGCTGAGGACTTGGGTCTGGAGGAGGTTCGACCCAGGGAACAGGGTCTTCATGGCCTCGCAGAGAAGCACGTTCTCCTGGGGCTGCGGGCGGAGGGAGGCTTCGTCTGCTGAGAGGAAGAGCAGAAGAGGGCATGAAATAAAAAGTAGGTGGAAGAATTGGTCAAGTCATTTAGCAGATGCTCTTATCCAGAGCGACTTAGCAAGTACAGGGACATTCCCCCCTTAAGGCAAATAGGGTGAAGTGCCTTGCTCAAGGACACAACTTCATGTTGCCTTAGCCGGGAATCGAAACCAACAACCTTCTGATCGCCAGTCCTAACCGCTCGCCCTAACCACTCGCCCTAACCCTCGCCCTAACCCTCACCCTAACCGCTCAGCCACCTGACTCCAATATGATTTACGATTACGAAGTGGGTGAATCTTGTCAGACCTTCTTTCCGCCCTTGTCTCGTTTCCCTGACCCTCCTCCTGAGAGTCGCCACGTCCGCCAGCAGCTTCTCCACCAATCGCTCGCTCTCCTCCACGTCCCTGCATGCTGACTGGAGCGGCGAGAAAGGAGGGGGGGGGGGGGGGGGGGGGGGGGGGGGGTGAGACGAGAATGCCATCGGCGTTCACGAGCAACCTTGCGTCCCCGTCGCTTTCAGAGCCGTACCTTCAGTTCAACCTGCAAGGAGTCGTTCATGTCGTTGACCTCGTCCACCTCCGGCAGAGTCCCGTCCGACGAGAAGAATCTAGACCTGCATGGAGGGATGGAGAGATCATCATGAGCCCCCAGTACGAACGCTCCATACATCCTCCGTGTGAAAGTTACAAAGCTCTAAAGCAGGGGCGTCCAACCCTGGTCCTCGAGAGCCGCTGTCCTGCCGCTTTTAGATGTTTCCCCTGCTCCAGCACACCTGATTCTAATGAACGGGTCGTTACTAAGCTCTGTGGAAGCCGGATCGTTAGAATCAGGTGTGCTGGAGCGAGGGAACATCTCAAACTGTCAGGACAGTGGCCCTCGAGGACCAGGATTGGCCAGCCCTGCTCTAAAGCTACCTTACCTATGCTTCTTAATGGCTCGGTTGTAGCTTGCAGATGAACAGGCTGTGGAGATCCTCCAGTAGTCTTGCTGTTCCAACAAGCCAAGGTTGCTGACTAGGACAGGAATGTTGTGGAACTGACTTCTCAGGGGAAGAAGGAGGGGGGGGGGGGGGTAGGGTTGAGTCCCACCATAATACAGTGTCCTACGCTCTAGCACAGTGTAGCGCAGTGGTTCTCAGTTCTCAATGTTTTAGATGTTTCCCTGCTCCAACACACCTGATCTAAATGAATAGGTCATTATGAAGCTCAGCAGAAGCCTAATAATGACAATTTATTTGAATCAGGTGTGTTGGAAGGGGGAAACATCTAAAACATGCAGGACAGTGGATCCTGAGGACCGGAATTGAGAACCACTGGTGTACAGTGACAGACTGCAGGGACATGTGATCCGATCTCCCACCTGCCATGCGATTTGAAGACAGCGTATTCAAGCCGACGGGTGGAGCCAGAGGACGTGACATCACTGGGCGTGAGGAGCAGGAAGATCAGCTCGTGATTGGACAGCGTCTTCTTCATGTTCTGGTGACGATTTGCTCTCGGAAGGTCATTTTTTGGCACGTGTGCCTTCGCTGTTTGTACCAGCCAATCACATTCTCCTAACAATGGTTCAAAAAAACTAGAATAAAACCATGCATGTACCAAGAGGAAGATTAGAACGGAATCATATACAGATGTACCACTTTCCTGTTATGTACTGCATTGTGTGGGGTCATGTGTACCTCCTTATTTGTTGACAAAATGTGCCTTATTCTTTCACCGTCCACCTCTCCCACTCCACTGTAGAAGCTGAAATGATGGGAACAAACCTGTTAACGTTAGTGCTTCACCTTGACGACATGAGTAACAACATAAGTGAGCCTACGTACCTACTCAACTTCAGACAAGGAATGTGCTTCTGAATATCTGGGGTCAAGAACACATGACATCGTTGAGGAAACTACAAATATGTTTAGATCTCACTTAGTATTAATAGTAAGCAGGTGTAGTAAGTACCAACATGAACTCACTTATGGTATGTTCGAATTGAATCTGATCGATTTGAGAGTCCGTGATATTGCTTCTCTCTTCAGCTTTGCTCTCTCCAAGAATAAGTCCTTCCTGCAAAATTGTTACTTCATTACTTAAACTAGCTGACAAACAGCGTAAATCCGGAATGCATAAGCTAGTGTTCTAGACAGTTTATCGATCTAGCAAGCTTCAGGCTCTATATTTACCTCTAAATATGCATGTGATATATACATTACATTTACATTTAATCATTTAGCATATGCTCATATCCAGATCGACTAAAAGCACAGGGACATTCCCCCCTCTGAGGCAAGTAGGGTGAAGTGCCTTGCCTAAGGACACAACATCATGTTGGCGCAGCCGAGAATCGACCTCGCAACCTTCCGATCACGAGCCCAACGCCTTAACCGTTGAGCCACCTGACCTCCCCGTATAGAGACTAACGACTGACACCGCTTACCACATCACAATCACTATTAAAATGCTGAAACATCAATGAACCCAGGACGTATCCAGAGACGCGCACATATGGGCTCGACTCCGCCATTCTTGTTGACAAACTGCCTCAGATCTACTTCTTTGGGTTAAGGTTGTGGATAACAGCGCCCCCTACTGTGTGGGAGTGTTGGTTTTATATTATTCTCCTCTTTCAGCTCATCTTGACCCTGTATCCATCCCACATCGACATCGAGGGATCTCACATTACACGTGTGGAGTTAGGTTTGTTAAACAAACTTATATTTAACGCCCACACTAGCTTTAAATTGGTATTTACACACCGTGTTTACAGAGGGTGCAGGTCACACATAAAATATTTCTTACCTGTTTTATCATTTTACTGTGGTGTTTTAATATTGTTTTACTGTATTTTTATTCTTCCTGATTTTATTGTAAAGTGTATTGAGACCATGTACCATGGTGATTTTGCGGTTTAAATTATAAATTGATTGATTGATTGATTGATTGACCCTGGTGGTCGTAGGGCCGGATGACCCGAGGAGGGCATGGAGATATGGGATGATTTGGGATGAAGTATCAGTCCCACACATGCTCCCAAGTCCTTCTCCCATCATATAGCCTTCATACATTCATGTAAAATGCTCTCCCATAATCCTCAACGGTGTATTCAGGCCTATTGGCCTTTATGCTCAAACTTATTCCAGACAGCTTCCTTCCTATTGCCCAATTTTTTATTATCTTTACTATTATCTTTACAAAGTTCCTTTGTTGACTCCATCCTGATTCCTCCACTCCCAGCCTTGCCCTTCCAGCCATGTACTTAACTTACTTATTTTTAAATTCAATTATTTTTTTATACTTTACTATATCGTGCCCCCCTTATTGTTAATGTTATATTACCCTGCAACTATGTGTGCTGTACTTTACCCTGCTGCTGTTGAGAACTGCAATTCCCCCCCCCCCCCCCCCCCCCCCCCCCCCCGGAGGACAAATAAAGGTTTATCTAATGAATCTAATTCTAATGCCTATGTGAAGCTCCATGACCCTCCGGTCGGGGGCGTGGTTTGTCCCATTGGGGGCGTGGTTTGAACCGAAGCGACTGAACCCAACTCCGTTGCGAATCCATGTGAATCGGTGACTAAACCGCTGCTATTTTGCTAGTTTGGACAGAATGAAAGACTTGGTTAAGCAGCGACGAAGACGTCAAGTTTCCTTTCTGGACATAGTTCCCTTGAAGAATGATTAGTTTCCGGCAATCGGGGTGATTTCATGTTTTAGGCTGTTTCCGCAGTCACAATGCCTTAAATTTGTAAATAGAAAAGTTTCCGAACTTCACAGTTATTGTATGACCACCACCCTCTCCCTCCCTCCATTTGCCTGACCGCAAGATCGGTGGGACATGGAGGACCCCTCTAGTACGGTTTACCTACTGTTCCAGGTGTGGGTGACCGTGGTGGTCTTCCTGATCATGGTACCTGCCATGTTCGGCTTCTCCCTGGGAGTGACCGGAGTTTACATCAAGATCTTGGTCAAGACCCTGGAGGTAACCTTAGGATACGTCTTGCACTGCATTCAGCGTTCCCACTACGGGACTGTTAAAAGCGGAATTTCCTCCTATTATAAACTGATGGGTATTTTATTGTGTATAAATGCTGCGTAGTGCAATGTAACAAAATACCCTGCAGCAGAACTGACATTGATACTAGAAGTTTTAGAAAGAGCTGGCACGATGTGGCTTCTTCATCTGGTCATTACCATGAACTTAAGGTTCAACATGCAGCGGTATGCATGACAGGAAGTGTATTAAATCCATTTTCTCTGGACAGTGGGCTACACTCCGAATCCAGCGAGGTTGCAAGGAAAAGGCCAGCGTACCGGTGCCCAATGGTGAGTGGAATTCATTTGGACTCAACCGGTACGTGTCGTCGTTTGATCCTGGGCCCTCTGTGACTCATAGTAGTTCCCTAACGGTGTTACTTGTGACCGGAGTCACATGCGTCTATCCACGTTGCTCCTAATGTTTACTCTACAGCGTGCCCCATTGGATGCGTTAAATAAACATCATAAGCACAGCAGGGAAACCTGTAGATCTCATCAGATGGTCTCTCACGTTTCATTCAAATATGTTTAGATAAGGACCAAAAGATAAGGTAACATACTTTTAGATATTAAGGAAGGATGAAGCTGAAATATTCTGATTGCAGTCATCAAGAGGTAAAGGTCTGGTCAGGTTCCCCCTCTTAGAACATTGTGTTCTGTGGTTTGGATGGCTGGATACACTTGACCTAGCACATGTGACTGGTAGTGTGGGGGATTCCGATTGGTCAGGACTAGCGACTGATGTGGGGGTGCCTAGAAGCACTGTCCCAGGCTGATGATGCAATCCAAACTTGCATAACCCCTCTGGGAGGACTGGTGTGTAGCTCTCGACCAGTAAGCTGTGAAATAGGTCCCTGGCCACTCTTTTGTGAAATATGTTGGCTTCCGAGGACGGCATGGGTCAAAAGTTGTCAGGAATAGTTCGTTTTACTCCAGTATAGCTTACTTTCAAGCACAGCTATGTCGTTTGTTATAAATCCTGGTAGAAACCAGTTCAAGGATCTTGTAACATTGCAGTTTATTTGCACAGAGTGAAGTATAATGAATGAAGAACAGTAAACATTACTGAGTGGGTAGATAACTGGGCCGTTAAACATAACTTTCGGACATACACTAACTAGTCACCTTGTTGGGCAACCATATTTAGCAAATCATTCAGCAAGGATTACAAAATATTTCATGTGTGCTTCCTTAGTCAACAGTTTGGTCAAAAACAAGATTGTTTAAAGACTGTGTTCGATAATCATCACCCGAATCAAACTCTGTTCTTTCCCAAACTCGAGGAAATCCAAATATGTAATGGCGGGATAATATTTCACTGCAGCTTGGTGTTGAGTATGAGGAGGAATGTCAGTACTTTGCACCCACAGTGGTACTTGGTACTGTCAGCTAGATCACAACACATCATTCATTCAGATTCAGAATACTTTATTTATCCCGGGGGAAACTCCTTCGTAGCAACGGCACACAGTCTCGCAAAGCACACAAGGGTAAGGGTGTGAGGTAACAGATTAGAAAGTGTACACAGGGATAGGGGGGTGGGGGCAATATCAATAAGTAAAAACGGTAGGTGAGGTGAGGTGAATCCACACAGGGAGGGGGGGGGGGGGGGGGGGGGGGCAGAGGCTTGGATAAATGATTGTGTACAGACTATACAATTACAATTATACAAGTATTGGTCTTGTAGAATATACAGTATTATATCAGGATGTACAGGATTTACAGGGTTTTTTGCAGGATATACAGCATTATTTAAAAACTTTACCCCATCACCCTTTCTACAAATACAAAGATGAGGCCATCATACAATATTTATATATATTATTTTCTTTTTTCCATAACAGTCCGTAAATGTTCTATGTTTGCTCTATCCTGCCACAGTAAATTCTGAGTTTGTTGTAACATGGCGAATAAATTCTGATCCTGATACAGGGCATACTCCTTTTGGAATCCAATGCAACCCCTAACATGCTCCCTGAGTCAGTTGTCCTGTACGCCCTGTGTTCGGATCCCGACCGTGATAGCGAGCTACGGCTGACTGTTGCCTGACTTCGTCCTCCGTTACCAGGTCTCCTGCGTCGGGACGGGGCCTCCATGGAGCAAGAGATGGCGGCGAAGGGAGAGTTCTCCCTGAGCGACGCCTTCTACTTCTACAGGAAGGGCTTGGAGAGCATCGTGGAGGACCAGGTGACCCCAAGCGCTTCTCCTCCGAGGAGCTGGCTTCCTGGAACCTCCTGACACGCACCAACCACCACTTCCGCCACATCAGCCTCCGCCTCA
>CM059339.1:933056-974029 GCA_030340685.1 Protosalanx chinensis | reverse complement strand
ATTCAAAGTGCTTTACATTTAAAAGAACAACAAAAACAAAAAAAACATATAGAACGTTAGAAATAGAAATAACAGTTTACATCAAAGGTATAAATAGATTAAAAGTTAAATAAAAACAGGAAAAGGCATGAAAAGAAATAAAAGATAATACGTATAAAATAAAGCGCAAACAGTAGGGTGAAGTGCTTTGCCCAAGGACACAATGTCATGACGACACAGCCGGGGTTCGAACCAGGGACCTTCTGATTACTAACCCGACACCCTAACCGACTGCGCACATGACTGCCCATATCATGAATATGTTTGTGTGCACATGCTCGTACACGAATGTTTCTCTTTAAGTCGGTCTCTCCTGCTTCTTGTCTCTGCAGTAATGTACTGCTCAGATCCAGGCCATGTGGAACACTCCACCCGCTCCCTCTCGACCCCAAACTCCTGGTGGGAACGACCATCCAGTACAGCTGCACTCCCGGCTACGTCCTGCAGGGCGGGGCCACCCCTCACCTGCTACGGCAGGGAGCCGGGAACCCCTGTATGGACATCCAAGCTGCCCCACTGCGCCTGTGAGTGTTTTAAAATTACAATCAGTCATTTATCAGACGCTTTTATCCAAAGCGACTCACAGTAAGTACAGGGACATTCCCCCTGAGGGAAGTAGGGTGAAGTGCCTTGCCCAAGGACGCAACATCACATAGCCACAGCCGGGGTTCAAACTCACAAGCGTCCGCTCACGAGGCCAACGCCTTAACCCGCTGAGCCATCTGCCTCCCATTTTAGGGTCTGTCGTGTTGCTCATAGCCCCTGTGAGCAGGTAATAAACCTGTTTGGTCCTCTCTTCTCTGGTTGTATATCGGTCCTCTTCTGGAACAGCCTTGCGTTGCGGTGATGAGAAGGATTTATTTGTTTTGGCGCCACTTTGGAGTTTGACGGAGACGAGCCGACTTAACGGAGACGTGCCGACTTAACGTCTTCCGATAACAGGACTTAGCGGTGACTGGCACGCTTTGTTTTCTGTGACATCGCTCCCCGTCATGTTGTTGGGAGCGTGTGCGAAGGGGCCGCTTCCTCTGACAATCTCTACCTGCACTCGTTCCCGGTTATGAACGCACCCCCGCCCCCCAAGCTGAGGGGAGGGGGGGGGGGTATTAAAGTCTCTCTGCCTGTGTTTGATATGCTAACGATATGCAAATGCACCGCACCAATCAGCCGTCAGACACCTGGAAATGGGGAGGGCGGGGGGGGCGGAGATTACCCATGAGTCACGGCGCCTCAGCTTAAGCCTGTCAAGGCTGTCAGCGAGGCTTTGACTCGAACCTCCAGGTGCTCCTCCCGAAAACACCGACAACGCCCGTCAACGACGGGGCGCCTCTCTCTCTCTCTCCGCAAATATCCCGCTCAGCGACTCGGGGGGGGGGGGGGGGGGGGGGGGGATCAAGGTTCCCGTCTTCAAAGGAAGCTCAGCCAATCAAAGATGCCCCCCCTTCACCTTAGCTCACACCCCTCGCACAGGAACTACCTTTTTTTCCGGAACACACGTGGTCGAATCCGAATCTGTCCTTCTTTTTTTTTCTACCTCTCTTTCATTCTTTCTCTCTGTAATTCTCTCTTTCTCTCTTTATGTCTCTCTCTCTCTCTTTCTCTTTCTCTCTATCTCTTTATCTTTATCTCTCTTTCTTTCTCTCTCTCTCTTAATTCATCACACTGTGTGTCTCTCTCTCTCTCTCTCTCACTGTGTCTCTCTCTCTTTCTATCTCTCTCTTAATTCATCACACTGTGTGTCTCTCTCTCTCTCTCTCTCTCTCACTATGTGTCTCTCTCTCTCACTGTGTCTCTCTCTCTTTCTATCTCTCTCTCACTGTCTCTCTCTCTCTCTCTTCAGCGGAGGTGTCCGTCTCCTGTGTGAACCCTGGCGTCCCACACAACAGCTACCAGATTCTGTCGAAGCGTCTGTACCTGCCGGGCGAGTCCGTCACCTTTGCGTGCTACAAAGGCTTCGAGCTTATCGGCGAGAACGCCATCACGTGCCTCGCAGGGAACCCCTCCTACTGGAGCGGTCCACAACCTCTCTGCAGCGGTGAGTTACACATAACCCTCCCCCCCCTCCCCGCATGGAATGGAACAGTCCTTTCCCCGGCTTCTTTAAGTCCACTGAACTTCCATGCGCACGCAAAAAACTAAATGGCAGTCCGTTCCTAACCATGACCATGATCTGTTCTGCCGCTGAATGTGACGATGGGCTGATGGATGCTGCGGCGGCGATGATGTCTTGCAGCCGCCCATGGCTGCTTTGGCAACCACGCTCTGGAAGGTGAGTGACCAGCGCTGGCTGACCCTCTCCCCCCTCTCCCCCACCCACCCATCCCCCCCAAGCTAGGAGGCATGACCCCCTGCACGAGTGTCTGGGTGTGCCTGTTGGGGAACTCTCCATGTGTGTTAGTCAGATGCAGAATACTCTCGTTCTGTATGCTGTAAATATATTCGCTATATTTCTATTATTCGCACGAGGTACTTTCATACGACCGACGTTGGCATGATTAAGACCTTCATCGTATCGATCTCTCTCCCTCCCTCTCTCTCCCCCCCTCTCTCTCTCCCCCTCCCTCTCTCTCTCTCTCCCTCCCTCCCTCTCTCTGTCCCCCTCTCTTCCCCCCACTTTCTATCCCTCCCTCTCTCTCTCTCTCTCCCCCCTCTCTCTCCCTCCATCTGTCTCTCCTTCCCTCTATCCCTCTTTCTCCCCCCCCCACCCCACCCCCCCTCTCTCTCTCTCTCTCTCCCCCAGTTGCGGAGGTGGAGGCAGGTTCCAGACTGGACGGGGGGAACCTGGTCCTGGCCATCTTCATCTTGGTGCTTCTGCTCTCCGTGCTGCTTGGAGGGGCTTACGTCTACGTCACAAGGTAGCCCAAATCGCTGCACGCTCGGCTTCACGTTCACGCTTCAATGCAGCGTCTACCGTACCGAGGCCCCCTTCCCCCCCCCAGCCCCATCACGCTCGTTCTTTCCTCTGTCCACTAGGTGCCGCTATCACTCCAACCTGAGGCTGCCGCTCATTTACCCCCACCCCTACAGTCAGATCACCGTGGAGACTGAGTTTGACAATCCTCTCTACGAGACAGGAGGGGTGAGCAGACACACACACACACACACACACTGATGCCCAGTGTACACACACTCAAGGCACAGAGGTAACAACTAATGCCAAAACACACCCTGAAATACAATTGTTAGCTGTGAATGCTATCATCAAAGCTATACTAGGCTGGTGTACTCTGATTTTGTGAAGTTCTGTGATACAATCTCTATCTCTGTCCCCTTATCTGCCCCCTCCCCCCCCCACACACACACACACCTCTCTCTGCGACACACACAGCAGGACACTCGGGAATACGAGGTGTCGATATGAGGAGCTCCAACACGTCTACTGGCATCTTCAGACCCAGCCTATCCCCCCCCCCCCAAAACACGACTCCACTCTCCCCTCCTCTTCATCCCCTCCTCCCTCCCCGCCCGCACCAGGAGGAAGTGATGTAAATAGAGACAGACGAAGCCCAGCGCCCCCCCCCCCTCCCTCCCTTTGACCGTGACACAGTGACCTTTTCCCGTCCTCTGACCCCCACCCCCACCCACCGCCCGCCTGGAGAAGCCTCGGAACAATGCGAGGAGGACAAGAGACCAACGAGGACGCAACGACGGGGGAGAGGACGTGGTGCGAGGAGGGAAAGGAGGTTTTTTCTTCGAAAACGAGAGACAGGAAAAGACGAGGCGGTTGAGGCTGCGGCCGCAGAGGAGGGAGGGACGTTCCAGAACGGGGGGGGGTGGGGTGGAGGAAACCAGGACTTGTGGGCTTCTGGGAGACGAAGAGACTTGAGACAGGTTGCGTCAAATTAGCCATGTTTGTGCCATTTAGCTAAACAAATGCGGATGAAACTTACGGTGAGGTCAGAAGAGGGATGGGGATAGATCAAATCAAATGTAACTTCCACCGTTTGAGCGCTGAGGTGAATTGGATTACGAGACGCAGATCTTACAGTCTTGTCAAGCTCGAGGAATCGTTCTCATTTTATTCTCAGCCAAACTCCCACCTTCCCCCGATTCCCAAAAACCTTCAGAAATAGAAACTAACCTTGAAGCGATGGCTATGCCTGAGTGATTGAATTTGACAGGGTGAACCGAACGTGAGGAATGTGGCTCATCCCCCTCCCCCCCCCCCCCCCCCCCCTGTAGTCACCTCAAAGGTTCGTTACCGACCGTTTCGTAGCGTTGGTTTTACCGTAGTTTTTAAAAAGGGTACTCAAATCCATGGCCTGGCTTCTGCAGCCCTGGCCTCGGAACTTCCTGTTTCACCCCTTGGAGGGATTGGTCGAAGGATGAACGCGAACCGGGCCTGAAGGGCGGGGAGGAAATGGCTGCAAGGGCTGCAGACCTCGATATCCTGATTTGAATATGTAGCCGTAGTAACTGACCTTTACCAGTGCAAGCGCGACCAACCTACCATGAAAACAGAGATGTATTTATTTTAATGTATACAGTAAGTGATGTTTTATGCAGATTGGTAAATGTACATTTTCATTTTGAGGAAGAAAAAAAATGACAAAAATCTGTGTAATTGATTTCCCTAAATAAATGGTTAAAAAAAACTAAAATAAAAAGTATAATAGACTTTAAAAAAACAAAAAGGCTTGTTTCTGTCATAATTTGTCTTGCTGTTGAACACTAGGTTAGGAAGATAAACAACAAACCCACATAAGACCCTGAACTGTGACCTTGTTGAGAAAAATGATGAGTCGGTCAAGGAGAACGCTGTGCTGAAAATACGTTGTGTTGACATGCTAACACCAAAATGAAAGGGATCAACTATTTGTCTCGCGTTAGAAGTACAAAACTGTTCTCTGCCCTAAAAGCCTTTAGGAGAATAGTTTAAACATACAAAGTTCAAAAACAAAGTTCAGGACGTTCCCAAACAGAACTCCAATGAGCGTCATGGGAGAACATGGGTGTCGTTGATGTGTGTGTGTGAGAACGTGTTGTAAAGACACACGGTAACAGACTTATCTGGACTTATCTGCACCAAACAGGTGACTCATGAACTATTCTGATCAGGTGTGCTCGTCCATCATTGTCCTTTTACCGGAACATTCCGTGTGTGTTTTTTTCTTCTTCCCCTTCAGAGGATAGAGCAGGTTTGGTTGCGTGCCCCAGGACTGAGCTCATTCATGACACAAACAACGGTTTCAGCGTGTTTTCAAGCTATACGATGATTTAGCTAGAGCAGAAACACTTGTCTTTATATGTTTCAAACAGCCTGGGTTCATTCTATACACAACAAGGAAACAGTTCAACCTACTTTCCACTATCATGAACCTCATCTTATTTGCATTGAGACTGTAGTTCCCTTTCTGAAGCTTGTGTGTTCATCTACTTCTCTTTTTTACTGTTGGCCTGCCTCAAATCCGTAGTATCTACCATTTCTACTTCCTCTTCCTGTTCCATAAGGTAGAGCAAACACATAACTCTTCGCGCATTAGAATTTATATGTGAATGTAATTTTGGGCATGTTTAACGCGTACGTCTACTGGTATAGCAACGTTTTACTTTGTTTGAAGTCTGTTAAACCTTTCGAGGTCATCTTCCTCTCTACCTCCTCTCTGTTCTCTCTCACCTCGCTCCTCCTCGTCGTTTTGTCTTGCTGTAGGTTTGTGTTCAGGAAACGTTAATTTTTTTTCTCATTCCAGCTGTATGTTCCGTCCTTTCTAAACCCGATGAGAAACTACAATTCTGTTACATTCTGAATTCTGTCCAATGTTTCAGCGTGAGGTGATAAAAAAGTAGTCATAGTCATAAAATAGTACATCAACCGTGTCGGGCAGCAGTCAGGCAGCACAACAAGAGCACAACTAGGCAAGTATGTGGGCTGTTCCAATCAAACATCTCACTGAAGTGTGTGATACAAACAGCGAATGAAGAAATACAATTCGGGAAGAAAGTTAAGATAATCTGTCCGCTGGACGTAAACACACATTGCCTTGACATTACAACACAGGCCATTACAGGGACAGCCAGATCCAGCGTGGGACTGGTTGTCACTTTTAGTGCGCTGACAACACCTTGAGGAACCAGACAGACAAGTTTCCTCAAAGACCGATACCATCTGGTGCTTTCAGACTGCTTCTCGATCCGCTGAGGGGATTTTCTCTGTGCGTTCAGGCTGCGGAACGCGGAGAGGAAGTGATGCGGGTGTCGCCACGCCAGTGCCTGCTGATCCTGTCGACGCTGTGTGGACTCTACACTCTGACCAAGTTCTTTCGCAGTGTTCTACCCTGCTACTTGGAAAAGCCTGTTGTCTCGGTATATTCACCTACAGCAGCAATGCTACTGGATGCTTCCATCTGTGCAATACCTTAGAACACACTTGACATGCTTCACAACATGCTATATGGCCCTTAACCCAGTGGTTCTCTATGCTGGTCCTCAGGGCCCTCGCTGTCCTGCATGTTTTCTATGTTTCCCCCCTTTCCAACACACCTGATTCAAATAAATTGTCGTTATTTATCCGTTCATTTGAATCAGGTGTGTTGGAGCAGGTAAACATCTAAAACATGCAGGACAGTGGAGCCCTGAGGACCAGGACTTGAGAACCACTGCTCTAACCCTACACATCACAGACATCTGACAGGGGACGCATGTTAAAGACAAGTGGGTTTGATCTGCCAGGTGCTGGTCCGAGGCCAGAGGGTCGGGGCTGACGCCTCGCTGGTGTTCGTAGGCGGGGTACCTCGCTCCGGGACCACCCTGATGAGGTAAGCGAGGAGAAAGGGGAAGGAAGGCAAACCTCCTGGGTGTCAGTTGGCTCAGCGGTTAGGGAATCTGGGGGGTAATCAGAAGGTTGCTGGTTCGATTCCCGGCCGTGCAAACATGACGTTGCGGCAAGGCACTTCACCCTACTTGCCTCGGGGGGTGGGAATGTTTTAAGTCGCTCTGGATAAGAGCAGCTGCTAAATGACTATATGTAACTCGATTCCTACGTTCATTTCCATTCTTTTTTCTCTCTTTTTCTCTTCCGTTCATTCCATCCTTTTTTCAGGGTGATGCTGGACGCTCACCCAGGGGTGCGATGCGGGGAGGAAACACGAGTGGTCCCCAGAATACTCACTCAGAGGAACACGTGGGCTCGTGAAGCTGCTGGGGACAGCCTGGAGGTCTTGGACCGAGCGGTCACTGTCTTCCTGCTGGGGGTCATTGCTGGACACGGAGAACCAGCACCTCTGCTCTGCAATAAAGACCCGTTCAGCTTAAAGAGCACAAATTACCTTGCCCACATCTTCCCCAAGTAAGCTATCCCAGACACTCTTTTAGGTATGTTTCCCACTGTTAATTGTTGTAGAGGCACGCGCAGCACGTCCAATACTAACGACAGGCTCATGACATGTTAAGATAAAGAGTTCCTCAGAAGGTTCCAGAAACCATGCCAAAGCTCCTGGTTGCTCAACAGATAACTTATCAGCTTCTCTTTGCGAGCGTGGGTGAAACAGTTCAGCCGTAGGGCACTCTTTGTTCAATCTACGCTGTACTCCGACGAAATGCATTTATGGGACTTGTACGCCCCCGCACTCTCCCTCCATCTCCCACCTCTCTCACGCACGCAGAGCGACATCCCCTCTCCCTTGTTCTTTCCCCCCCCCGATTCTCATGTCATGCCTACCCTCCTCTCTCTCCATCGCTCTCTCTCCCCGCAGCTCGAAATTCCTCCTGATGCTGAGAGACGGAAGAGCCTCTGTGCATTCCATGATCTCACGTCACGTGACCATCGGTGGATTCAACCTCTCCAGTTACAGGGACTGTCTCGAGAAGTGGAGCCGCACCACTAACAACATGCTGGCCCAGTGTACACAGGTTGTACGAGTGTGTGTGTGTGTGTGTGTGTGTGTCCGAGCACCAATAAAGCCCCCATATCCCTGACTCATCTATAAGTGTTAACATGTTAAAATGTGTGTGTGTGTGTGTAGGTGGGTAGAGAACGGTGCATGGCTGTCAAGTACGAGCAGCTGGTACTACAGCCTCGCACCACACTGAAGAAGGTTCTGGCATTTCTAGGCCAACCCTGGCACGAGGCAGTGCTTCACCACGAAGACGCCATCGGACAACCAGGCGGGCCCTCGCTCTCTCGGTGCGTGCCCGTCCCCACGTCATGGCAGAATGCAGAGTGTGGATAGGGGAAGCGTGTGCCCAAATGCTGGATACGATATGTATGTAAGAGCCGTATGAAATGCTTTTCAGGATGGAGTGCTCAACAGATCAGGTGATAAGGCCCGTCAACCTGGATGCCTTATCCCGCTGGGTGGATTACATACCCCCTGATGTAAAGAGAGACATGGAGACTATTGCTCCAATGCTTCGAAAGCTAGGCTACGACCCCATGGCCAACCCACCTAACTATGGACTGCCAGATCCCGAAGTCCTTAATAATACACAAAGGGTATGTGGAGACCACACCCTGTATTTGTCATCTTATGATATATTTGTCATCTTACATTTGGAGTTTATCTTGTATAAAAGTGTCTTATTAATGTCCACTTGAATCAGGTGCATCTAGGGGACTATAGGACTCCTGTACATCTAAAAGTAAAGTCCCTGGTGAGTATTACAGAAACATGCTTTTAGACATTATGTTTTTTTTCTCCACAATTGCTCGAATATATCTTATAATCATATCTAGTCAACTGGTTTTGCAGTTTAGTCAGCTCCCTACAGAGTACAAGATGCATCGAAACGTGTCTGAATGCCTCTAACCAATTTTCTCTTACAACAATGCACAGACATCTTTCGATAAAGATGGACATTGAAGAACGGTGCATCCGTATGCCACATACATTTTGCCATAAGGAAGGATACAATCGAAGAATATCAGATCGTGCCAGGTTTGGTACTGAATCGACTGCGCATTATGCGCAAAAATAAATGACTTTCATATGAACGAGCTTTATGTCGTTAAAGAACGCCGACTCACAGTTTTTCCCCAAATATGTCTTCCTCCGCCAAACGACAAACTGTATGTCACTGTTCTTGAACACCTGTCTAAAAAATCGCAAAATAAAATGCTAATCCATGTATTCGTATTATTTATGTATACTTTAACGGTGTCTTTGTTGTTGAAATATGGGAGTCAAATGATATTTCTATCGAAATACGCAGTTTATAGTTCCACAAGGGTGTAACAGCGGAGGGATATGAACTGGTAAGGTATATATACCACAGCCCTTTGTTTTCGAAAACAGAATCGTTTGCTGAAGACAGAAGAAGCTGCCAAACCTTTGAAAAAGAAACCGGCGGAGAAAATTTGCTTGTAAGTAGCTGAGGTAACATTGAATACCAACACGACCCTGAAGCATTATGTTTATTTATATTGACACTCATGTCATTTCGATTACCGCAATTTATAGCTCTATATTTAGCCTGGCACGTCGAATTTGTGTTGCTTGGCGTGTAGTTAGGGAGCTTTTGCGGATATAACCGACCTACAATAAATACTCGATTTAAATATTACCTAATCTGGAGATGATTATATTTTTCAGAGATTTGTGTTGGGACATATGAGTTAAATGGTCAACTTGCCGTTTTATTCGTCAGTTTGATTTGGGGAAATAAACGGCTACCGTTAGCGTAGTCTACCTAATTTAGGATGTTCGGTCATTTTGGGGCTAATGTCAAACCAGTTCTACTGTACATATTTTAAAGAATAACGAAGTAACTATTGGAAGTTACCCGCCGTTTTGTAAATCTCCCCTATATTATCCTTCGAAATGGAAAGAATATTTTCTACAGCTTCCATCTAGTAAACGCTAGAACCGGAATAGACAAAATGGCGAAACCCAGCTGTTGACGTCAGCGGGTTTGTTAACATATCGAGGCGCTTGGAGAAAGCGGCGCTATTACCCTTTTAATACGACAACTTTCCAGACCCCATTTTCGTTAACGATTTTTTTTTCTTTTCTCTCCCATTAATTTATTTAGAAATATTTTATATACTTGTATGCTTATATTTCTTCGATGTTAATCAACATACAGCTTCCTACTTCGAAATTTGAGTATGTCAATGCTCTCTGAAACCGTATATGACGCATCTGCCTTCCTCCTCGTCCAACTGTCATTTCTCTGATCAGGTGGAAAATAATTCCTTGGCAACAGAAATTAGAAAAGTAACATTTCAAGGTATATCCTTTTTGGATTAAAAAATCGGAATGTTGTTAAAATAAAAATTTGTCAAATGACTGATTTATTAATCTAGGTGGATGATAATGGGACCCTTGTGCTAATTTAATGCCTGATTAATCCATTAATGGACAGCATTCATCTAAAAGCAAGTGAGCAATTTGAGGTAAAGTCCCAACCTGTTTTTCTGTCTTAGTGTCAAGATGCAGATCTTTGTGAAGACCCTGACTGGCAAGACCATCACCTTGGAGGTCGAGCCTAGTGACACCATTGAGAACGTCAAGGCCAAGATCCAGGACAAGGAGGGCATTCCCCCAGACCAGCAGCGTCTGATCTTCGCTGGAAAGCAGCTTGAAGATGGTCGCACCCTCTCCGACTACAACATCCAGAAGGAGTCCACCCTCCATCTTGTTCTCCGCCTGAGGGGAGGCATGCAGATCTTCGTGAAGACCCTGACTGGCAAGACCATCACCCTGGAAGTTGAGCCTAGCGACACCATTGAGAACGTCAAGGCCAAGATCCAGGATAAGGAGGGCATTCCCCCAGACCAGCAGCGTCTGATCTTCGCTGGAAAGCAGCTTGAAGATGGTCGCACCCTCTCCGACTACAACATCCAGAAGGAGTCCACCCTCCATCTTGTTCTCCGCCTGAGGGGAGGCATGCAGATCTTCGTGAAGACCCTGACTGGCAAGACCATCACCCTGGAAGTTGAGCCTAGCGACACCATTGAGAACGTCAAGGCCAAGATCCAGGATAAGGAGGGCATTCCCCCAGACCAGCAGCGTCTGATCTTCGCTGGAAAGCAGCTTGAAGATGGTCGCACCCTCTCCGACTACAACATCCAGAAGGAGTCCACCCTCCATCTTGTTCTCCGCCTGAGGGGAGGCATGCAGATCTTCGTGAAGACCCTGACTGGCAAGACCATCACCCTGGAAGTTGAGCCTAGCGACACCATTGAGAACGTCAAGGCCAAGATCCAGGATAAGGAGGGCATTCCCCCAGACCAGCAGCGTCTGATCTTCGCTGGAAAGCAGCTTGAAGATGGTCGCACCCTCTCCGACTACAATATCCAGAAGGAGTCCACCCTCCATCTTGTTCTCCGCCTGAGGGGAGGCATGCAGATCTTTGTGAAGACCCTGACTGGCAAGACCATCACCCTGGAAGTTGAGCCTAGCGACACCATTGAGAACGTCAAGGCCAAGATCCAGGATAAGGAGGGCATTCCCCCAGACCAGCAGCGTCTGATCTTCGCTGGAAAGCAGCTTGAAGATGGTCGTACCCTCTCCGACTACAACATCCAGAAGGAGTCCACCCTTCACCTGGTGCTGCGTCTCCGTGGTGGCAACTAAACAGCTCTGCTTTTAACGATGTCTCACATTTATCCTCCCGAATACCCTTTCCCCATACTGTTCCATTCCTAATTCCTTCCAACTTCCCCCAGCTTTCATTCCTTAAATATCAATAAAGTTAAAGCATTCCTGATGCCTGTCTTGCTATTTTAAGTTATTTTGAAATTAAATTCGAAAATTTAAAAAGTACAAATGAAAAGGGTAGACTTGCCAAAATGCCTGCATATTATTTTTATGATTCCTAGCCCTAAAGTTAAGCTAATGTATAACATTTGGTCTTTACATTATTGGGGTTATCAATGTGTAATGCGTTAGCACACGATAGTTTGTTTTGAAGGTTTTCATAGCCGTTTAAATAACGATTAGACTACTTAAACCCTTGATGACAACCAAAAATTAGTTTTACATTAAGATGGCTCGGTTCTGAAAATTACACATTGACACAAATTATTTCATTACATTTTAATTGCACAACACTGGTTTAGTCTACATTAATTTACAAAATAACATACACATACCACCACCAGGCTTAAATAAAACAATTCCAGCATCATAATGCATGTGCACAGGGAAGAAAATGTGGGTACAAAGTGAAATACATCAGCAGGTTGTTAATGATTGCAGTGCTATGGTATGATTTTTCTTGATACTCAACTTCATGTTCAAAACTACATATTTGAAAAACATAATCAGGTATCAGCCACTACACAATATCAACTTTTAAAGTAACATTGAGGTGAAATATATTAAAATAAATAACATTGTGTTGATAACCGAGCTACCTTAATTTAACTTTGCAATAAAAAAAAAAAAATCGAATATATACACATCAGTGCATGATTGATGGAGACATGGAAACGGTTCTGGAGAAAATGGAAAGTTATTTACAGTTTAGATCATATTTTAGATCCTTCACCGATCCTTTCAAACATGCATCATGCCCCTGACAGTTACAATTTTTTCCTTGTTATACATCGAAACCTAAATAATTTTAAAGTACAAAGTCTACCAGGTCCTCAGTGTTGACATAAGATTCAGCTGTACTTTCTGGGTGGATAAACAGATTAACTAAACCTGCCAGCAGGATCGTCCGACCCATGTAAATATTAAATATCGCACATTTAAAGGTCACTTTTAAAGTAGAACATGCAAACAGATGGTTAAACTGGGTGAGACATTAAATTATTTTGCCATTTTCGTTCAGCAGTCAAAAATTTATACACCGTGGCAGATTACGAAAATGGCACAAACTCGACAGTCAAATTGACATTTGATACTTTCACCATAATACCGTACATTCTCTGAAGCCTGGCCAGTGTGAAATAAATTGAAACAAGCTTTTAAACAAGATGGCTGACGTACAGAAAAGGTGTAACCAAATGTTTTACTTGACCCAATAAGTCTACTGGCCTTTGAGACAGAATAGATTTTCCAGTATATACCATTGACTATTTTCGGAATTAGCTGTGAATCATTTCTGTATCAGTAACTGCTGCAGAAAACATGGGATCCAAATCTTTGAAAGATCCTGTTTGTTTTTGGATACTGTGTAACTGTCCATATGAAGCACATTATCCAGGTATAAATATTCAGTATTACTTGGTAGATACTTCATATAGAGATCAAGGCAACAGTCCTTCCACATTTTAAATATACAACTTGTCAATCCAAACAATACATGGGATCTAGTACTAACAAACATTTATCTTTCTAAACGTTTTTTTTTTTTATATATATTAACAGCAGAGTAGATCATCTGGTAATAAAATGAGAAAAAAATCTTATCTTTTTCTCTATATAACAATATTTGACTCTTGAGAATCAAGATCCTTCATCTTTCAGCAATGCTTCATTATTCTTGTCATTCCAGTCAAGTCCAACAGGGCTGGGATGATGACCACAGTGATTAGGACATGTATAAGAAATAAATGCCCATAAATGACAGTGCTCTTGCACAAGATAAACAGCAATGTAAAAACTGGGATGTGGAGATCTACGACCACACGATAGGTACTGTAACTTCTGAAGAGAAACAGGAGTGAGCTGTCATGCCAACCATTACGGAAACACAGATCGTGTTCTACATTCAGAGAGTTTGGGTGAGAAAATCCACTTCCAGCTGTATTTGCAAAATGAGTGAGTAAAAGATCAAATGGATGTGCTTTTTCTTCTTCTTGCGGCATTGACCATCTCTCCTTTCTCAGACGTCATCGAAAATTTTGCTCCGAGACGAGGACATGGATAGGTACCTTCCCCCTGCGTGTCTGAGAGCAGAGGAGGTCCGGAACATTATTACTGAGTAGGAGCATGGTGAGTCACCCCAACCTGCAATCTCCTGATGTGCAGTCAAGTGTTTGAACGCTAGCTATACTAGTATTGTAGCGTTACACATTTCAAATTGCTTTCATTTGGCAGACGCATTACATTGAGTCATTTAGCAGACGCTCTCATCCAGAACGATTTGCAACAAGTACAGAGACATTCCCCTGAGGCAAGTGAAGTGCCTAGCCAAAGGACACAACGCCATGTTGGCACGGTTGGGATTTCGAACCCGTAACCTGATCACATTTATTCATTTAGCTTTTATCCAATTGATTAATAGGCCGTAACGCTAGATCACTGATTACTAGGAAGAAATGCGTCCGTCTAACAGAAGAGGACGTCCTACCTGGTATCAGCCTCTAGAGGGTCGTCTGTAAGCGTCTCAGCATTGAAGTCCAACGGCTCAGCATCCTGGAGAAGCTCTATGCAGTCTCTCTCGGACCGGCCGCCTGTTCGAGTGTACTTCGCCTCTGTGAAACCCAACAGAGAGACAGGTGAGCGACAACGTCACCGAACGCCTGGGGATCGCTTTTGGTGATCAGCAGGTCGGATTTACAGGAAGTCCACTCACGCCTGTTAGCGTTGGGGCCGACGGTATCTGAGTAGGTGCTGGTTTCCTTCATTTCAGCATGGCTGTTCCTATTTCGAGTCGCATGGTCTTCCCTCTGGTTACCATAGCGCTCCTTCCACTCCTAAGACACACATGCACACCGATATGTGTACAACAGTAAAGCAGCTTGTGAATGGATTTGACCAGGTACCTCACGTGTGATAAGCCAAGTCTAGAGACGAAATCACAACAAGGAACTCACTTTACGGCGATTCTCTCCGTCTTCGATCCTTTGGCGCTTTCTTTTCTCTGTCAAGGACAAAGGATAGCCGTTACAAAACATGGCTGTTAACGGTCAACTTTGCATTTCACCGTCGCGCGACCAAAAAGGGGGTCGAACCTCTTCGGATCAGCTCCTTGCCCTCATCGATGAGGTCAGAGGTCAGTTCGTTGTCACCCATAAACTGTTGGAATCCCAGGAGGTTCAGGCAGCGAGTTCCCAGGCTGGGGGGGACGCACCAAAAACTCATTATTGGCAGGAAATCACCAACCTGGACACTACATTTGAGCAAACCCGTTCTGTCCCTGGACACAAAACAGCGCTCACCTGAAGTAGGTAGCAATACAGAGGATCACAATCAGCATGGGGTAGTAGATGTAGAAGCCGTTAGCGATGAAGGAGAGCACGCGCATGGATCCCATGATCTGTGGACGATGCAAACAATGTTCACGCTGTGCGAGCGGACGTACAGGAACAACTGGCTTCTGTTGGCAAAGACTTGATGGGATTGGCCTGAGGTGTTTGTGCCGGTTTGAACCGGCCCGGCAGAGGCGAGCGAGCGAGGGCACTTACGGAGGTATAGGCTGTCTGCTCTTTCTGCTGGTGGGAGATGGCAGAGTCCATGTGGATCAGACCCAGGAAGTTCAGGCACAGGGGAGGGGTCAGGCGGCAGAAAAGCCTACAGATCAACCACAACCGTTCAGATTCAGTGACCACTAACATCCTTGTCCCTTGACTGGGCACCCCTTAGTCTGGCCCTGCCTCCAACCTGGCTCCCAGCCGGCTACTCACATGCCACTGAACTGCAGGCTGTATGCGTCAGTCTGGTGGTGGGAGGCCAGGTAGTAGTAGTTGAACACTCGGATCCGGAACACCGTGGAGTACACGCATGTGCACAAGAAGAATATGGTGATGAAGCACGCCATCTAGTGGAAAGAAACGATAGCTTCAAGTCAAGAGGAGGCACTGTAGTCCTACAAGCTGAGCAATGGCTAAACCCTAGCGCATCGCAGTCTCACCTCGATGTAAAGGTAGTTATAGTCTCTCTCGGCCAGCTGGATGAAGACGGCGAAGAGGGAGAGGACGGGGCGGGTGCTGAAGAAGGTGCACTCTGACCACACCACAGCCACCGAGAACAGAGACAGCATGACGGAGAGCAGGCGGTAGAACCACTGCTTCAGTAAACACTCCCAGTACCATTCTGGAAGAACAGGGAGACACATACCAGACTCAGAGGCTGCCGAAAGGTTTAAGTAAACAAAGGGAGTAAACAAAGCCAGAGGAACACTTGAGGAGCACCACAGTGGACTGACCTACGGTCGGGGTGTACAGGTATCTGCTGAACCAGCCCGGAGGCTCGGAGGAAGGGAAGCTATGGACGAACACGTGGGCCGAACTGGTCTCGTTCTTGGCCACGTCTTCCAGGTGGATGGCCTGCTGCAGGAGGATCTGCCACTGGACGCGAGTCCGGTTGTGCCTCTGGACTGCGTAGATCACCTGACACCCCCAACACACACAGTTCCCCCCAAAAATTGTCAAGGTCCATCATTTGCGTTGGACATGGAATTTAAGCAGGCATCATCATCATCATCTCACCTGTTTATGCAGCTTCACCAGGCTCTTCTCACTGGGATAGGTGTTCTGTTTGTCATCAAAGTCCTCGTAGTCGTCCATGTTCCGGCCCATCTTTTCCTGGTAGTCCACAGGACACTGGTGGAGAACACATTCCCAGTTAGGGTCCACCGACTGACATCATTTCAAGCCAACGTGGGGACCGTAGAGTCCCGTCTTCTACTTTGGTTTAAAGTGTGGAGCACTTGTCTCACCTTCTTAAGAATGGTATTGATGCACTCCCTCAGTGGGTGGTTATACTTGATGGCTTCACTGAGCTTCCTCACCTCCTATGGGGGAGTTACAGCCAAGAAAAGAGTCGAGTCAGGAGAAATGTGTCTGGATGTATCGACCAATCGATGCCATTTACTGCCATGGAACGAAATTCTTCAACAATATCGCTAGAAGCTTCTAGAACCCTAGAAGCTCCATCTCACCTCCATGACGTCCTCCAGGTTCTCCTCCGCGTCGGCCTTCTCCGTCATCAGCTTGGCCGCCTTGAAGTAGGTCTTGATGAGCAGGTGTCCCCGACGCGACGAGTTCCAATAGGAGCGCGGGATCTCCACCAGGCCGTAACCCAGCAACAACACCAGCAGGAAGAGGCCCCAGGTGTTGGCAGCAGTGATGCCGATGGTCTGCAGCTCATACCTGATAGGAGTAACGACAAACAGAACAGATTCAGCTCTTGTCAAAGCTATTTGTGGCAGTTAGACTAAACTTAAAGGAGCATGTAAATGCATAATCTGCCTCTCTATTCCTTTGAACCCTCTGGATAGCACGTTCAATACCCAAAGCAGGCTGTTAGTTTGGCTGTACTGCCTGAAGCCGAGCGCTCACCAGGACAGACGCCACTCTGGGTGAATGGCCACGTAGATGAGCAGCGAGCCAAAGATGAGCAGGTAGGTTCCATAGTAGATGGCGTTCTCTATCAGCGCCGTCTTGATCTTCCCACCGATGGAGAATCCTCCGGAACGGGCGTACGACTGCATGAAGGGCAGCAGAAGCCTGAACACACACACACACGCGCACATACACACACACACGAGTACAGAGAATGAGGAATGATGAACGCTGTTGGGGTGGATCATCCAAACGTTTCATGAGGGAGAATGGCTGGTGCATTTGATCGACTGAGAGGAGGAGGATTGGAACAGCACCGGACGTGCTTACCAGGTAAGACACTGAGAAGTCCAATACACCACCCTCCAAAAGACTGGCATGATGCCGTCTGGAATGTAGCTCCATGGTTTATAACACACCCTTGGAACACTGAGCGAAGAAAAGCAAAAAATATTTTACATTACAGTGCAAAAGGTTCACTGAAGAACTTCCCCCAAAATCAATGAAAAGTCTCTGTAGAAGTGGCACCCAGAAGAGCGAACCTTTTTGTGGGTGTAACGGTCGAGTTTCCTGTCGTTTGATTGGACAGCACAGGGTTTATAGAAGCAGCAGGGGTGTGGTCTTCGTGGTCTATCTTGCACTGCTTATAGATGGTCTGCAAGAGCAAAACATGTGCACATGCGCACGCACACCGTAGACAAAGGCAGCCATTAGGGAATATCCCTTCCATTACAAAGAAGTGTGTGTGTGTGTGTGTGTGTGTAGGTGTGTGTATTGGTACACTCACAGTGCTGACGTCCAGAGGAAGGATGAAGACGATGAGAAAGCACAGATACCAGGCCAACAAAGTGCCAAACAGCACCATGCGCTGCTGCTTCCGGAAGTCACCATATCGATGCAGCAGGAACAAGGCCAGGAAAAACACCACCACGATCTCGATGCCTAGCGCTGCCCCACTCATCCTGCCTGTCTTACCCCACCAACCACACCGGTCACTGACCAGAGAGAAAAGCTAGGATTTAGTTACAATGGAACGTTACAGATATATTCTTCAATGGCCACCCCCAATCCCTCGCCTTCCTTGTTAATTACTTAGTAATGAGGCTATTTTCCCTGTTTCCCAGCTTCCAAATACATGTCTGATCCTATTCGACAAAATGTCTGTTGATCTGTGTCTCTTGTTGTTGTCTTCCTCTGGTGCGTGATGATTATGCAAACCTTCTGCTCTACTTCATCACAACAAATCCAGACCAACAGGGTGTAAACAGATTCAGAATAGTCCTTCACGTCATCCTCTATACATCATCAGTCACGTTTGTTTTATTTTTCATTTAGTATAAGATGTATCAGTATTTGAATCATAGCTAATGGTTCATTAAGAATGTATCGAAACCTTGCTGGAGGTACTGAACCCCACCAGTTTCATATCCGCATTCACCGAACCCTTCTTAATTGGTCGTGTCATCACGAATCATATGAGTCGGATGTGTGTGTTGACCTGAGACTGATTCACCGAACCCCTGAGACTGACTCACCGAACCCCAGAGGTTCGATCTAACCCAGGTTCAGAACCACTGATCCAGCACAGACTAGGCGTAACCTCCGCTCACCAAAACATTCAGAATAACACGTAGACTAGCCTAGATATCTTGATTACGTTAGCTGGAAATCAAGTTAAGCTTCCTAGGTTTACAATCAATGTATCAACCGCAGCGCTTAGAAACAACACCGATGTATAAACTCATCATATAGCTATCAAGCTACATGCACTATAAAATCAATATTATGGTCAATGTTTAATTGGTTCGCTGAGTAGGGCGATGCACTGCTAGCATACTAGAGCTAACGTTAGCATTTTTGACAGGTCGCTTAGTGAGTTTAGCTACTTAACTAGCAACGATCACACACCACTGATGGCAGTCGAAGCATCGCAGTCGTATGAAGTGTCTTACCTGCGTTCTTTTAAAACAGCGTTAGAATCAAGCTCGACTCGAATAGACAATTTGTATTTGTTTTTTTTCTGGTCTGTTTATAAAATACACCCAAACAAGAAAGCTGTCGTGGAAGGACTGTCGTCACATCCGGTTCCTGAGTACTTCCCTGAACGTGACCAATGCATCAAAGCAGGGAAAATAATAAATACAAATTAAATAAATACAATTATTTTAAATTAATAAGCAAAGACATACAGGTAATACTTGGGATGTTTTGACTTCCAAATATAATTTTCTCCCCCTCTGTCATTTTAATCACATTCCTTTATAATTCCACGTGTTGCAAAGTTCTCCAAGAGTACCTGGCTGCAGGTAAATCAAGTCAATATTTTGGGGGGGGGAAATGTTTTTATCATCAGTTAGTGCAAAACATAGTATAGTTTGGACTTGCAACCAATTCACAGTCCAGATACTGAACATTGACCCCACCTTTAAACTCCATCAGGAGTGTAAATAAATTATCTGGGCTAATGTTGACATGAGGTTGTACTGTCAGTTCCTCTACATGTGAAATAACTTAGTGCTACATTAGTGCAAAGGTTCAGTCAGGGTAACCATATAAAAGGAGCTTCTTGAAAATAATAGGATAGTTTAAAACCTATTCTTTATGGTACTGTGCTATGTAGCTCTGCTTTTTTTTTACCTGAATCAGCACTGACTGTTGATAATGATAAATAGAGCAAAGTCTTGCTTGTCTGTATTCCTAAACGTGGTTAACATACATGACGGTAATATCTAGCTATTAAACTGTGACCACAACTTTAAATGCGGTGTTTTGTGGTTGACTTTTCTTTGCTTTTGCATTGTGCATGAAAGCAATAAGTAACAGACATTAATCTTATTTTGTACCTTTTCATGCTGTTGACAGTTTTTACAACGTCAAGTCATTACCCTGTAAGAACTAAGTGGACTCCAGATTGATGTTTTCAGAAATCTAGTTTTCTACATTATCTGACTATTGTGAGCATAGGAGGACGGAGCTCTTCGATAGTGGAAATAACAACCAATTGGCTGTCGATTTGTTGATCATTCTCCCGCAGCTTATTGTGATTGGCTACACGCATGTGTTCACGTGCCATCAGTGTGGCTCTTCAAACTGCGGCTTCAGAACGCTTGATACGGAATTTAGAAGGCAGTCAGCATATCTAACCTAACGAAGAAAAGATGCATGTGTCCAGTCCAAAGAGAAAGTTTACCAAAGGATAACATGATTACATCCGCTGACTAAAGGTGGGGCACTAAGTAACGTGTCGTCTAATTAGTCTAAATTTGAGGACTCGTACATGCTCCGAGCAAACTAATCAAGGTAAGACTGAATCAGTTTTGGTAATTAAGTGAAAATGATTATATTGTAAGAACTATTAAACGTATAAAGGCGTACGTTGCCGTGCTTTGTTAAACATTACGGATAGGGATCGATATCTTTTTCATTCATTCAACCGAAATTTTAATTAAGTTGGGATCTCACAGATTTTAAGTGAGCTGTAAAAAAGAAAAAACGTTATTAATACAGTGTTATTCTGTGTTTTCTCATTATTTATTCAGCCCCTATCCCCCAAATGGCCATAATGCCGGTGGAGTTGGCGATATCCCTGTACCAGTCGAACAATGACTTCTGCTGCAGGACTCCAAAATCTCTGAACTCCTGTCCGACCAGTTTGAACGTGTGCCAGAAAGCTGAACAACGGACACATCCAAATGAAGCAGAAGCTCTTCATAAAAAGACTGGCAACTCCAAAAAGAAGGTGTCCTTTGCCGACCATAAAGGACTGGCTCTCACCAAAGTGAAGGTTTTTTCAGAGTTTCATGACCCCATAGACATCCCTGTGAACATCCAGGTGCTTCTCAACTCCTCACTAACATCAGCTGAGAAAGAAGATAAACTGGTGCTTGACTTCACCCAGCCCTCCGCCGACTACTTATTCTTCCGCCACCGCCTTGAGAGTGAGCGAGTCTGTCTAGAGTACTGCATGCTGAAGGAGAGAACCTTAGCAGGCACCGTGAAAGTCAAAAACCTGTCTTTTGAGAAATCGGTGAAGGTGAGGGTGACCTTTGACACGTGGAAAAGCTACACAGATGTGGCGTGCCTGTATGTGAAGGACACCTACACGTGTTCAGATCGTGACACATTCTGCTTTGACATCTCTTTGCCGGATCACGTCAGGCCACCTGAGCACGTTGAGTTTGCTATCTGCTATGAGGCAAACAGTCACACATACTGGGACAGCAACCAACAGCAGAACTACAGGATTATCTGGTCTTCCATGAAGAGAGATGATCCAAAGTGCCTTGGCAGTAGCCCGCAGATAAGTTCCTCTCAGTTTGGAATTCACTTTGACCGCTACGGCAGTCCCAGGTGCTCCCATGGAATTTTCCCAGAGTGGCCAAGTTATGCAGGGTATGAATTTATCGGCCCATACTACTGAATACGGGATTTCGTTAAATCGTGTTCCATGGAGTGATTGTATTTTATCTTCAAAGGACAATGCACAATATCCTCAGAGTCCTTGATGAGACATTTAAGACACAGGTTTTACAAACCAGTGCAATGTAATATGAACCTGGTGGTGAATGATTCCCCTCAGTGCAATGACGTGTTTAGGAAAGCAATCAAGTGCAGGGTTTGAGAAGAACAAACACATTTTCAAATTAAAATGATAGGTTACCGTAGAACAGCAATTATGATGCTGGAAGTTTTATTATACTGTGAATAGAAGAGTTGGCGAATTCAAATGAAATGTTTTTTTGTTTGTGAAATTTTAGATGTTTTTGTCAGAAGTTTGCAGTTGTCAATGGAAAGCGTACAGTTTTAAGTCATGTTTTGCATACTAGACAATCCTCTTTGTTAAAGTAACACTACACTTTGGACTTCGCCCATATTTCTCTTTCTTGTTTGTCAACTGTTGGTTTTAAAGGAACTCCTTTTGTGTCTGTGCAGCATTTTCATTGAATATATTTCGACGGATATGTTTGAAATACACTGAATTTAATATTTGAAGAGCAATTCTCTTTCTTTTTTTTAATCAATGTCAAAGATGTTAAATAAAGAATCTTGAACGATTTTGTATCCTGTGTATTTTTGTAAAAAAAAAACATGAACATGAAGCAGAGTATCTTGTACATGTCCAGTGCATGTTAGACTGTGCAAAGTTCTTCCAGTAACGACCTGGATTCTGAGGCCATGTCAACTATCGATCATAACTCATTAACTCCTAATATTGTTTGAAGAAGATGTCTCACACACTAAACAAACCTCATCGAGCTTTCGGTGTTGTGCTTGTATGGCAATATTTTGTTAATGGCACAATTACATTATTCACAAATGCTCACATGTTTCACTGACCATGTATAGGAGTATCCGGTTCAAACATTGATGAAAGTTGGACCAAGTTAATCAACCTGTTTCATTCTGTTTAACTGTGTGATACTGTGACATTGTATTTAAAATCTCCAAAGAAAAACTGAGCTCCAATAGAGGAGTGGACCAACTTTGTGTCATTGTTAGTATTACAAATACCAACAGACATTTGGGGTAAACATGTAGAATATGGGCTAAATGAAATAGGATATGAATGTATATGCATCTATATGTGTAATGGAAATAAAAACTCTAAATATCAGAAAAGGGTGGGATTTCACTGCAATGTGTGATTCGTGACGGTGGAAAAGCCCCATAAACCAATAGTTAGAAATCAGCCATATCATCAGAGGAGGATTGGTCCTCCACATCCATAGGTGTCGCTGCTGCACCTAAGAACGAGTGAACGGAAATGACGACAGACTGTTTAGTAAACAGTGTTTGCCGCAAGAAAGCTACATGTATAGAGTCTGTGAGGACGTCAGATTTCAGTCGTCAAAATCGAATTAAAACAATTAAAACATTTTAAACTATACGAAAAAACCAGTCCGTTTAAACGACAAGAAGGCCCATACCAGCCGCACTCTGACAGAGGTGGAGCTCGTTGAACAGCACGCGGGAAGAGAGCGCGCGCAGACACTTCCCTTGTCGTCACCTAGTCAGCAAACTACTGCATCTCCAAGTGTTAGCAAGTTGGTAAAAGCTAAAAACATCTATTAAATACAGAGTTTTGTATGTTGCCAAGTTGACAAGCTAGCTAGTGCCCGTCTCTAAAATGGAAGAACACAAAGAGAATATCCACGATAAGGTCTGTAACGTCAAGTTGCCGTCAAGTCCCGACGAAGAGGAGGATAGCAAGGTTAGCCTCAGTACGAGGCTTTCCACTGTCACACTCGCAGAAAAGGTAAGGAACATGCGATGATTTATTATTAAATACCAAATATTCTCAACTTGACCTGCTTTTAATAGCTAGTAACTGCATTGGCGTGTGTCTGTACCATTGTTAGGATAGCGCCAGATTATTGGCACGTTTATTCGCAAGCTTGAGTCCTGGATGCATCCCCTGCAGAGGTTGTGTGACCTGGTCGCTGATTGGTTATTTTACATCTCTTCCAGCAGGACAAATCTTGCGGTAAAGTGTGCCTTTCAAGTGAATCCATCCCCAGAACAGCTGCCACCAGCGGCGAGTTCAGTGACCCTGTTTACAAAGAGATAGCTCTTGCAAATGGGCAAATCAACCGCATGAACCAGGACCAGCTCCGGTCCAAACTGGCCGAGTTGAAGCTTGATACCAGGTTGGTTTGGAGTGGGGAAGGGGACACAAGCACATACATAAACAACACACAAACAGATACAACAAAGATAAGCAGCTAAGCAAAGTAATCATGACTGTAGAATCCTCTAAACTCTTTGTTCTGCTTCAGAGGTGTGAAGGATGTGTTGAGGAAGCGTCTGAAGAGCCACTACAAGAAGCTGAAGCTGATGCAGGCTGTGGCGGTGGGCGGATCCACGGACACGTACTACGACTTCATCTGCGTGGTCGACTTCGAGGCCACCTGCGAGGAGAGCAACCCTCCCGAATTCACGCACGAGATCATCGAGTTCCCCATGGTCCTGATCGACACTCAGACGCTTCAGATTGTGAGTGGGACCGTGAAAACAGGCTCTAGAATATTCTCAAGACGGACGCAGTTCTGTCCAAAGCCGGAGATGGCGTTGGGCTCCTGTGTGATTTCTGTCCTTCCTCTTACAGACGGACTGCTTTCAGGAATATGTCAAGCCGGAAGTCAACACGAAGCTTTCGGACTTCTGCACGAAATTAACAGGCATAACACAGGTAAGATCTTAAGTGGGACAAGTGATTTAGAAGAACATGACATTGCACGTTCGGAACGACGCAATATGATCCTTGTTTATTCAAATTGTACTTGTTGAGTATACTATTATATTCTATATTCTGTTGTAATAACTGTTTTGCACTTCTGGTTGGATGCTAACTGTATGTCGTTACCCTGTACTTGTACCTGTGTAATGACAATAAAGTTGAATCTAATCTAAATTTGTTGATCAGGCGATGGTGGATGAAGCGGACACATTCCCTGGTGTCTTGAGGCGGGTGGTACAGTGGCTTCAGGAGAGGGAGCTTGGCACCAAGTACAAATACGCCATGTTGACCGATGGGTAAGACACAATCTTGGCTTGGGAAATCAGCAGCATTGGCAGGGGTGATAAGGAATGGCTCCAGCTAGCTGCAGCTGGGCATGTTAGCGCTTGACGTTGATTTAGCTCTGGGATCGGAGAACCTCGATCGAACGCTCTAACGTTGTGGGGTTTCCTCAGGTCTTGGGACATGAGCAAATTCCTCAACATCCAGTGTCGGGTGAGTCGGATCCGATATCCGCAGTTCGCAAGGAAGTGGATAAACATCAGGAAGTCGTACGGAAACTTCTACAAGGTTCGTTTCAGCTGATACTCAACATCTATGGAGTCAGGTGGCTCAGCAGGTTTCTTTGGCCTCATGATCGTGAGGTTGTGAGTTCGATTCCTGGCTGTGGCTGTGTGATGTTGTGTCCTTGGGCAAGGCACTTCACCCTACTTGCCTCAGGGGGATTGTCCCTGTACTTGCTGTAAGTCGCTTTGGATAAAAGCGTCTGCTAAATTAAAATGTATTAATTTCTCCAGATTTAAACATGGGATTTAGCATTTTACTTGCGACGAACTTTTTTTATATGTGTATTTTCACACACTGCAAAGGTTATTAACTTAAATGGACCGTTCCTCCCGCAGGTCCCTCGCACCCAGACCAAGCTGAGCGTCATGCTGGAGAAACTGGGACTGAAGTACGAGGGTCGCCCTCACTCCGGCCTGGACGATTCCCGCAACATCGCCCGGATAGCTTTACGCATGCTGCAGGACGGCTGCCAGCTGCGCGTCAACGAGCGCATCCACGAAGGCCAGCTGCTCAACGTGCCAAGCTCCGCCCCCGTGGAGGGCGCGCCGCCGCCGCACAACCCCAGCAGGCGGGATTAGTCCCATCTCCCCCGGGGGGGGGGTCGTCTGACCCCCTCTCTCCCCTCCCAAGACTTCCACAGAGGCCTTGAAGTGGGACACCCTCTGCCTGTTTCGCACCCCACACTACTTGAAACCTCTCAACACTGGCCCTGTGTTCAGTAACTGTTGTCTTATTTTGTTGGGAAACTGGGATTGTGTGTTAACGCTGTCTTTTTCTCCAGGACCTTCATTACTACAACAGAAACATTTCTGCTGCTTTCAGGTGATGATCATTTCTATCTTTGATTGTAAAACTTTAACTAGATTTTCTTTCCGTATGAGTCACTTTGTCAATGTAGGATTTCTTCCCCCCCCCTCCCCTTTTTAATTTGAAAAGAAACAGACTTGTGTATCAGTCAGTGCATCAGTCATTGTATATCGGTGTGGTACACGAGGAAGTCTGTTGTGTTTTAACATCGTTTTTGTTGGACGTATCCAGCAGTTGTATTTGCACAAGTGTACACAGAGAATGATAAATGATATATTTTGTGTACCTAACGTGAATAAACAGTTTAAAAAAAAAATCGATCACAAAGAATCACCTGTATTTCACGTCCTGTTTTTCCTGTTTTCCAAGTGTATCAAACCTGCATTTCCATGTCTGCCCACTAGATGGAGCCCGTCCTTTGATTACACCGTAGAACCAGTGTTGTTCATCTCCATCAGGTTTTGAGAAGGGGGGGGGATACCCTTTACCACCTACCCAGGGGCTGTTCTGGGGAAAGGAGAGGTGTTTCATGGCCCCCAGGGCCCGATTTTGAACCCCCTGTGGCCCTCTTAAATGAAGAGTGAATAATAAGCACGACAAACGCCCCCCCCTCAGCACGCGCACCTACAAGGAAATATGACCACAAGTGTGTGCGTGCTACATTAACACCAGTAAATAACACCAATGCCAAGGCGCTATAATTGCTTTTGCTTCGATGCAGCTATGCTTTTTGTCAACTCACGTAACATGGGTTCTCTTGTGAGATGAGTTTAAATTATGGAAAATAACCTGTATTCCCTAAATTTCAAAACGCATTTTTCTTTATTCAAGCTTGCAAGCAGGTACATCTTTAATATTTAACAGTAAACACATCTCAGTCGAAAAAATATATATACACACATATAAATATAATTTTTGGGCCTCGGCTAATTTCACAACAAGGTAGGAAGGTGGGTTTTAAAATCTGACGCAGTCACTGGACGGGCGTTGCTGCTGTTCCGCCCCCCCCCCCCCCCCCCCCCCCCTGCCCTGAGCGCGCGCAAGGACTGCAGAGAGCACGAGAACACCGAGCTGAACGGCACGCGGAGATAACGCATGCAAAATAGACCGGGGAGCGCCATCCGTTGTTTTTGCGGGTTGAATCTTTTTTTGTTGTTGAACCGTATGGAATTGAACCGGATGCATCGATGTAAGAGAACTCGACCGAACGGCACTCGGCTCGGACTGACAATGGATGCGTGAAACTGCGGTAGCTGGTTGTATTTCTATTCGGATAGTCCGCGGCGTAGAGAAAGGATGCGTGAATACCTACTGCTGAAGTCCAGACGCCTTGATACGACTGAAAAGATGACGTTCTCCCCGCTCGAAATGACACATTTGTATTTGGGGGAATGTTGATCTAACGAGGACTAGAATGAGCGCCCTTCTCGGAATCGAGGCACCTTTGAGCACCATGCTTCCAGTATAATTGATGAAAGCTCTCCATGAAAACAAGGAGGAGGAGGGGGGGGCGGGCTGCGATACGATGGAGGACAAGGAGAACAACCTCAGAACGGCCAGGTTGTGGAGAGATGCAGCTCTCCGCTCCAGGAAGCTGCGAAACAGCCTGCGCCAGCTCACCCTTTGCTCCAAAAACAACCAAAAGATCATGCTTCCGGAAAATATTAACGAGATCGAGGTGCTCAATTTGGGCAACAACTCACTGCAGGAGCTACCGGAGGGATTAGGGGCGACTCTTATCAACCTGCGTATCCTCATTCTCCGCAGGAACAAGTTCGCAGCGGTTCCTTGTGTGGTGTTTGAACTCGGGCAACTGGTGGAACTAGACATGAGCCACAATTGTCTTAAGAGCTTCTCCGAGGACATAGGCCTGCTGAAGGGACTGAAAAAGCTCTGTGTCAGCCACAATAAAATCCAGTACCTGCCATCACAGATTGGAGCACTTCAGTGCTTAGAGGAGCTCGACATAAGCTTCAATGACCTACATGATTTCCCCAGGTCCTTTTCCCAGCTCAGAAAACTGCGAACACTAGATGCTGATCACAACAAGCTGAGCCAGTTCCCTCCAGAGATTCTTTCCCTCTGCGATCTGGAAGAGCTCGATTGTTCCGGGAATAAATTTGAGGATTTGCCTGGGGACATTCTGAAGCTACAGTCCATCAAGATCTTGTGGCTCAGCAGCTTGCACATCTCCACGTTACCTGACACGTTTTGTCACCTGCACAATCTTGAGAGTCTTATGCTGGATAGTAACAACCTCACAGTTCTGCCTTGTTCCTTCGGCGCTCTGCAGAGACTAAAAATGGTCAATCTTTCCTCCAACGAGTTCGAGGAGTTTCCCCAGGTCATTCTGAACATCCCTGGACTCGAGGAGCTCTATCTGAGCCGGAATAAACTGACTTTGGTCCCAAAGGAGATAGGCCAACTGGTTAATCTGGTTAATCTGTGGCTGGACAACAACAAAATCACATATTTGCCCGATTCTATAGTGGACTTGGAGAGAGTGGAAGAGCTTGTTTTACAGGGTAACCAAATAGCCATACTTCCTGACAACTTTGGGAAACTCTCTAAGGTGAACATTTGGAAAGTGAAGGATAACCCTCTTATTCAGCCTCCGTATGAAGTTTGTATGAAGGGGATCCCTTACATCGCTGCCTATCAAAAGGAACTTGCACATTCCCAGCTGGCTGTGAAGCCGAGGTTAAAACTGGTCTTGATGGGGATGAAAGACGCAGGGAAAACGCAACTCAAGCAAAGCGTGGTCAACCGGACGCACGATCCCGCGTGCGTCCCAGGAAACAAAGGGATCGAAGTGACGAACTGGGTGGCTGACGTCGATCGCAGTCTTACATTTCTGGTGTACGACTTGTCAGGGAAGCAAAACTACGACCTCATCAAACCCTTTTTCCTCTCCCCCGGTGCTCTGTACGTGCTCGTGGTGAACTTGAAAACCTACGCACCCGATAACTTTTACGCCCATGTTGGGTACTTCCTCCACCTCCTCAGTGCCAAAGTGCCCCACGCTGTGGTGTGTATGGTGGGCACGCACGCAGACCAGTGTGGGGACATGGAAGTGGAGGAGAAGAGCTTGGACATCCACAGACAGATAGCCATGCAGGAGAAGCGAGACACCCAGACTCTCCAGAGTCTGGTCCAGCAGGTGGACCAGGCCCTGGAGCAGGGCTTCAACGTCCGCACCTCCAGCCCCCACATCGTCTTCTACAGCGTCTCGGACAAGAACCTGCGACGGAAGAAGGCCCAACTGCAGTACATGCTGAACCACCGACTGCAGATCCTGTCGCCTGTCCTGTGCGTCAGCTGCACGGAGACCCAGAAGAACATCCAGAGGCTGAGGGAGAAGCTCATGTCTGTTGCCGACCAACGGGAGATCTTCCCCAACCTCCACCGTGTGCTGCCCAAGTCCTGGCAGATGCTGGAGGAGCTGCACTTTAAACCCCAGGAACTGTGGCTCTCGTGGTGGGATTCTGCCCGTCTGGGCCTCCAGGCTGGGCTCACGGAAGACCGTCTCCAGTGTGCCCTGTCCTACCTGCACGAGAGTGGAAAACTACTCTACTTTGAGGATAGCTTGACACTGAAAGAGTATGTCTTCCACAACCTGCCGCGCTTTATCGCCATCCTCAACGTGTTCTTTCAGAGGGACGAGTCTGTACTCCTGGACCGGCTGCTCGCCGATGGAGAACTGGGGGACAAGGGGAGGGTGGGTCACATGATCGAGGAGGAGAAGGGCGAGAACCTCAGGGCTAGCCACCTGCAACACCACGTGGAGGGGTTCCTCAACCACGGCCTGCTGCCGTCCAACGTGATCCGGCTTCTCCTGAGACCCCTCATCCAGACGCAGCAGGACCTCCATCTCATCATGGAGCTGCTGGAGAAGATGGGGGTCTGCTACTGCATCAACAAACCCCGGAGCAAGCCTCTGAACGGGGCCACGGTGTGGTACAAGTTCCCCAGCTACGTCAGCAGCGAGGAGACCCACGCCGAGGCCTGGGTGGGTGGAGGCTCCATGGTCGCCAGTCAGTTCTTCTCGGTGGAGCAACTTCAGATTGAGTACAGCTTTCCTTTCCTCTTCCCTCCGGGACTGTTTGCCCGCTACAGTGTGCAGATCAACAGCCACGTGGTCCAGAGGTCGGATGGACGGCATCACATCTTTGCCTATCGTGGTAAAGTGCCTGTGGTGGTCAGCTACAGGCCAGCTCAGGGCAGTCTGCTGGCGGAGACCCTGTCCATAGCCAGCCATGCCTCCCTGCCAAATATTTGGACGGCCTGGCAAGCCATAACCCCCCTCGTGGAGGAACTGAATGTGCTTCTGCAGGAGTGGCCCGGCCTTCACTACTCTGTCCATGTGCTGTGTTCCAAGTGCCTCAAGAGAGGGTCGCCCAACCCACACACCTTTCCAGGTATGTTGCCCTCCTTCTTTCTTTCTTTCTCCCTCTCACTCGCTTGCATACCATTTACAAGACGCTTTGAATCATGATGACGTCATTTAAAGTTATCAGGGTGGATAGCAAAGATGGATTTTTATTCCTATTCCTTTGCTGCTGGAAATGCATCAGAGGAGTGATTTAACTACTTGGCTGTATCAGATAGAACGTGATTTTTCTGTTTGCAAGAAGACTATTGTGGATGACTCATGATATTCGGTCAGTGTGGAATGGAAGCTACACAAAGGCTTCCGAGCCCTGGTGGTGTCATTAGCCGGGGAAAAGGGGGGGTTAGTGGGCGCAGACACAGAAATTGGCTCCAAAGCTGTCTCTCAGCCTCCTGCCGAGATCAGACAAGTCCTGACACGGGGATGGACAGGGATTACCATAGCAACGTACCATACTTTTATTTCCTGGAATGTGAATCACACTTCAAGAGGTTGGCCGGTCTTTGTATTTCACCAGCG
Organism: Protosalanx chinensis; assembly: GCA_030340685.1. Classification (NCBI taxonomy): domain Eukaryota; kingdom Metazoa; phylum Chordata; class Actinopteri; order Osmeriformes; family Salangidae; genus Protosalanx; species Protosalanx chinensis. Next base: position 943,354 of record CM059339.1, on the reverse strand, counting down.
ATGACATGTTATCTTTTAGAAACCGCAGGGTGTACACAATAGGCCGAGATTGCGGTAGAGATGGCTGGTGACATCATCATCATTTTGTCGTTGTTGCAAATCAGGCTTCCTTTTGTTTGCCGAATCAATGCAACAGACACAAAACGGATTCAGTCATTTTAACAAAGATGGTTTCGAAGATTGCGGCCAGCACAGATGATTCACCGGAGCCCCCGGAGGCAAAGTGAGAGAGTGACAGCTGGTATGGTTGTGGAATATTTACTCCATTCCACACTCCCTTTTTTCCCCTCCTCTTAATTTGTTCTCTCTGTTTCTACTCCCATGTTCTCTTTACTTTAACGTTCCACTCTGCTCTCCCCCCCCCCCCCAACACACACACACCCACCCACCCATCTCTGGTCCAGCCTGGCCTAGGAAAGGCTTTGGCAGTCTTTATGGATTAGTTCATGTCTGCGACGTTGCTGGTTCGAATCATTAGACACACGAGGCAGTGCTTTTTCAAAGCTCTTACTGGCGTGCCTGAGCTTCCGGAACAAACCGTCTGACTGTCCCAGGACACACACCAACGGCTGGGTTAATACACACTGGAGCTTAGACAGGCGTATAGACTTAGCGGATGATAGCAGCAGACTCAATAGCCGTCTTTAGCTGAGAGGCCCAATGTCTGTCTAGAGCGATACAAACACCCCTCCAGTATGACCTAAACCATTTTTACAGGGATGGTAAAATAAATATTGACTCAGTTCTGATTTAGCATGCTGTCATATTTTGAACCCTTGGTTTGATAACATTGAGTTCTAACGTGTTTCTGGAACATAAGACTTTAGGCAGGTTTTAGCACTAGAAAGTTTTAGTTTGGACAGTAAAAAAAAACTCGATATTCTACCTACTAAAATAACAACTGGACAAAATGGATCCTTTAGTAACTCAATCCTGCTTCACTCCGCTTTGGACTAGGGGCATTTCCTCTTTTTGGTCGAGATACAATATCAAGACCTTTGGCCACACAGGAAGACATGTTTATTTTGATACATTTTAACTGTGACTCCAAGGCCTAACTCACTAAGCCCATCACTGTTTAACTGATTCAGCGTTGGGGAATGTGACCCAGGGAACGGACTTGTTGGAATAGGAAGAGGAGGTTGAGGTTATGTTGACTGAGTTTCCGATCTAATATGTTGCAGAGGCTGGACCTCTGGGAATGGATACTTTCTGAACTAGTTATCAGGTAACTATTTTGCTGTTGGGTTGACCAAGTTTACCTGAAGGACTAAATTAATATGTTTTACAATCGGCCTAGATAGATCCTGAAATAACTCAGCAGTGTGATCATTTTTTACGTACTATAAAAGTTGATCGTGAATACTTTTCCAACAAGAGTAGGTATTATCCTACATTTAGTAACACTTTTCATCTGGCCTAATATGGACATGATATTCTTGGCTGCGTCTGCTTGTTGATGCAGTGTTGCAGTGTTGGGGCTCCTTTCTCCTCGACAGACTAAACAGGAGGTCTTTTCTTCTTTTAGGATCTAGAGAGGATCTTTCCCCTCATCTGTTTCCTGACATTTATGAATCAAACAGACATTCTCCTTTTTTTTCTGTTCACGATTCTGGAATGCTATCGCTGACGATCTGGACAGTGTCGTGTGTGCACTTCCTTCTTCCTGGACCTCCTATCCTTAGCTGGTGAGGGAATGTGTCTGCGAGGTCAATAGCATGTGCTTGATTACGTGGGTTTTAAATGGAGTGTTGAGGAACAAATTCACTTACGGTGTTTTCCTTAACCAAGTACCACATTTTACCGTGTTTTCCCACACATTGCTTTGGGTGTAGTATGACTCACCTTATGATAATGTGGCAGATAGTGAAACCCAAACTACTTTAAAAGGATATGTGGCTTTTCCCCAGGACCTCAACGTTTATTCAAACCAAGAGATAGTGACACCACCAACCTCTGGACTGTTTCGAAAAACAGATCTCATGAGCTCCCCCCCCCCCCCTCCTCCCCTTGCAGACCTCTGGAATGACCGGGTCCTGTTCCGAAGTTATTCGGTACCGGCTCAGCAGTCAGCACTAATACGAACCGACCCTGTGCCAGAAGCAGAGCTTGTCACATAGTTGCTATTTATGTTCGTGGGTTAATGGAATGGTGGATATTTTTGTCCCCTTCCATACTCAAAGCTCAGGACTTTCACAGGGTTTAACCTGGATACACCGAACACAACAACCATCGTGTTCCGACCCGCTGGTTAATGTTCTATTCTGTCGAGTCACCAACCTGTTGGGTTCTTTTCAGTCCTTGGCAGGGTAATCCTGGTCGGGGGGGGGGGGGGGGGGGGGGGGGGGGGAGTTGATCTGAGGACATAACAAGCTGGTAGTGTTGTCAAGGCACATGTCTCTCCTGCTAGTGAACCCCACCGAGTTTATCAAAGGGTGTGGAGACATCCTATCTACGACTCAGTCGACCCTGGGCGAAAGATGTGTGTGAAACCAGAGCCTGATTGGCGGACAGCCCGGCTTCTGCCCTTCTCCTGTACCTCCAAGTATCAGCAACTCAGCTGTTTCCTAGTTAGCATGGTGCTACTGCTAGTGGACGTACTGTACAATAAATCTGTCTGGCCTATATTTCTCTATGACAGCGCATGAGCTTCTTAACATGCCCTAAGTCATTTCAACACACATATATCATGCTAATTAGCAGAGGGCGATTACCGTAGATGACAACTATTGAATTGAATGTTTTCTCTAATTACATCAAATCTTAAAAAGAGGACCATGTGGAACTCCTCTTAGCAGTAGATTTGAGCGAAACAGGTTTGAAGTACCTTGCCAAGAACTGCTCCAGATGATTACAGAGCCTGTGAAGAACTTTTCCTCTTTGTGGGTACTTAGTCTGGGTAACTAACACTGGGCAAAACCCTGTAATCCAGTTAGAGGATTTGCTAGGGTTAGCATCTCAAACTTCAGTCCTGCAGGTGAACTGCCGAGAAGTCAGCAAGTCGGTTAGGTAATGATCTCTGAAAGCACAAGACTTGCATGTCACATGTACACAAATGCACATGCTAACACACACACACACGTGTATATCCACTCTGAAAAAAAGAGAAACACATCAATTCTAACCTTGTTCACATTAAGCTTGCCACCCTCCGAACCCTCCCTGTCCTCACCCATCGCTTCAACAGGGACAGGAATGACATTTAACTGCACCTGTTAAGGCGGTGAGTCTCTCTCTTTATGCCACAAAGGGGGGGGGGGCATCTGTTTGGACACGTTTGCTCTTCGTGTCAAGTTAATTTCTGTCCCTGAGAACTCTTTTGTTGTCTTGACAAGTGTTTCTCTCACGGTACCTGAAGAGAAGTTAATGGGTCACGTTCCCAGGCAACTGTATGCTAGTTTCAGATGCTAGTTTCAGATGCTAGTTTCAGATGCTAGTTTCAGATGCTAGTTTCAGATGCTAGTTTTCAGATGCTAGTTTCAGATGCTAGTTTCAGATGCTAGTTTCAGATGCTAGTTTCAGATGCTAGTTTCAGATGCTAGTTTCAGATGCTAGTTTCAGATGCTAGTTTCAGATGCTAGTTTCAGATGCTAGTTTCAGATGCTAGTTTTCAGATGCTAGTTTCAGATGCTAGTTTCAGATGCTAGTTTCAGATGCTAGTTTCAGATGCTAGTTTCAGATGCTAGTTTCAGATGCTAGTTTTCAGATGCTAGTTTCAGATGCTAGTTTCAGATGCTAGTTTCAGATGCTAGTTTCAGATGCTAGTTTCAGATGCTAGTTTACGCCTTTTCACTGTGCCGTGCTTCCAAGCCAGGTCTATTGAAGAAGAGTTTCCATCACGCAGCAACTATTTAAACGGGCACCCATCCAGGTCACTTCCTTCCCTGAAGGATCTTCTGGGAAGACTGCATTACTTCCTGAAGGAGAGTGTATCGTGCTTAACCTGGGGGCTAATGGTACCGGTTCGTCTCTCATTGATATTCTTTTACCAATGCAGAGGTAGTCTACATACCTTCAAGGCCAAAATGTTGTCGAGGAGTTTAACAAGCTGTCTACAAGCTTAAACATCAGTCTGGTGAATGATGTTGAGGCATGTTTTGATTTAAACTTTGTGTTGTGGTTTACCTTTTAGAGATTATTAATGTGTGTGTGGAGGGTGGAGTCTTTGCTCAGGGTATGTGTTTTATGGATGTAGGTCAGAGATCATTGTCATATTAGTGTGGCAGGGTTGTAGTATTAGAACAAGCCTTGAAGGTAAAAGGAAAGGGCTCGTATTGCCCTTCTGATTGCCTGCTGAAATTCGACCAGCCTGCGAAGTACCGATCAGTGTGTGTGTGTGTGTGTGTGTGTGTGTGTGTACTTGCTGGCAGTAAGTACAGCCGCTTTGAACCCTTAACTGCAGCCTCCATTTAGTTCAGTACACGGGTCATCCTATTATCGTTTGTGTTGTGGGTCTGCGATGCATGCTGCCTCTTCAGATGCTGATGAAACCAAACGCTCTTGCGCTGTCAGTCAATCCATTTCAGCTCACGCACAGTGGCTTGTGCTCACAATTCACCTTTCACACACTAACTGAAGAGGGCCCTAGGTGGCAAGACTCCCGACTCAAGTTGGGGGTCAGATGGCTCAATGGTTAAGGCGTTGGCCTCATGATCGGAAGGTTGTGAGATCGAGCCCCGGCTGTGGCTACATGATGTGTCCTTGGGCAAGGCACTTTCACCCTACTTGCCTCAGGGAGAATGTCCCTGCACTTACTGTAAGTCGCTTTGGATAAAAGCGTCTGCTAAATGAATAAATGTAAATGTAAGTTATACGGTTACGGTCAGAACTGTGCTCTGTAACCGTTGTTCACCAAATCTTCAATGTTGTTTGCCTTTTTCTACATGAAGTCTGTCCCAGTGTGGTAATCTGTGTAGAGCTGTTATGTCATCGTGTTCAGTAAGCCTGCTGGTTCATCTTAGACATGTGACATGGACGGTGTTGAGGGCAACAGAAGGGCAGAACTTTTCTCCTGTGGGAGTTCCGGGGCGCAATTATGTCATTAATCACCTGGAACACAAAGAGTTCATCGTTTGACCCCATTGGAGAGCGATTCCGGACTTCTGCTGCGAGGCTTTGCTGTGGAGAATGGAACTATATCCACTTAAACCCAAACATGTCTTAAGTCTTGCTCTCGCTCGCACTCTTACTCTCTGGTTTGGCTTCGCTGCATCGCAGACAAACTAAACGATAGCGACAGTGTTGTTCTTGAACGGTGTCCATTCCAGACGGATGTTTCCGTTGGAAGCACAACCCAGAATGCCCGGAGTGTGGCTGTCGCAGACCTTTTCCACCCACTGATGGAGTATCAGTCTGCTGTGCTGGAAATGGGCTGTAATGACTTGAGGGAGGTGGAAACCACTGCTGCTAAATGCTAGCCTTAAGACCGCAGGATAGCTGCCACTCGATGTGTTGGCTTGTTATAGTAGCTTCTGAACGCTTCTTCATACCACAGCCGCCCTTATACAGTTGTAGCAATTTGTCAGTCGGCCCTAAGGCACTTTAAACAAGCTTGGCTAGAGGAACAAGCGTCATCTGCAATCCTCTACCTTTATTTTGTGTATAATTCAGATGTTATTTTTTTTTTTACATGTCTACATGATCAAAACTGTTCCAAATCCCTTTCATTTTTACCTTTCCCTTTAGTGCTCAAGTTATTATCGGCACGCTTCCAAGCAGGAAAAACAGGGGGGCTTGTCCACTAGCTATTTCAGTCGATTGTCTGCAATAGAAGGGAAGTGTCTCTCAGGAAAATGAATTTAGGGCAGAGCCTCTTAATGCTCCTGGTTGGGCGCTTGTTAGAGCTTCCTTCCGGTCAAAGCACACTCCTCTTCGACAGCCTCTCCAGCCTGGGAACCTGGGGGTGGAGAATATGGAGGCTTAGAAAGGAATAAGCCCTGATATCAGCATGCCAGCGCTCCCTTGCCCTCTCGGGGGAGACACATGAACAGCGAACAACGTCGGCACGGCAGAACGCTTAGTATTGATGCGTTGTTGTAGGAAAAAGCCCCTTGATTTGTGGCTTGGCGAGAGTAAACTGCCTAGCGCCAGAGATGGTGTGGGTGTCCAGAGGATGTAGTGTCATGTCAGGGCGGTGGAGGAAGCACAGCTGGAGGAGAAGGGGGGGGGGGGGGGGTAGAGAGAGAGAGAGAGAAGGAGAAGAGGTATTCAGCGCCTGGCAGACCGCCCATCGTGTTCCCCCTCAGTCCTCGTGTGCAAGGAACCGTTATCAAGCCAGCCCAAGCTGTATGTGGAGTTCCTCCTGTGTTGTTGTGTTGGAGGATGGGGAGCGTTGAATTAGAACGCCGCCTGTTCAATGGCCAAAGCGGTTCATCAAAGCTCCACGTTAGGCATTCCCTTCATAAGCCGTTGCACATTGTGGGTTCCACCGCTCGGAGGGGCCCCTCTGCTCTGTGTATTACTGACCTCCAGGGTTGGAACAACTATTTCAAGAGGCCCTCTCTACTGTGGGGAGAGGATCCCTGCTGTTTGTTGTCGAGGATGTTGTCGACAGCCATCTTGAAAACCCAGGTGCTGTTGTCGCCCTCCTCTTCCCCTCGCCTCTTCAACCCAGAGGACTCCTAGAGGACTCTTCCTCCCTGCAGAATTCACTGCAGACCCACTTGGGCTGTATGCAGGACCTCTCCGTCTCCACGGCTACCCACTGTGGAATGACCAGAATGGGTTATTTGGGGCCAATCTTCTTAGCCACGGAACTAGCAGAACATTCCTAAGGCTTCAGACTCGTGTCAGGAGCTGCTCATCGAGGATGTTGTGGGAGCTACAGCAGTCACCATTTCTCAGTGTCTTTCCTGTACGTCTCTGGCGTACTTTGTTTGTTTTTCAACCTCTTTTGTCGACGTGCAACCTTATCACGCCCCCAGTCACCCCAGAAGACTTCAGTTCCGTGTGTCTCATGTTTGCATGTTTGCAGCCAACTTTATTGTCATTACACAGGTACAAGTACAGGGTAACAAAATACAGTTAGCATCCAACCAGAAGTGCAAAACAGTTAGTATAAGCAGAATATAGCAGCTAGTATAAGCTGAATATACAGAGTACATACAGGACGGAGGACGTACAGGAATGTTCAGTGTTCGTGCAACCGCACTCCGACAGATCCTTCTGGAAACGAATTCACGATGCCTTTGACGTTTCAACTATTCTTTTTACAACTGAGGTGTAACCTAGCCTAACCCCATGCTATAGAGGGCTAATTTGAACTAGATGGCTATCAAGCTGACTTACAGCGCTTGTGTGGTGGGCCCTGTGTAGCCTCAACCCTCTCCTCCATCGCATCAGCTTGCCGGGGAGGATCTGCTCAGCAAGTGGCTCCCAATCAACCCCATCTGAGCACCAGTCTGGCCGATAAGCTGCTCGTGTTTCTGTTGTAAAAGCGGAAATAGAAGGAAGAAAAGGCTGTAATAAGAGAGAGGCTCTGTCACTGCGAGGGACCCAGACGGGAGTGTGCTTATCTCTGCCGGAGCGTGTTGATAGCGTGACCTTTTGCGTGACGTCGACGGGGCTGACTGCTAAACTCCAGGCGGTGATAATCCTGTGACTGAGCCGCTGGCCTCTGGATCTAGAGGGCCAGCTGATGGCGGCGTCTGCCCCCCCCCCCCCCTCCCCCCCCCTCCCCCCCCCCCCCCCCCCGACAGTGTTCACTTCCTGCCTGGGTGAATCCTCGCCGCTGCCTGCACACTTCTGCCCCCAAAGGCAGGGGAGGCAGGAGGGGCTCAGCAGGGTAAGGCGTTGGGCTCGTGATCGGAAGGTTGCGAGTTCGATTCCCGGCCGTGGCTACGTGACGTTGTGTCCTTGGGCGAGGCACTTCACCCTACTTGCCTGGGGGGGGGGGGGGGGGGAATGTCCCTGTACTTACTGTAAATCGCTCTGGATAAAAGCGTCTGCAGAATGGATATTAACTTTTTCCCGCTGTTTCAGACTATGTTAAAGATGGCCGAGCTGGGCTGTCCAATCGTAAACGTCGTAGGATTACACAAACGTAAACCTGGAGACTTTAAACGTCCTCCCTCCTGAGCAGCTACCAGTTTGTCTGTCTGCGTTTACACACAACCTCTGCTCCCACATTTTCCTGTGCAGCTGCAGATTCTTGGTCTGTGTTTTGACAACATTTGATGGACGTTCAGCTCCTGTGCACCTGAGATGAATTCCCAGACACATTTAAACCACATTACGGCCAGTGAAAGCTGGATGGAACGATGTTTCTGTGTGGATACACAGGAAAACCTTATGGGATCAGAATCAGAATGGGGGTTTATTCGCTATGCAAGATTAACAAACATAGAATTCACTTTGGCAGGAATGAGCAAACATAGAACATACTGTATATGTGGCATACTAATAAAATAAAAATGAATACAATGTAAAATACACTACAGATATGGATACAAATAATACAAGTGATGCAATAGTACAAATGATACAGGTAACGTGAAAGTACAAATACATAGGTACAGAGTGGAATGGGTATATATAGTACGTGGGACGTGGATGTGAGTGGACCTGGGTTCGAGTCTACATCAATCTTCTCTTACACAGAATGTTGGACCTGCTAACGTAATCACCCTCACCCTATCTGTATTCCAGATATATTTATCTGGAATGGGTATCCCCATGTGGGGTAACCTAAACAAAACTAAAGTGTGTTGCTTTGCATGTTTGTTTGTTTGGATCCATGAAAGGAATCCAGGAATCACATCTGCCTCTGGTGTGGAATGTGTGTGTGTGTGTGTGTGCATGCTAATGACCAAGAGCTTGTTTCGGTGGCAGGATCTGCCACAGGCCTTCCAGTGGTAGGGCTTTTGTCTGAGGTGTTGCCCCTCCCAGCCCTACCCCCAGTGGGACAGAGGAGGCTGTGCTGCAGTTCTTCTTTGTCCCCAGACTGCCGGAGAACCAGAGGGTGGTGTCCCCTCTTCTAAGTTCCACTTGATTATTCTGTTTGACCCAGCTGTAAGCCCCCCCCAGCCCTCTCTCTCTCCCTCTCTCTCTCTCCCCCCTCCCCCCCTCTCTCTCTGTCTCTCTCTCTCCCCCTCTCTCTCTCCCTCTCTCCCTCTCCCCCTCCCCCCTCTCTCCCCCTCTCTCTCTCCCCCCCCTCCCTCTCTCTCTCTCCCCCCTCCCCTCTCTCTCTCCCTCTCCCCCCCTCTCTCCCCCTCTCTCTCTCCCCCCCCCTCTCTCTCCCCCTCTCTCCCTCTCTCTCTCTCCCCCCTCCCCTCTCTCTCTCCCTCTCCCCCCCTCTCTCCCTCTCTCTCTCTCCCCCCTCCTCTCTCTCCCCCTCTCTCCCCCTCTCTCTCTCCCCCCCCCCTCTCTCTCTCTCATATGTTAATCAGATTCTGCAGTCAGACCTGAGGCTGTGGGGGGATGTTGTGTGTAACACTGGGATGACTCTTGTTGTTTTACTGATGCACGAGCGCGGCACATTGACCAACCTTCAGTTTAATCTGTCGGAATAATAATGCTGCGGGGGTCTGGAGGAGAGGGAGGGAGTTATCTCTGTACCTTGGCCATGGGTTAGGCTGGATTAGACTACGAAATTGGTTTGCCCCCCCACCTTCAAAATCCCCTTCCTGTGGCATAAGCTGATTTTGGTTTCCGACCGAATATCATCGTTATGCTTTTCGCCCAACCCCCCCCCCTCTCTTATTGTGTTTGGGAGTTGAGGCAGAATGGGATGTTAAACGGCGTGCTGGATGTTCGGTGTGAGCCATGCGGCGGCTCCGACAGCGCATGTGTTGATAGCTGAGCTCAGGAACTGGAGAAAGTGGAGGGGGGGGTGGGGGGGGGGGGGGGGGGGGGGGGGGGGTATCCGTTTACCCCTGTCAATCCCACCCCCCCCCTCCCTTGATTAATATGGAGTGAGAGAGCAGCTCGCTGGCAAGCCTATCTCTGGAACCCGGCTGTGGGCATGCTGCCAGCCTGGTCATGCTCATTACCCAGAGAACACAGATGGAGTCACCTCCTCCGTCATTAGTTTCATTATCTTTGTTCGTTGGGATGTTGGAGAGTTACTCACGAACGTCAAGAATGCCAACAACTGCACTGCGAAAGCCTAGAAGACTGCCCAAGTGATTTCTGACTTCTAGCCGGGAGAGAAATGACGCAAGACTTACGTTTTCCTTCAATGGGAACATGAACTCAGCCGCGGATGGAAATAAAATTACGTTTTTTTTTTTTTTTTTTTTAACATCTGCTATCTGCTCTGAAGGCAGTACAGCTGATCTGTGGTTGGAACTGGAGATAAA
>CM059339.1:899183-932556 GCA_030340685.1 Protosalanx chinensis | reverse complement strand
GGTATCGTTATTGTTGTGCGTCCTCTTTTTGTTTACCTACAGTTGTGTTTCCGTTACAGAATTTAGAAAATACATAAATACTCATTTAGCAGACGCTTTTATCCAAAGCGTCTTACAGTAAGTACAGGGACATTCTCCCTGAGGCAAGTAGGGTGAAGTGCCTTCCCAAGGATACAACATCACATAGCCACAGCCGGGATTCGAACTCACAACCTTCCGATCATGAGGCCAACGCATTAACCTGCTCCACTTGACTTCCTAGAAATCCGACCGTAACATCCAGTCAGTTTTCTTTTTTTTAAAGAGGCAGATTTAATCTCAGCATGACCCCAGACCTCTTTTCATGCCCTTGCATGATACTGAATTCTGACCCAGGTAGCCAAGATCAAAGGCTAATGTCACCTGTGATCGTTGGTCCCAGTCATGGCTGCATTTACATGAATTTGTTTATCAGACGCTCTATCCAGAGCAACTCACAAAAAGCACAGGGACATTCCCCCTGAGGCAAGTAGGGGTGAAGTGCCTTGTCCAAGGACACAATGTCAGATAGCCACAACAGGGATTCGAACTCACAACCTTCTAATCATGAGCCCAACATCTTAACCGTTGGGCCACCTGAGCTTTTGTGTTGATTCAGCTTTGTGTTGAAGTTGGTGTGAAAGGTGGGACACTGTAATAGGAGAAGAACGGATTGCACTCGGCCAGTTACACAACACCAGTTAGAAATGTTCAGAGCGGTTAAACGCACTGATTGTGTTAACGGCAGTTCAAGTCCTCTCAGCTGTCAATCAAGACACGTTGGCCGGTGGAGATTACGGCAGGGCTCCAATCGCGTCCCTCTCTCGCCTCTCCTGCTCCGCCCCTTTCTCGGTTTAGCCTCTTCCCGCTCCTAAGGCTCCTCAGGTTGTCTCCGATCCTTCTATCCTCCTCCTCCTTCTCCTCTTCCTCCGCTCGCTCTCTCCGCCTCTCCCTATGTCTGTCTCGCTCCCGGTGCCTTCAGACTACCACTCCTGTCCTTTGTCCTTGCTCTCTCTCTCTCTCTCCTTCTCTCTCTCTCTCTTCCTTCCTTGCCTTCCTCGCTCTCTCTCTCTCTCTCTCCTTCTCTCTCCCCGCCTCTTCCTTCCTTGCCTTCCTCGCTCTCTCTCTCTCCTTCTCTCTCTCTCTCTCTTCCTTCCTTGCCTTCCTCGCTCTCTTGATGACTGACGGCTTGGCTGCAGAGACCAGGTTGGCGTTTCGAGGTTTGCTCAGCTCCGCGTCTCACAATGAGTCGTCTCCTCTGGCTGCGACGTGCGGACGGCTGCTGTCGGTGAGCTTTGACCCCCCCCCCCCCCCCAGCCCCAGGCCTCCCGCGTTCCCCTTAACCCTCCCTCCACCTGTCTTCAGAGTCGAGATGTCAATTGTCATTTGCTTTCAGGTGGCTCAGCGGGTTAAGGCGTTGGCCTTGTGATCGGAAGGTTGTGAGTTCGATTCCCGGCTGTGGCTATGTGATGTTGTGTCCTAAGGCAAGGCACTTCATCCTACTTCGCCTCAGGGGGAATGTCCCTGTTGCTTTGGATATGCTAAATTCATATTATTTATCCACGTGGAGGTTATGAGGACGGCACCTCTTTCGTCTGTCTTGGATATTTCTAGAATCTTTGAGGTTCCGAATGTCCTGGATGACCACGCAGGTCAGGTGTTCTAGAATCTAGATGGCGTTTGCGACAGTGCGGTACCGTTAAGAATGAAAGAAGATGTTTGGCTGACCTAAGATACTAAAAGTGAGGTCTGAGAGCTCGTTCAGGGAAAGTGTTTGTTTTTGTGTCAGAACGGATTAGCTCCATCGAACAACACTTCTCACCCTCATTATTCCTGACAGGGTGAGGGGGGGGGAGGCGGTGCTGGGAGGGAGGGCTGCGAGGGTTGTGGGGGTGGGGAGTGTTAGGGTGGGGGGGGGGCGGGGGGGGGTGCAGCATCCCCCCGCTTACTGTAATATCTCCGTGGAGTCGCCCGTCGGCCTAACCCTTCACTCTCTAATGATGATGGTGTTGATGGTGATCTGGTGCATGAGCAGAGGCTGGATGATGGATGCTGGCTAGAAGTGTTGGAGTAATGGGTAATGTTTAATATAGGCTGTAGAATGGATAGGTAAGATGATATATCGGTGTGTGTGTGTGTGTGTGTGAGGCAGAGGGAGGGGAGGGAGGGAGAGGGGGAGGGAAGGAGGGAGGGAGGGAGGGAGAGGAGAGCGAGAGGGAAGGAGGGAGAGAGGGAGACCGTGAGAGAGAGAGAGAGAAAGGGACAGAAAGAGAGGGAAAGGGAAAGAGAGAGAGACAGAGAGGATGAGTCATTCCGGAAAGGTCCTCTCCAGTATGAGAGTAGCTAATAGGTAGGCAGGCATATCAAACGTCATTCGAGTTCCAGGATCAGCAGAACCAGGCTCAACCTTTACCTTTACAATCCCATGTCAACACCAGCATGACCTGCTTCCAATGAAGCGCAACATCAATGCATAAAACTTGTTTATGACACACACACACACACACACGCAAACAAACATAAGAATAGCCCTATCCCGGTGTGTAACGGCGTCGCTGATAGGATTGCTGCTGATCTGCGGTTGTGCATGCTTTATTTAGCCCCCCCCCATCCCCCCCCCCCCCTCCTTGTCCCCAGGAGGGTTAGTCTGTTAAGCAGTGTTATCTAAACACTGACAGCCTGGCCCCGCCCCCATTTAGCCCTGTGACTCAGCCTCCGGTTGTAGCGGTGACACCTGTCATTCAATCGTGACCTCACTTGTGCTGGCCAATCATAAATCAGCCTGGGGGGAAAGAACGATTTGATTGGCAGCACAGGATGGATGCAGCTCTGACCTATCACCTAGCCGTCGTCTCCTGACAGCGTCTAGGAAGTCTTGGCCGGCCCGCCAGCCAATAGAAACCCTAGCTGACCTCTCCCTTATTCGGTGACCTCCTCCTTTCTCCGAGTGATTATACATGACAGGGGAAGGATCCTTGGCAGGGTCAGTGTTATTGACTGGGCCAGTTGGCAAGCTGCTGTGCAGGTTCACACAGCAGTGGATCTGGATGTCAGACCCTGGTCCTGATGAGGGTGTCCAGCTCCTGCTGGTGCCTAACGCCTTAGAATGTATGTGTGTTCGTAGAGAGAGAGACAAAGAGAGAGAGAGAGAGAGAGAGAGGGAGAGAGAGAGAGGGGGAAAGAGAGAGAGAGAAAGAGAGAAGGAGAGAGAGAGATAGAAGGAGAGAGAGATAGAAGGAGAGAGAGAGATAGAAGGAGAGAGAGAGAGATAGAAGGAGAGAGAGAGATAGAAGGAGAGAGAGAGATAGAAGGAGAGAGAGAGATAGAAGGAGAGAGAGAGATAGAAGGAGAGAGAGATAGAAGGAGAGAGAGAGAGATAGAAGGAGAGAGAGAGATAGAAGGAGAGAGAGAGAGATAGAAGGAGAGAGAGAGAGATAGAAGAAGAGAGAGAGATAGAAGGAGAGAGAGAGATAGAAGGAGAGAGAGAGATAGAAGGAGAGAGAGAGATAGAAGAAGAGAGAGAAAGGCGTTTTTTCAGTCATTGAAATGTGCAGCGTTAGCCTGTGGCCGCCCAGTCCCCCTGTCACCGTAGATTAGGTCAGAGTTCACGGGGCGTCATCAAGCGGGGGGGGCGACGGCGTTGAAACGCTGCCAGAAAGGAGTTTGTTCGCTCTGGTTCGCTTCCTGTCACGACTCCACGGGGGGGGGGGGGGGGGGGGGAGTTTCAGTTTCAGCTGTCAGTTGCTCAAACATTACAGTCTAAGGAAGCGACGGGGTGAAATATCCTGTCAGTGTGCAGCTCAGCTACCACAGCTGAGAGTTTGCAGGTTTATCAGCACGTATGGGCATTTAAAACATGTTAGAACGTAGTTAGCATCTTTTTACTCACGGCGCGAGTGTTTGGGATTGTGAAAGGAGGTGTGCTTAGTCCATATTCTGTTCATGTGAGTATTCATGTGCGTTTTTCTTTGTCAGGGTGTTTTTTGTTGTTGTTGTCCTTTCTCACAGCGGAGCTCCGAGATGGAGGCAGCGGGGGCAGATGGAGGTGGTGTGTGTGTGTGTGTGTGTGTGTGTGTGTGTGTAACGTTCTGCCCTGTCCCTCCAGGGTATGGCTGCTCATGGTTCTTTGGGGGTTCACTCCCATAGAGCCCTCCCCAGCTCTGCCATGTACAAGCTGGACATAGACCTGAAGAGGGGGAACAACCTGGCCATCAGAGACCGAGGAGGTGGGGGACCGTCTCTCTCCGTCTGTGATGCTCTCTTGCTTTGTCTGTCTGTCTCTCTCTTTCTGTCTCTCACTCTGTCTGTCTATCTCTGTCTTTCTCTTTATTTCTGTCTGTCTCTCTCTCTTCTTCTCTCTATCTCTTCTGTATGGATTCTTCTGCACGCCTGTCTCTCTCGTCCGTCTTGTCTCGCTTTGTTTCTCTCTCTCTGTCTTTCTCTTTCTCTCTGTCTCTCTCTCTTTTCTGTCTGTCTGTCTTTCTTTCTTTTGTCTGTCTCTCACTCTCTCTCACTCATGTCTGTTTTTTTTCCTGTTATGGATTTGTATGCACGCCTCTCTCGCCTGTCTTGTCTCTCTTTGTTTGTCTGTTTGTTTTTCCTGCTCCCGTTCCTGTCTCTCTCGCTCTGTTTCCTCTGTCCATCTCTGCTGCAACACCCACGCTGAATCCGTCTCTCCATGGCTGAGAACAACATTAAGAACCGTCTGCGAACGCTTGTTTCCTCCAGGGACCAGCGATCCGTACGTCAAGTTTAAGTGGTGCGGTAAGGAGGTGTACCGCAGCAAGACCATCCACAAGAACCTCAACCCAGTGTGGGAAGAAAGCACCACTCTGTTGGTGGATAACCTGCACGAGTCTCTATACATTAAGGTAGGAGGACACATTGACTCCGGCACAGTGTCTCTCCCAACCCTGGTCCTCAGGAAACACCTGTCCTGCATGTTTTAGATCAGGGGTGTCCAACCCTGGTCCTCCAGAGCCCCCGCCCTGACAGTTTTAGATGTTTCCCTGCTCCAGCACACCTGATTCTAGCTCTGTGGAAGCCTGATAAGGATCATTCATTAGAGTCAGGTGTGCTGGAGCAGGGGAACATCTAAAACTGTCAGGGCGGGGGCTTTGGAGGACCAGGGTTGGACACCCCTGCTTTAGATGTTTCCCTGCTCCAGCTCTGTGGAAGCCTGATAATGATAATTAATTGGATTCAGGTGTGGTTGGAGCAGGGAAACATCTAGAACAAGCAGAACAGGTGTCCCTTAGAGCAGGTTGGGAAACACTGCTCTAGCATGCGTGCTGACACACAAAGACATTGACACACAGACAGTGGACTCACACACACAGACACACACACACACACACTATACAAACAAGCACTAATCTCAGTTGTGAACCGCTCAATCTACCACAGGTGTTTGACTACGACTTCGGATTGCAAGATGACTTCATCGGCTCCGCCTACCTTTACCTGGAGTCCCTGGAACACCACAGGTAGGCTGACGGATAACCTCTCCTCTGCCGATTGGCCGACGCAAGCTTCCTGTCTTCTTCGGGACCCTGAGAGGATTCTGGCTGTGTCTGAAATCACTCACTCATTCCCTACTCCCTACATAGGGAAATAAATGTAGTGGACTATATAGTGAGCTCAACAGAATTTATTTTCCGGACATTTCTCTTGGCGCGGTAATTCCGTCCCCGCTGTTGCACAATTAAAACGTACCAACATAAACGTACCAAAGCATGCATGATGGGCTATCTTGCTTCGGTTAGTGACTATCTGATTGTTCAATACTTTTTCGCGGTGAATTGTGGGGATACATTCAGGGCACTATATAGTGATCACTAACTATTCGGACACCACTACAAAATTGCGTGATCCCTATATAGTGGTTAGGGAGTGATTTCGGACACTGTCTTGCTGTTCTTCCAGGACCCAGCCTGTGATCCTGACCCTGACCGACCCCCCATCACCCTGATCAGGACCTGGGTACCCTGGAGCTGGAAGTGACCTCACCCCTAAAGACAGCCCCCTGGAGGAACACAAAGAAGCCCGGTAGGCCGAACCACACACACACACACACATACGGTTGACATACGCTTGCACACCGACGCACACGTTGCAACGCGCATGCCGAGCACAGTTCCGGGGGGAAATGCGTTGACGACGCCGCAACCTTGCAGCAGGGTGTTTGAGGGTGTTTGAGTTCCTCTGCCGCCCCCTCTGATGTTCCCCCACAGAAAAAAGACAGTAAGACCCATCGCTGAAGCCTTATGTGAACAAAGTGAGTGGTGGTGGTGGTAGCGGTGGTAGCGGTGGTAGCGCTGTGGTAGAGGTAGCTAGCCGTAGATCTCTGCTGCTTCCCTGGTCCCTGCAAGGTTATTCAGACCGCCTGTGGTAGATAAGGGGAGGGGGCCCTCCCCAGCCCTCCCCCCAGCCCTCCCCCAGCCCTCCCCACCCCCCCCCCCCCAGCCCTCCCCCAGCCCTCCCCCCCCCCCCCCTCCAGTAAAAATAAAATAAATGCTTCACCTATCTCCATCCCATCTCTCTCACCCACCCCACCTCCATCAGCGCCTCACCCCCCCCGCCCCCCTCCCCACCCCCTCCCAGTCAGCAGTGGGTTGTGACAGGAATGTCCCTTTAAGGAAGATTACTGCTCCATCTACAAGATCTCTCACCGCACTGGCTACCAGAGTCTGTGATGTACAGTTATGTCCTTCTGCAAACCTGCCCACGCTGCAGTTTTTTTGGGGGTTCTTTTGAATCCGGACGCTCAAGGTTACATCGCAGACCGAGCGAAGCTATCGAGCTAGCTCTGCTCTGCTGCTTTATGGATGTGGAGCCGGGGTGGTGGAGAGGTGGACCAGGAGGAACAGTGTGTCTGCTCTGGCCCATTCTGTGGAGAAATGCAGCATGTCAAGTTAATCGGGTTCTATAATGCATGACTTCGGCTTCGGCGCCTGGCAGTCACAGTCCAGTCTCACGAAACATTCCGTTCAGACGAGGGGGCGAATTAATATTTAAACGGCATTGGGCAGCGGCGTTCGAATTGACAGACTATCATTCGGTCCCCGTCGTTTAACCATTCCTGCGTTTCCGGGACCCTGTTATCGCTAGCCTTCAGGCGGTGATTTTAAGGGGCTGCTCGTGGGGTAGAACAGGACCCTGTGCCCCCCCCCACCCCCCCTCCCCCCCACCCCCCTCCAGTAGACAAACAGAGCGGGTCGGGGGCGGGGACAGGTGACAGGCAGGTGTGGGACATGGGGGGTAAACACAGAGGTGACAAAGCCCAAGGCCGCTTAACCCGCACCCTCCCCACCCCTGCTCCTCCTCCCGCCCTCCCCGCCCCTCCCCGCTCACCCCTCCGAAGGTAAACATCCCAGCCCCCCCCCAGCCCCCCCCCCCCGTACAGCGATCTGCCAGTTGAAATAACCTGTCCGTTGTTGTTTATTTATGTTATTGTTTTTTTTTTAAGACCATGCTGCTCAGGAGATCCTGGAAGCGGTCGAACAAGGTAAAGAACTGACAACCGTTCTCCGTGCCTTCGTCCCTTTCCGGAGCGCGCGCTCACGTTAGTCTTCCTCCTTACCCTCCTTCCCCCTCCTCCCCCCCGACAGCGCCAGGAGAGCGAGCGTCTGTCGGAGGTCCATCGCAAGGACCAGCTGTGGCGAGGCATCGTCAGCGTCTCTCTCATCGAGGGCCGCGACCTGGTCCCCATGGACCCCAACGGCCTCAGCGACCCCTACGCCAAGTTCCGCCTGGGGCCCCAGAAGTACAAGAGCAAGGTATCTTACTTATTTAGAGAATTGAATGGCACTTAGGAATAGTCTGGTACTTAACATAATCTAATGTTGCTCAGAACTACTTGTCGGTCCCCATGTGGTGACTCGCCAGTGTTGTTTTCTTGCTTTATTGTTCGCAATCGTCCCTTGACACTTATTGGTTCTCACGATGTATGTTTCACGATCTAAAAGCCCACTGTGTTCGGGGTCTATCACGTTGCTCAGTGACCGATGCCTCTTTGTAAAAGCTCTCTCTTGTAAGTCGCTTTGGATAAAAGCGTCTTCTAAATGAATACATGTAAATGTGAAATGTAATGTATCTCCAGGCCAATCAGGACTAGCCACAAACAGAGCGAATCGCCATTATAGGCCGATGGAAGCGGGCGATTGTATCCCTTCTAACCTTTGCTAGGAAGGATTAAAACTCTCCACATTTTTTGAGGATGTTCATTGTGACCGATAGACAAGAACGCGCATGATGGTAGGACAGAACTTTTGCCAAGTTAGAGAGAGGAGGAGGTACTCGTTAGATTTGGTGAAAAACCGCCCGTTATTCGTATCTTAACCAATCTTTTGCATTAAGGAGTAAAAATCTCCAGGTGATTTGAAAGGTAGCTCATTGTGTGTATGTGTGTGTCTCCTGTGTGTGTGTGTGTGTGTGTGTGTCTCCCTGTGTGTGTGTGTCTCCCTGTGTGTGTGTGTGTGTGTCTCCCTGTGTGTGTCTCCTGTGTGTGTGTGTGTCTCCCTGTGTGTGTCTCCCTGTGTGTGTGTGTGTGTGTCTCCCTGTGTGTGTCTCCCTGTGTGTGTGTGTGTCTCCCTGTGTGTGTGTGTGTCTCCTGTGTGTGTGTGTCTGCAGACCATGCCAAAGACACTGTGTCCCCAGTGGAGGGAGCAGTTTGATCTCCACATGTACGAGGAGACAGGAGGGGTGCTGGACATCTCTGTCTGGGACAAGGACACGGGGCGGAGGGACGACTTCATTGGACGGTCAGCCTCTCTCTCTTTCTCTCTCTCTGTCTTCCTTTCTCTCTCTCTTTCTCTCTCTCTCTCTCTGTCTTCCTCTCTCTCTTTCTCTCTCTCTCTCTCTCTCTCTCTCTCTGTCTTCCTCACTCACTCTCTCTCTCTCTCTTCCTCACTCTCTCTCTGTCTTCCTCACTCTCTTTCCTCTCTCTCAAACTCTTCTCTCTCCTTCCCTTTGTCTCCCTCGCTCTCTTCCTATCTCCCTCTCTCCCCTCGTTCTCTCTCTCACACTATATATGTTTAGGATTACGTGTTGAATGTGTACATATAACCAACTGTGTGTATGTGTGTGTGTGTGTGTGTGGGGGGGGGGGTGGGTGGGTGGGTTCCTGTTTCAGCTGCAAGCTGGATCTCTCCACCCTGACGAAGGAGTATACCCACCATCTAGAGCTGGAGCTGGAGGAGTCTCGAGGGGTGGTGGTGCTCCTGGTCACCCTGACAGCCTCCTCCCACGTCTCCATAGCGGACCTGTCCTTCACGCCCCTGGACGACCCCCAGGAACGGCAGCTGATCGCAGGCGATACGTGAGGGGACGCACGCACTCGCAGTCAGACGCTAACAGTTCGAACCAGCCTGCATGTTGCAGCATTGTTGCAGCACAGTGCATTTTTTGGGTCTTTGACTGATTTCTCTCTTTGTCTCTCTGTCTCTCTCTCCCTCCCCCCTCTTTCTCTTCTATATCTCTCTCCCCCAGGGAGTCATGCGCTCCCTCTCCAATCTGAGAGACGTGGGGATCGTACAGGTCAAGGTGATGAGAGCAGAGGGGCTGATGGCTGCGGACGTCACAGGTAAGGAGAATCCCTCCTCCCCCCCGCATGCCTGTCCTCCCTCCCAGTTACAAAGCCCGTCCTTGTCCCCCCCCCCCCCCCCTTCCCCGGCTAGGAAAGAGCGACCCCTTCTGCGTGCTGGAGCTGAACAACGACCGACTGCAGACGCACACCGTCTACAAGACCCTCAACCCTGAGTGGAACAAAGTCTTCACCTTGTGAGTGCCGTCCTTCTCCCCACCTTCCCCTCTTTACCGCCTCTACTCCCTGCCCTCCACTCCTCTCTGCCTCTCCTCCACTCCTCTCTGCCTCTCCTCCACTCCTCTCTGCCTCTCCTCCACTCCTCTCTGCCTCTCCTCCACTCCTCTCTGCCTCCTCCTCCACTCCTCTCTGCCTCTCCTCCACTCCTCTCTGCCTCTCCTCCCCTCCCGCCTGTCTTTCCATTCAGTCCTTTATGTCAGTCCCCGACGTTGTCCCTGATCTGGCTTCTCTCCCTTCCTTCTCCATTGCTTTGCAGCAATGTGAAAGACATCCACTCGGTTCTGGAGGTGACCGTGTTCGATGAAGACAGGGACAGAAGTGCGGACTTCCTGGGGAAAGTAGCCATCCCCTTATTACAGGTAACTGGGCGGTGGGAAGGGGAGTCAGATGGCTCAGCGGGTTAAGGTGTTGGGCTCATGTTCGATTTCCGGCTGTGGCTACATGACGTTCATGACTTGCTGTAAGTCGCTCTGGATAAGAGCTTCTGCTAAATGACTAAATGTAATCGTGTGTGTGTGACTGTATTAACGGCCCTGTGTTCGACCCGCTCTCACAGATCCAGGAGTGGCGAGCAGAAAGGATACGTTCTGAAGAACAAGAAACTGACCGGACCGACCAAAGGGGGGTCATCTACCTGGAGGCTGAGGTCATATACAGCCATGTGAGCCCTCTTCCTCTGCCTGGAAAAAATCCAGGAAACCCTTTCAGACATCTCTGTGTAGTCAGCTCCATAGTCCTCGGAGGAAAGTTCCGGAGCCTGTCTGACCGCGTGTGTGTGTGTGTGTGGCTGTGGGTGTGTGTGTGTGTGTGTGTGTGGTTGTGGTCGTGTTCTACCCCCAGGTCAAAGGCTGGTTTACGGACGTTGGTTCCCGCCGAGCAGAAATACATCGAAGAAGAACCCAAGCTGTCCAAACACGTAAGTGCGAGCGCGTCGTCCTCCTCCTCGCCCCGAGCGTCCGCACGACAGACCCGGCGATAAGAGGAACCTCTGCGTTCTTGTTTCTGCAGCTGTTCCAGCAGAACTTCAACCGGGTGAAGCGCTGCGCCATGGTCTGATAAAACACGGGGGACGTACGTCAACAGCTGCTTCGAGTGGGAGTCCTCGCAGAGGAGTATTTGCGCCTTCCTGGTAGGACGCAAGCGCACGCACCCCTGAACGGGTCCCTGTCGGAGTGTCACTAACCTCACACACACCCACACACACCCTCTCTACCCCCTCAGCTGTTCGTGGTGGTGGTGTGGAACTTTGAGCTGTACATGCTGCACTGGCCCTGCTGCTGATCCTGGCCTGGAACTTCTGCTTCACCCCAGCAGGGGGGACGGAAGACACGGTGAGACCAGGCAGGGCGAGGGCTGGGGCAGTCCGGGGGGAGGTGGGGGGGAGATGGGGGAGATGGGGAGGGGGGATGAGGGATTTGGAGGGAGGGGAAGGGGGCAGGGCGCTACAGACTGTAGCCCCACGCACAGAGCCAGGTCCTCAAGAGTGAAGTAAAACAGTGAGAATAAATATCATCCCGAAACACAAAGTAACCAAACAACAAACAACCTATATGGGTCATTGGTCAGACCCAGACATCATCATAGGCTGTGTCTGGAGTGTGTGTGTGTGGGGGGGGGGGGGGGGGGGGACATTAGAGGGGAATGCGTGTTGCCCTGTCATGTGAACTTGTGGGCTCCTCCCCCCTCAGGCCGTGGACGCCATGTTTGAATGGGAGGAGGACGAAGAGGAAACGAGACGACAAGGTAATCTGAAGCCTTGAGCCCGAAGCCTTGGGGGAGGTGGAGGTGAAGGTGGAAACGGAGTTGTGAACTTTGACACGGTTTCCAAATATGCATCTGACTCTCTTAATGGTCTGTGCGTGTGTGCTGTCGTGGTAGGACTTTGAGCGTAAAGGCTTCATGGGTAAACTGTACGCCATCCAGGATGTGTGCATCACCGTGCAGAGCGCTCTGGATGAAGTGGCTTCCTACGGAGAGAGGATTAAGAAGTAAGTGTGTGTGTGTGTGTGCGTCTGTTCACTTGTATAGCATAGGGAGTCAGATGGCTCAGCAGGTTAAAGCGTTGGCCTTGTGAATGGAAGGTTGTGAGTTCGAACCCTAGCTGTGGCTATGTGATGTTGTGTCCTTGGGCAAGGCACTTCACCCTACTTGCCTCAGGGAGATTGTCCTGTACTTAAAATGTAAGTTGATGTTATTATTATAACATTTTCATCCTGTCTCCTTATAACTTGTGTTCCTTCTTGTCCTCAGTGTATTTAATTGGACAGTGCCTTTTCTGAGTTGGTTAGCCATTTCTGCTCTGTGCGTGGCTACGATTCTCCTCTACATCATCCCGCTACGATTACCTGGTGCTCACCTGGGGTAAGTTCACACACACTCCGTGTCTGGGATTTCACCGGAGAACCACTTGTCTGTTGTTGGAGCAAAGCATGCTCTCGGTGTGGTTGAGGGAAAACTATGAACTCTCTCCAGTTGGTTCAGTCATTTAGCAGACGCTCTTATCCAGAGCGACTTACAGCCAAGTACAGGGACATTCCCCCCTGAGGCAAGTAGGGTGAAGTGCCTTGCCCAAGGACACAACGTCACGTTGCCCTCAGCCAGGAATCGAACTGGCGACCTTCTAATCGCTAGCCCGATACCCCTAACCACTCAGCCACCTGCCTCCTATCCGATTCTTCCTCAGGTGTGAATAAGTTCACCAAGAAACTACGCGACCCGTACATGATCGACAACAACGAGTTGCTGGACTTCCTGTCCAGAGTGCCGTCGGATGTTCAAGTGGTGAGTGGGACAGAGGGTTTGGCGTCTGTCTGTCTGTCTGTCTGTCCTGTCCGTCTGTCTGTCCGTCTGTCCGTCTGTCCGTCTGTCTGTGTCTGTGTTGCCTGTTTGGCCGTCTGTGATACTTGCTGTTTGTCGGACAGGTGCAGTATCGAGAACTCAAGGTTGATCCTGGACTGAGCCCCAACAAACGCAGAAGAACCATCCTGGCTAGGATACACACACACACACACACACACGAGGGACATTCTGTTTTATATTTAGAAAAGACAGCCCACTTAGCATGCCCCCATTGCTTATAAATACCCCTCAAACTGTAAACAATTGTACAAATGTATTAT
Source organism: Protosalanx chinensis (assembly GCA_030340685.1). NCBI lineage: Eukaryota > Metazoa > Chordata > Actinopteri > Osmeriformes > Salangidae > Protosalanx > Protosalanx chinensis. The sequence goes on along the minus strand of CM059339.1, from coordinate 919,596 downwards.
TTTTTAAGTGATTTTAATGTTGAACGACGATGACTGTTAACAGCCATCGGGGTTTAACTGAACATACTTTTTCCTCAAAGGAAATACACTCCCACACACGCACACAGAAATCCTTCCGCTTTACTCATTGAACTGAATTTGACAAGGAACAGATCAAATTTTTTGGAGGATTTTAAGTGCTTGCTTCTGGATGGATCTACACTCTGCCTCACAGACGCCCTCCCAGACCTCCCAGCCTCAAGAAGTCTTTTCCCAGAATCCCCAGGGGGCCTCTAACTATGGACTAAACTAATTTAAATCGAATGTAAACTACGGTTGCTTGCTAAATATTTATTTGTGTCCTGTATAAGAAGAGCATGTGATTTACATACTGTGTTGCCTGAATCAGTTTTGAATGCATTGGGTCACAGGTTTAACAGTTGTTCTCAATCAAAACCTACTTTAGGATATTTTAAGCAGTCAATGCATTTCAACTGGACTTGAATGCCTCTCGTGGGCTGCCATATTTATGTGTTTTAGTCAGACTGGCAGGTGGCGCCAGATAGTCTTATTCTTTTGGTTTCATCGTCTAATCTCATATCGAACATCATAACCAGGAATAGGCAACCCTCGGGAGCTTGTTTTTTGACGTTTCCCTGCTCTAGCACACATGATTCTAATGAATGGGTCATTATCAAGCTCTATGGAAGCCTCATAATGATCATTCATTAAAATCAGGTGTGCTGGAGCAGGGAAACATCTAAAATCTTCAGCACAGTGGCCCTCAAGGACCAGGTTATAGCCTGTAGTCGTCACTTATACAGATATGGGACCCATACGTTCACAATATATCACTTTATTCTCATGTCGCTGTTTTTAAAGCCAAGTTTATATACTGCAGTTGTGAATGCATGTTCCAGTTCTATCAACGTGACTCGCATGAATCTGAACGTGTGTAAAAGTGCATTTGTGTGACGAGGCAAGTCAACGTGTCTGTCTCACATGTCCGTTTGCATGGAAGTGCTGTCGGTGTTTTGTGGGTTTTAAGTCCTCACGGTATCGCACGTAGACATTGTTTCCGATCTCACTGTATCTCCTTTAAAGGGGGATACGAAAACCTTTTGAAGTCTCAATAATCGCAAAGAACCACGTTTGAGTTCTAAAGCTATATGTTATCATTGCACAGTAAAAGCACCAAAGTGAGATCATTTCATGTCATTACTGTGCTACGTTTTTATTGTCATTTGAATCTTTGGAGCAATTCTATGAATTTGTTGCAGTGCTTGTCGATGAAGGAATTTCTGTCATGGTAGACCCATACGCAGTAAAAGAAAAAAAATACCCCTAAACCTACGATTAAAACGTGTATGCGTTTATTTTATGCACCCTTATCCACTTCTCCATTGGGGGTGCATGGAGTGTTAGAGCAGAGGGGCGGTTGCCTGACAGACCCAGGAATATCAGGTTCACCGGGTCACTAAGGTCACCAGTGTGAATACAGTAGTGTTTGTTTGAGAGGGGGGGGGGGGGGGGTGGGGGGAGGACAAACAGCCTGCAGTCAGGTGAATCAGATCCGGGTTACACGAACCAAAGGATTCATTTTCAATGTGTGGGGGACCTCTTTGAGAACATGAACACGCCCAAAGGCAGCAGCTGTCGGCCAGAAGGATGGGCTGTAATGTTTAGGGGGGGGGGGGGGGGGGGGGTTAGGGGGGGGGGGGGGGGGGGGGGGATCTCGGAAGTGTCCCGGGTTCACCCTGGCGATGAGGCTGGAGTTTGGGGCCTGGGGAATGCCTTTTCCTATTTCTTTTTTTTGTATACAGCTTTATTAAAATATAAAACATACAGGATATGCCAAGTTTAACAAAGCTTACAAACATCAAGATCAAAACTTATTTTGATAGACAAATTGTAAAGAAAAATAGAAACCACAAAGAGGACACATAAACAAAATGAATAAAATATATACTTCAGTCTTTCTTGAAAAGGTCATTTTATACTCTCAGGGTTTTTATACTTTCCTTGTTCATAACAAAAGTCAACGTATGGATGTATTTCTCAAACTCACACTCAAATGCTTCGGATGGAAGGGCGATTAGGCTGCTGGCGTCCATAGACATGATGTCTATGGGTGAGGAGTGACAGGTGAAAGGTGAGAGGTGAAAGGTGAGGGGTGAGATTCGCACAATATTATGTGTATGCTGCCTTCAACGTGCAGTTTTCTCAGCTTCCTCATTCCTGGGAGTGGGTCTTCCTTCATCGTCCGTGGTTGCCTTGGAGAGTTGGGTTGTGTTGAGCCGTAACGTTGTTTTATTTAAACTGAAACCTTCCACCTCAATGGCTTCATTAATGGATGATAAAGAATTGATTATTGAGTAGAATCCGAAATAAACTCAAATCGTTGGCTGCGAATAGTGTCAATTCTCTACAATTGCGGCCCAAAGCTTTCAGCTGTGACTGAAAAACCAACGTATACTTTGTTTGTACAACAAACACACAACAAAATACAAAACAACCGGTGACTGTCACTGACTTGATCCTACGGTGTTTAATGAATTATATTTTTTAGCGTTTGTCTGAAATGAATGAGTTCTGAGCTCGATTAGTTTTTATTGTGCTGCATCTAGAAGTCTAGTCCCCTCTAATTTACCCCGTTGTCGCATCACATGCTTATATTTAACCATATTACTATCGTATTCTAATTATAAAGTATACTATATACCTGTTATATTATTTGTTTATATAATGTGTTGGGATATAACAATAAAAAGTAAAATAAATAAAATATAAAATATTAAAACACTAAAGGTTTTCCTGAGGGGAACTGTTTTCCCGACCTGCGGAGGGTTGCTAGGTTACTGCGCGCACATGCCCAGTGCGGTTGTTTTTGCGCAACAAGCTCCTATAAAGAAAGCGCTCTCCTTCTCATTTCCCACACCGTATCCCGGAGACTGCGGAAGCACAGCCCCTAAAAGAGAGACGACCATGCAGTCTACATCCACGATGACCGGCACAAGATACTCCTATGTTTTTCCAGCTAAAAAGCCGCTGCCATAGCCCAGTTTGCAGCCAGGCTATGATAAAAGGCGCTTATGGCTTGCGCCAATTGGAGGCTGATTTCCTTTCCTCTTTCTAAAGACGCTTTTTTTCTTAAAAAACATGGTGCTGGGGAAGGTGAAGACGGTAGCGATCTTCTTCGACTGTCTGAACGAGAGCAACCTGGCCGTTTTCTCCGGGGGAGACGCGGTTTCAGGGAGGGTGGTCGTGGGACGTCACCGGGGAGGTGCGCGTCAAAACCCTGAGCATCAGGGCGAGAGGAGTCGCCAAGGTCCGCTGGACCGAGTCCCGGAACGCGGGAGCCAACACGGCCTATACTCAGAATTACACGGAGGAAGTGGAGTACTTGAACCATAACGACATCTTATTAGGAGAGGAGAGAGGTAAGGGACCAGCAAAACGTTGTCGATCTTCTCCTCTCTCAGAAATAGGGCTTGATCATTGGGGTGGGGGGGGTGGGGGTGGGGGGGGGGGGGGGGGGGGGGGGAGTTGTCTGTTGCAGTAGGGTAGGGCTGATTTTGATTGATCGTGTTGAGGACTGCCTTTTTTACTAAATGGGGGTGTTTTCGCATCACATCGTACAGACATCACACACAGAATGAGCTGGAACTGTTGTCAAGTCCAATGTGAGCACCTAAAGTGGTGCTGATGGGAGCCTCGGTTAGGGTTAGGATTAACCCTCCTTAACTCAGTGTGTAATATCATTTATATCACACAGCCAAACTCATTTAAGTCTATTTAAATCGTGACTTGACGTCTTGATTGAGTGAATTAGTAGTTGGTAGTTGTCAGCATCCTTTTCCTTACACATAAGGGAACGACACCTACACATGTAAGAACTAAACTCAAATTGGAAGTTATCGTCGACAAAAGTCAAAACCGAAAGACTCTTTTTTTCAAATAACTTGGATCGTTTTCAACGGTTTCTGGCAGTCGGAAAAATAAATAAAAATAATAGGCTGTCAAATAATATTCTGAAGTTATAAGGCAACTCCCTTTGTTTAGAAGCGGTTCAAACCTGTTCAGATCCTGGTATGGAGGGGGGGTGGGGGTGGGGGAGAGCCCGCTCTCGTCGCTGATTGGTCCAAACTTTTTCCTATGTGTCTGCAATGACATCATGCCTTTCTGAGGAAGTACATTTACATTTAGTCATTTAGCAAACGCTCTTAGCCACTTACATACTTACAGTTAGTACAGGGACATTCAGGAAATTGAACTCATAACCTTCCGATCATGAGCCCAACACTTAATCGCTGAGCTACCGAGGACCCCCCCCCCCCCAACCAAGTAATCGAGGTTCAGCATCCTTATCCTTGCAGGGCAGATCTCGACCTCAACAACACTAATCATCTGCAGTATATCATAATGTAATTCACGGCACTCAACAAAGTATGTGGCATCAAGATGTTAACATATTGTAGGCTTATTGTCACGATGTGACCGCAATGACCTTATAGTGATTAGTATCTCAGTCACCAATGCGATTGAATTTGAGGTCCAGCTCGTTCATTTGAATTAAAAGCAGCTATTTTGGCGAGACGGACACAAAATTGAAAGCTTTGCCGTAAGATCCCTTTTCTGAGTGTGCCGCGTCCATCTGCAACAGTAGGACTTCCCCAAGAACAGCACACGAAGATGGTTACCATCACTCAGGAAAAGCCAGTCCTGCCTTTTAGATAGGGAAATCCTTTTTTAACTGTAGATCCATGCCAAAATCCGTTAGCCAGATACCTCTGTGTGTTTTTAAAAGCGTTAAACAGTATTTCTGTATGACCAGCTACAGGACTTCCTTAACCAACAAACTCTTTAACCTTCTCTGTAAAATGAGAAAAATGTCAAATGCTGTAAATTCATTGGTTTCCCCTGTTTGTCTGTACAATAAAATGGACATTGGTTTAATGAATAAAATGGAATGGAAAAATGGAACTCTTATTGTTTGTCTTTATTCACTAGTGTTTCTCTTGTCACAATTGCAACTTTCCCCTGAACTGTGGGTCATTTCTCAAGGCGTTGTGTTGTGTATCTTCACCTCTTCCTCCATCCTCTCATAACACATGGGTTTAGAATAAGGAGGAAAGGCTGTGCCACGCCGCATTCCAACCAATAGCGTTTTGAGCTGACATTTACTGGGGGGGTGTTTCCTCCAATGGGAGGCTGAGTTATAATGCATGCGTTGGAGTATCCGGCTGAGGGAAGCTGCTTGTTCTGGTTCATACCGGTCTGCTCCTGCTTGATCGCTCGCGCTCGCTCCCTCTCTCCCCCCCCTCTCTCCTCTCCCACTCTCTGTCTCTGTCTCTCTCCCTGGTGCTACCAGTAAACTTACATACATATAGCATTCAGAACACTGTTCTGAATTGTTAATTACAGCCATGATGCAGAGGAGAGCTTGTGTGGGTGCACACACACACACAGACACACAGACACAGACACACAAAGACACACTCACACACGCACACAAAGGCACACTCACACACGCACACAAAGACACACACGAAAGACACACTCACACACAGACACACTCACACAGAGAAACCAAAGAGATATATGCATATTGCTGTTGTGGCAGGAAACTGAATTAAAAGCAGGCTTAAGCAGGAGGTTGTAAATGTAAGGAAGCATAAGAAGGTCATGTTTTCTCTGTCGCTAGGTGGGTCTCTTAACAACTCACCATCTGCTGAATCAGCACTCAAAACATGAGGAAAGAACACATTTAACTGAATTGCCTGTGCTTGTGTTGGTTCTGCCTGTGCGTTAGCCTGCTTGTGTTAAGGTGTCTTTCTGTGTTTCTCGTGTGTGGGAGGTTTTCGCATCAAATTCAAGTTCAACAAGTTTGCTACAATGTGCTCACATTTTGTTTTCAATGAAAGGTTTCCTAATCCTGTAAAACGATTTACTTTTCAATGTTGTTGGAAAGTATTTGGTTGTATGTTGACACACTGTTACTCGTCCAAGAAAGAAATAAAAACCTCAATACAAAACTATCCGGTGGTGTGTGTGTGTGTGTTTTTTGTTTTTGTGTGAGGTTCATCCGTTTAAAGCTCAAAGGATATCGGGTGTTCTTTCCAAACTGCCTTAACGTTGGCTAGGGGCTTTTGTTATAGTCTAAATGAGCCCTCTGCTTTGCGTCATGGCCGCTGGACCATGTGTGTGTGTGTGTGTGTGTGCCACGGATAGTGCCGTACCGTGTATTTGGAATCTTGTGGTTCTTTCTTTCAGATGAGGACAGCCCAGAGGAAAGCCTTACTGTTCTCCACACAGGCATACACGAGTTTGCCTTTAGCTTCCACTTACCACAGATGTAAGTAATGACACACACACACACACACACAACCATGAAATATAACCCCATTGTCCCCACACACACCAACGATATACTGTACAAATGAACACATTATCAAAATTGAAATATTCATTTCCCCCCCCCCTCCCTCCCTCCCTCCCTCCAAGGCCTCTTGCCACCTCCTTCGAGGGTAAGCACGGCAGCGTGAGGTACTGGGTGCGGGCGGAGCTCCACAGGGCCTGGCTGCTGCCGGTGAAGGTGAAGAAGGAGTTCACCGTGTTCGAGCACATCGATATCAACACGCCCCTGCTGCTGGTGAGGAGAGGGAGGGGGGGCCGAGGGGGGGCACACACACACTAGTCTGGGTGATTCTGGGATGGAGGATGGCGATGGTAAAGCGGGTTGTGTGTGTGTGTGGAACAGGCTCCTCAGGCTGGTTCTAAGGAGAAGACCCTCTGCTGCTGGTTCTGTGCCTCGGGTCCGATCTCTCTCAGCGCCAAGATCGAGAGGAAAGGCTACACTCCAGGTTCGACCGAGCTAGGCTCCCACTCCCCCCCCCCACACACAGCACCACTGACCCTAGCAGGTCCGGCAAAAGCCCCGTCCAACCCTCTTAAAGTCTCCCATCTGACAGACCCCCCCCCTCTCTCTCCTCTATCCCAGGAGAGTCCATCCAGATCTTTGCCGAGGTGGAGAACTGCTCCTCTCGCATCGTGGTCCCCAAGGCAGCTCTGTACCAGACCCAGACCTTCTTCGCCAAGGGGAAAGGCAAGCAGATCCAGCAGCTGGTGTCCAACCTGCGCGGCGACCCCCTGCCCCAGGGCAAGAGCCAGAGCTGGGAGGGCAAACTACTGAAGATCCCCCCCGTTTCCCCCTCCATCATCGACTGCCCCATCATCCGGGTGGAATACGCCATGGTGGTGAGTGACAAATCCAGGCTTCGCACAGGGTCTTGGTGAGGGTGTTTGTGGATGGTTTCTAACCCGTGATGTGAATGGTTCCCCCCCCCCCTCCCTACCTCCCTCCCTCCCTCCGCCCGTCCCCTCACCCTGGCAGGTGTATGTGGACGTCCCTGGTGGGCTGAACCTCTCTCTGTCCTTGCCGCTGGTCATCGGGACCATCCCCCTCCACGGCTTCTCAGTCGCACGTCCCAGCATCAGCAGCCAGTGCAGCGATTCAAGCTGGCTGGGGCTTCCTGAGAGACCTGAGGGTACGACCACACACACACACACACACAAACTCATTCTACTGTACACACACACACTGATACATCAGAGTACTGTACACACACACACACCTCTCTGATACACCAGAGTACAGTACAGTACACACGCACACACTTGATACACCAGAGTACTCTACACACACACACTCTGATACACCAGAGTACTCTACACACACACACAGATAACCCCCCTGTTCTGTCGGCTCAGTGTGTTTCTCCTCTGCTCTTTCCGTCCCCAGCTCCTCCCAGTTACAGTGACCTTGCTGTGTCTGAGGACTACAGACAAGGCTGCGTACGGGAGGGGGATGCCCCCCCCCCGAGCACGGAAGACCAAGGCCCCATCTGGCCTACATCACTGAGTTCAGATACCAGCCTCCGCCACTGTACTCAGAGGTAAGGGGACACACACACACACACACACACACACAAGCACGTCCAATCACAAACAGGCACGCACATGTACACGCCTACTCAGGCGCATATGGACACTTTCAGTCACGCGCATGAAAACCCACCAGTCTAATCATTAGACGTTGTTTCCTCTGTTCCGTCAGATCGACCCTACCCCGACCCTCCGTGTGGGGTCCAGGGGGCAGGGAGAGCGGACACCTGCCCTTTCACGCTTGACCGGCTCCCAGCCTAGCAGCCTCTGAGCGCGTGCAGATCCAGCCTGCTTAACCCCGCCCCCCCTTCACACACAAACGCACGCTGCTGGACTACGATCCGGCCGACCGCACCGTCCGCTTTGACGGCACGCCAGAGGTTGGAGAACGACGCGGCGTTCCCTCGGCGAAGACGATCGTCCTCGGGTTGGGGCGAGGGGTACGTCTCTCTCCTGGACGCTACGACCGCGATGGCAAGATGTTCCTGTAGAACAAAGACCTACCTGTGGATCAACAGCACTGTTGGACAGTGGAGACCGAGATCCGGAGTACCTTAACGCCTCCCAAGTCCATTTTGCACATTCCTTTCGCCCCGTTTCCTCACAAACACACAAACACACACACACACACGTATACAACTCCACCAAGCCTTTATGCTAACAATGCATCTGCTGGTTCACCACTGAACTCCTTAAATAGAAGCCGGACAAACGGAACGAGGACTGGTGTCAGCGACGAGCGACGAGCTCGAGTACGAGGTCGAGTCTCTCTCTTTATTATTATTTTTTTTTCATACCTCGATCGCCGTGGTTACCATAGCCTTGAAGGGGTGAACGGTGCGTGTTTGGGGGGGGGGGGGGGTGGGGGTTTTCTGAGATGGGGCTTGAATTTTCTTAACGGAGAAGAGAGCGCCGGACGAGAACGAACAAGTCGACCCTCTCTCTCCTCGGGCTCGAGCGAGACAAGGCCCCCCCCCCCACACCAGACCCAGGACCGGGCTGGTCCCTGTTAGAGTAAAGCACAGTTCAGACGAGGGGCAGGTGCTGCCTTGCACTGAATTTCCGGGAGTCTGCTCTGACTTGCAGATGTCCAACTCGACGGGGGAAAAAAACAGATGGCTTTTTCGGAGTCAAAGTGCAAAGTGATGCAGAGAACAGCTTCACTCTCTGCTGAGGCCAAGTGCAAGAGGACTCGAAAAATTATAACGTTTACAGATAATTAAAAAAAAAACAAAGAGAAAAAAAATCGAACCAAGCTTGTTAGTAAAACATTGAGTTAATCTTCCAAACTTGTCAAAGATAACGAGTGCAATATATTTTTCTATTTATTGGTTTTGCACTAGTTTTCCAATGTTTTGTTTCCTGTGTATGACGTCATTATTTGGGATCTGAATGCTGCCATGATACTGCTTTTGATAAAAAAAATAAAGACTTTTTTTTTCTATTTCGTGGTTTGCCCTGTGTGCAGCTTAGTCGGCCAAGGGTTACACAAGCTCAGTGTAGTGATTCTCCAGACGATTATGGTCTGGTGTTAGCATGCTTCGTTCTTTCTGGAGACCTACATGCCAGCAACAGCTGGCAGCTCCTCTCTTCCCCTCTCTCCCCCTCTCCTCCGCTTTCTCCCCCCTCTCCTCCGCTTTCTCCCCCTCTCCTCCCCTCCCTTTCCCTCTCCTCCCCTCTCCTCCCCTCTCCTGCCCTCTCCTCCCCTCTCCTCCCCTCTCCTCCCCTCTCCTCCCCTCCTCCCCTCTCCTCCCTCCCTTTCCCTCTCCTCCCCTCTCCTCCCTCTCCTCCCCTCCCTTTCCGTCTCCTCCCTCTCTCCTCCCCTCTCCTCCCCTCTCCTGCCCTCTCCTCCCCTCTCCTCCCCTCTCCTCCCCTCCCTTTCCCTCTCCTCCCTCTCCTGCCCTCTCCTCCCCTCTCCTCCCCTCCCTTTCCTCTCCTCCCCTCTCCTCCCCTCTCTTCCCCTCTCCTCCCCTCTCCTCCCCTCTCCTCCCCTCTCCTCCCTCTCCTCCCCTCCCTTTCCCTCTCCTCCCCTCTCCTCCCCTCTCCTCCCCTCCCTTTCCGTCTCCTCCCCTCTCCTCGCTTCCTCTCTCCTCCTCACTCCTCCCCTCAGAGTAGCCTTATCGGTCATTGTATGACGTCTACCGTTGCCGGGCCTGCGCTGCACACGGTCTTTGTATGACGACTACCGACTACCGCCCACTGTCTGTAGACTACTGACTGTACACATGGAGAAGATCGCATTAACTCTGACATATTCTCCAATCAGTAAACATCACTGATATTTTCAACAAGACTAGCCAGCGGTCCAGCCATGTCACTGTTCCCAGATCAAGTTCTATGAACAAACCAATCGGCCATGTCTACAGACAGCGTTCTGGCTATACGCCCATAACATTGTGTTGGCCTTAGATTTACTATCTTGAGCTATTAGCCTATTTCCCCTCTCCTCCCTCTCATTTCTCTCAACACTCCGTATATGCTGGTGTCTACAGCCTGTCTAGACAAGGAGCCATTGTCTCATCCATGATTCATGCACACACGCATAGACACAGATGGTGGATATAGTTCATAAGAGCCACTGACCTAATTCTTCCCATAATCTAGAAAAAATCTGAAAAACCATTATAGACCCATTCAGTGGATTGGATCCAAACAGATTATATTTTTATTAGACATACATCCTTGATATTGCGCTCCTAACAGGCTCACAACTGTTCATTATACTGTCAAAACTAGTGTCAATATTTTACATAGGGGGGTCAGATGGCTCAGCGGGCTAAGGCATTGGCCTTGTGATCGGAAGGTTGTGAGTTCGAACCCTAGCTGTGGCTATTTGATGTTGTGTCTTTGGGCAAGGCACTTCACCCTACTTGTCTCAGGGGGATTGTCCCTGTAAATCGCTTTGGATAAAAGCGTCTGCTAAATGAGGTATTATATGCCTATATTAAACCATCCAGCAAATACTAAATACAAACAATGAAGTTGACAAGCAGTTATTCTAACTGCATATAGAAGCAAAAGCATTTGTCTCATTGACAATCACCTTGTATTCATTCACAGGACAGTTCGATTCTTTAACATGCAAATGTATCTCAGAGTATCGGCTCGTTTCCGAGTACAACTTCAACGACCTTTTGACCTAGTACCTAAAAGGTAACTGTCAGAATCTGAAATAACACGTAACCCCCGACCTTAAAGGTTAAAGGTTCGACATTTTGACACCCATGGCTGTACGCTGCATGCTCGATGCATGGGAGCCAGGTGGCTGAGCGGTTAAGGCATCAGACTATTGATCAGAAGGTTGTGAGTTTCATTTCTCCGGCTAAGGCCTTCGACCAGCCTCTTCACTGCCTTCACCAGCCACTCGCCTCAGGGGGGAATGTCCCTGTATGTGCTTCAAGTCACTCTGGATAAGAGCGTCTGCTAAAATGATTACGTTGTCTACTAACTCATCCCCCCTGACACGAGCAGGGATGTGCACCCATGTTGACTGATCCTGCTCTTCCCTCTTTGTGTTTGGCAGGGTCCTTTGTGTTCTCGAAACAAACACATGCGACCCCCCCCCCCGCCCCCCCTTGTACGCACACGCACGCGCGCAAAGACACACACACACACAAACGGTGAAAGGTCACATGAGCCAAAGTTTTGGCTGGTGTCTAACAGGAGCTGCTACTGTTCCAGAGATAAACAGAAACCGTTTGGACTGGATAGAATGATGCAGCCGGAGAGCAACACAGTGGTGTGTGAGTTGTGTTGTGTGTGTGATGTGTGTGTGTGTGCGTGTGCGTGTCTGACACAGATATTTTGAATGTCTGGAACATGTTATCAGGAGAGATTGCAGTCTTTCTTATTTGCCGCAGTAGAATACACATCGAAGAGCTCCCTTTTCCTGTACGTGTACTTGCGAGTACAGCATGCGTGAAAGAAAGCATGCTTGCTTAAGTGGGTGGTTGGATGCTTAAGTGGGTGGTTGGATTCCACGATTGTGTGTCAGGACACAGGAAGCAGTCAATCAAGAAGAGACGACAGGCTAAACGAAACATACGTTAGTCCAGACCTTTATTATGCAGCATTAGTCAGCGCACAACGTCTACCTACACACATTTCCAAACACTGGACAGTGTGAGGACTTTGCTGGTCATTCGGTGGGTGAAATAGGCCGCTTTTAACAGCAACAGGGGTTTTGGAAACGGGTATAAGTGCAAGTATTACGCAATTTCTGCCGGTGACAAAAGGAGATCATATGTTCAAGTTCAAGTTTACTGGCATTCCTAAGAGGTCCAGCTCCACTGGAGGTCCTTGGTCACTCCCTGACAGCCAGCCTTTTCGACACATAATAAGATAAGAACTTTTCTTCATGATGCTCCAGAAAACTTATTTTTGTTTCGTATCGCAAATAAAAAGAGAAAGTCTGATGGGTGAGGGGGTGGTGGTGTGGGGTCTGATAAAAGGACAGGGTGTGTGTGAGTGTGTGTGGGGGGTGGGGTGGGGGGGCTGGTGGCTAGGAGTCCAGATTGGGAAGGCCGATGGACCAGAACTCTTCTGCAAGAACTAGCCTGAGAACTACTCCGTGCAAACGCCTGGGACAAAACAATCCGTTGTTCTTCTAAATATATTTTATAGTTTCCTTGAGAGGCAACGGTTGCCACTTTAGGTTATATTTTCTTGCATGAGAACGACTAGGGTCTGGAAGGTGCAGGCCAAGTGACATTCAGAACCCTCGATGTGTTTTGTTTATGCCAAGGCCACATGCACAGGAGACAAACTGTCCCATTTCTAAAAGGCCATGGGTGTGATTAAAGGCTACTGAGATTCACCTTGAAACATTTTTGATGACAGTAGTACACACAATCATTGAGTGAGGGCGACCTCTGCTGGACATGACTTGACTTTCATCTTGACCAAAAGGGAATTTCGATTCTAGGTCTAATCGTGATGAAAAACGTCATAATTTAAGATCATTCATTATTATTATTTACCAAACTGTATAGACTTTTTCTAGACTAGAGGATTATTCCATAGTAGATCTCATATTGGTTCATGTCCCAATGTGACCAATCAGAAAGCGCTTTCTCAACGTCGCTGACCAATAGAAAACGTCGACACTGGCGCGGATCAACGGATTTGCTTGAAGGAGGATTGTTGTGATTTCTGCTGAGCAGCAAACGACGGAAAACATCAACAGCAAAAACCAAAAGTGAAAACTTTCGACAAGTTTACAGTTACAAACATGAGTCTGTCCTTAAGGTAAGTACAGTTTTAACTGACTATCTGGTTAGAATAAGTAATAAATATATCACCTACAGTATTAGCTTGTTGTCTTCATTGGGAGACATTGTATTGCTAGACATTATTAGCATAGCTTAGCATCTGTACAGTGAGATATATTTACTTTTAAGTCATTAATTAAATGTTCTTATCCAGAGTGACTAACAGCACAGTACAGGGACATTACCCCCCTGAGGCAAGGAGGGTGAAGTGCCTTTCTCAAGGACGCAATATAATTTGGCACGGCCGGGATTGGGATTCGAACCGGCAACCTTCTGACCGCTCGGCCACCTGACTCCCTAGATCAGGGGTGGGCAATCCTGGTCCTCGAGGGCCGCTGTCCTGAAGGTTTAGATGTTTTCCTGCTCCAGCACATCTGATTCTAATGAATGGGTTGTTATCAAGCTCTGTGGAAGCCTTATAATTCAAATCAGGTGTGCTGGAGCAGGGAAACATCTAAACCTTCAGGACAGCGCCCCTCCAGGACCAGGGTTGCCCACCCCTGCCCTAGATACTAGTAATTCTAGGGTCACGTTAGCCGGTTAATGGCTTTCCTTTCAAGTCATCCTAACTTTGCATGCCACTGTTGTTGTGTGTCGTCTACAGAACCGAACTGGCCACTGATAAAACCAAGAGGAAGAAGAGGAGAGAGTTATCCGATGAGCAGAAACACGAGATCAAAGAAGCCTTCGAGCTGTTCGACACCGATAAAGATAAAGAAATAGACTACCACGAACTCAAAGTAATACATGAAATAATCCCATTCCTTCCTTATCCAGTCGATCATATAGTCAAATTGCAACTGTTGTCTCAGTTAACCGTTCATGTGAAATTTGTCTAACCGGTTTTGCAGGTGCAATGCGTGCCTAGGCTTCGAAGTCAAGAAAGTGGATGTGCTGAAGATCCTGAAGGATTACGACCGAGAGGGCAACGGCAAGATAACGTTTGACGACTTCAACGAAGTGGGTGAGTTGCGTTCGCGAACGGCCTCGCTCTTAAGGGTGCGTCACCCCTCAGCCTCGACCTCGATCCCACCTTGCCGCCTGCTTGTTGAGAGGCTGTGTGGGGGCTTCTGGCCTCCCCCTCAAACGCTCAGCCTCCTCCACGTGTCTTGAAGATGTGCGTGTGTGTGACCTCCCCTTTCCTCTCCCCTCCTCCTCTTCCCTTTCTTCTCCCCTCTTCCCTCCCCTCCTCTCCCCTTTCTTCTCCCCTCCTCCTCTTCCCTCCCCTCCTCTCCCCTTTCCTTTCCCCTCCTCTTCCCTCCCCTCCTCTCCCCTTTCTTCTCCCCTCTTCCCTCCCCTCCTCTCCCCTTTCTTCTCCCCTCCTCCTCTTCCCTCCCCTCCTCTCCCCTTTCCTTTCCCCTCCTCCTCTTCCCTCCCCTCCTCTCCCCTTTCTTCTCCTCTCCTCTCCCCTTTCCCTCCCCTCCTCTCCCCTTTCTTCTCCTCTCCCCTTTCCTCTCCCCTCCTCTCCCATCCTCCCCCCCTCCCCTCAGTAACAGATCGGATGCTAGAGAGGGACCCCAAGGAGGAGATCCTGAAGGCCTTCAAGCTGTTTGACGACGACGACTCGGGGCGCATCAGCCTGAGGAACCTGAGGCGGGTGGCCCGGGAGCTGGGCGAGAACATCAGCGACGAGGAGCTGCGCAGCATGATCGACGAGTTTGACGCCGATGGCGACGGAGAGAGTGAGTGAGGGGTTCCCACCCCCTGTCCCCCCCCCCCCCCCCCCCATGCGTAGACTGTAGACTTCTGACGTTTCAGCCCCCCCGTTTGAAGGCAACGATATTAAATATCAATCAGTATTGATATATATATATTGATATCAATCTCAAATAGACCTTCCGAAACAACGCGGGTTTGATCTCGAAATGAAACGAAGAAGCGTTTTGTTCTTATTAAACTTTCCCAGATGCACCATCGTCTTAACGTCAGGTTAATACCATCGTAAACAGTGCCTGGTCAGTTCTTAAGGCTGGCCGTTCAATGACCCTGTGAATTCTTCATATCCTCTATATTCTTTACCGTCCTGAACCTCCGATTGGTTGTTTGTCTCTCCCGCAGTCAACCAGGAAGAGTTCCTCTCCATAATGACAGGAGACTCCTGATTGGATGCGAGTGGGCGGTGGGTAATCCTGCCGATGGCGTGGGTGGGCGAGGTCACGGGGGGGGGTCGTTTCATCGCCAGCTCCCTCGAAGAACATCTCGTCACCTCGGAGCTGGATGGCCCAGCTGAACTCAGCTCGCTTTTAGGAGGATGGAGAAGGAGAGGAAGAGAAAGTGTTAAGTGCATCCATTTGTCGTAGTAAGAAAACCCTCGGATGCTTCAGACGTCTTTCTGTCACAAATGGGTTTGCGTAGCACTGCTTTTCAGAGGCTCGAATGAAGATCGTCGTTCGTTGATCAAACCACTCGATATTCCTTTCGAGGAGAACTTTCATCGGTATTCTTTGAGCGTAGAACATTTTGTTGTAGATGTATCGAGAGGGTTCTCGTTGATACCTTGTTTTAAGAGGCATTTCTATTTTGTATTCTCCAAAGGCTTTGGCTTTGCTATTTATTTTACAAGAAAAAGATGATTAAAATTCATAATAAGATTGTGTGCGCACATTTTCGTTCCTCCAGTTCGGATTGTGTGTGACTTTTCTTTTTCAACCACTAGAGGGAGCGTGTGTCTCAGTACTATAACGGCACATCACATAAGAAGAACCTACCATTTATTCATTTTTTCTTTTGCAGGAAAAAACGAGAGCTTTCTAAACTCATCTAAACCCAATCTAATCTAAACCCAAAATATTTTTAAAATAATTCAATGGACCATCTTTGGGGATTTCACAGACATGGTTATTAAGTTCTAAGGGGGGTCAGATGGCTCAGCGGGCTAAGGCGTTGGCCTTGTGATTGGAAGGTTGTGAGTTTGAACCCTGGCTGTGGCTATTTGATGTTGTGTCCTTGGGCAAGGCACTTCACCCTACTTGTCTCAGGGAGAATGTCCCTGTACTTAAAAGTGTAAGTTACTTTGGATAAAAGCGTCTGCTAAATGAGGTATTATTCTAAGTTATTGTGGCCCATTTAAACCACTAACTCTGTGTTACTGACAGTCAAACTAAGACAAAGTATCAAGACCTGTTCCTTCTTTCAGATTATTTGCCTCCATCATCTAACACTGTCTTGTCAAGACTGGAGCGAAACAATATTTAATGTTCCATAAGACGGCGACTGTTCCGGCGAATGGGAATACGAGCAACTGAACAGTCATGCAGATCCAACTAGTCGACCCAAACTTTGAAAAGAGGGGAGGGAAGGGGGGAGGGAAGGGGGGAGGGAAAGAATCAAACCCAACACCCGATACATACTCTTCAAACCGCTCGGACCACGCTACAAAGCCCCCTGTCATTACGCATGCCTTCGACTCACACACTTTGATTTCGGTCGGGAGACGCTGATTCTCGGTTAGATGGAAGAGATTGCGCGATTTGCCTTTTTTTGGGGGACTTGAGGGAGGTTGGGGGGGTGCGGTTGGGGGGGGGGGTGCGGTGGGGTGGGGCTCGGAGAACGTTTCAGAGAGCAGATAAGGTTACCCAGTTTGCTTTGGTAATGACACCGCCAGCCAATCAGAAGATGATCGAGTGTCGGGGAGCGGTTTTGGGTTCGTCCTCCCTGCCGGTCGTTTGAGGTTTGAGGTTTTTGGGAAGTCGGAACGCCGCCTCGATCCCATCTGAGAGCCAGCTGTGAGCGCAGGCAAACCGAAGGCTCTCATTTTTTCGGGGTGGGGGGGGGGGGGGGGGGGGTGAGGGGTGGGGGGGGTTTACAGGCCATGCCAACTCTCAGAATCACACACACACGCGCTCGTAAATATTCTCAGACCCCCGGTTACCCCAGGAGTGAATCTCCTGCCTCTTCGTTGCCGGGCAGAGGGGTTGCTAGGTGGGGTTTCTCGGAGAGAGGCTGAAGGTCAACGTTGGATGTTGGCTGATCAGAACCTGAATCGAGATAATTACAGAGGGATTAAGCATTGTATGTCCTGCCCCCCCCAGCATTGGCACATGCTCAGCTGTTAGTGCCCAGACAGTGGCAACGACATCCTCCAGAAATAGCCCATCCCGGTTCCTCCCAGTTACAACCCCAAAGTCGCCCCCAGGCGGTTTCCACACACAGGAGAAAAAAAAACGATACAGTAACTCGCAAAACTTCGCACACGCAATGCGTCAACATGCCCGGACTTCTCCTGTGTCTTTCGATCGTTTTTTCTCCTCTCTCTCATTCTCCCCGTTTGGCTGAAACGATCGAGCCTTTGGCTACTCTTGACTAAAAACAAACCTTTTATGGGCCTGAGAAATTGTCATAAAGTCGGATGAAAGGATTGGATTGGATGTGCGGAACCACCGCAACATCTTCACATCTCTTAATACCGCACATCCGTGTGTGTGTGTGTCTGTTTGTGTGTATGTTTTGGAAGTCGGGGGGGGGGGGTGGTGTTGGTGTGTAATGCCTGGCTCCCTAGGAAACCGGAGGTCAGAGTTCAACGCTGGCGTCCACCTGTCAGTCATTATGTGCAGCTATGCCGACCATGTGACAGCTCTTAACCTTTCACCCCTCGGGGGGGGGGGAATATGGTCCAGGCCACAGAGAACTGTGGGGAGGGGGGGGAGGGAGGGGGGTCGAGGAGATCCAGAGGGCAGGAGAGCCAGGCCGGCATGGGAGGGTGTACGTGGGCAGGAGATGGGGGGGAGGTGGGAGTGGGGATGGAGGCGGTGGGATGCAGAGATTGAGGGGGCCGCTGGGAGGCACGGGGGAAGGGGGGTCGGGTCCCCTAAAGCCCAAAGCCGGTAATTGCGTAGGTCGTCACTGTTGTAATACTTCCTTTCAAGCAGGGGTTTCTCAAACTCGTCGCCGTCGAGAGCCGAGAGGGTGCAGGTTTCGGTGTCAACCAAGCTACTACACACTGGCCTGATTTAACTCAGGAGAGAAACTCATTAGTGAAATCAGCTGGTGTAGTTGCTTGGTTGACATGAAAACCTGCACCCTCTTGGCCCTCGATGGCGACGAATTTGAGACCCCAGCATCAAAGGTAGAACGTCTTTCTTTCGTGACGTGGCTGTGCTGAATCAGACAGCAGAGGAGAAGCTGGTATTGATGAAGAGGAAGGGGGTTCCTGCCTTTTGGCAGTCCAAAGAGAGGCAGACAGGCCTGTACAGGTGGGAGCCTTGACCCCCCCCCCCCTGCCCCCTCCGCCCCCTCCACCCCCCCCCCCCCCCCACACACACACACACACACACACACCCTTTGCCCCATAGAATAGCTCAAATTCCACAGTGTAATGACCTCTTTCGGTAACGCAAAAAAAATTAATGCCAGACATACTCTTTGTAGCATGAACACAATCTGTTGTTGCCTGACAGATAAGATAACCGGTTAAGGGAGTCTCCCTCTTTATCTCCCTCTCTATCTCTCCCTCTCTATCTCCCTCTCTATCTCTCTCTCTCTCTCTATCTCCCTCCCTCTCTCTCCCTCTCTATCTCCCTCCCTCTCTCTCCCTCTCTATCTCCCTCTCCCTCTCTCCCTCCCTCTCTCTCTCTCTCTCTCTCTCTATCTCCCTCCCTCTCTCTCCCTCTCTATCTCCCTCCCTCTCTCTCCCTCTCTATCTCCCTCTCTCTCTCTCCCTCCCTCTCTCTCCCTCTCTATCTCCCTCTCTCTCTCTCTCTCTCTCTCCCTCTCTCCCTCTCTCCGTCTCTCTCCCTCTCTATCTCTCTCGCTTTTCGACGCTCCGTTTCTCAGTCGCCCCCCCCCCCCCCACACACACACACATGCACACCTCTCGCAACAGTGGAAAACATTTCAACAATGGTCCCTCTACCTTTGAAGTGACTTTAGCGTCATTATAGGTCGACCTAGGTCAGCCATAACAACAGATTGTAAAAACATATATGCCTGACAGGTGTGTGTGTGGGTGATGGTGCGAGGTTATGCCTCGCCCTGTCTGTCGCGTAAAGCAAGGAATAATAATCGATCAAAGAGCGATCAAAGATGAACGCTGGCGATTTGAACGGCCAATTCTTTTTTTTTTCCTCCTCTCAAACGTCTTTTACCCCTCTACCCCACCTTCTCCCCGTTCGTTCTCGGTGTAATACACAAAAACAGCTGGTGACATACAGGCACACACACACACACACACCGAATGCTGGGAGACATGTTGTGGACTGCGAGCAATGTCAGGAAGTTGGGTGAGGATAGATTAGTTTACACACGCTCATGGCTTTCACGGTAACTCTATCCCCCGGAGAGCCTGGCCTCTCCCAGCCCAGCAACGCGCTGTTGAAGGGCCCAGGGCCCCCTGCTTCGCCTGGCCTCCAGGGCCCCCTGCCTCGCCTGGCCTCCAGGGCCCCCTGCCTCGCCTGGCCTCCAGGGCCCCCTGCCTCGCCTGGCCTCCAGGGCCCGCTGCCTCGCCTGGCCTCCAGGGCCCCCTGCCTCGCCTGGCCTCCAGGGCCCCCTGCCTCACCTGGCCTCACACAGAGCCAGTTCAGAGGAAAACCCAGTTCTGCGTAACATCCAGCCGGATGCACAGGGCTCGATCCCTTTACATTTATTCATTTAGCAGACGCTTTTATCCAAAGCGACTTACAAGAGAGAGCTTTTACAAAGAGCATTGGTCACTGAGCATAGCAACGTGATAGACCTCAAACATAGCAGGTTTATAGATTATGAAACATACATCGTGAGAACCAATAAGTGCCAAGGGAAGAGCTTTAAGCCGAAAAAAATGACACATTTAAGGTGAGTCTCCGATTTAAGGTAATTACACCAAAGTTCCTCTTATCGAATGGAAGTCTCTCATTCCCCCCCCCCGATCGTGGTGCTCACGATCGAAAAAGGTTGCGAGTTCGATTCCTGGCTGTGCAACGTTGTGTCCTTGAGCAAGGCACTTCACCCTACTTGCCTCGGGGGGGGGAACGTCCCTGTACTTGCTGTAAGTCGCTTTGTGTAAAAGCGTCTGAAAGGATTCAATGGAAATGAACACCCGTCCCCTAAGCCAAAAGCTCTCACTTCTCGCAAGACAATGTTTTCTGCCCTTCTCCACATGAAGGGGATGGAAGCTGGAGATGTTATTGTGGATTATGCAGCGCTGTGGCTAGGGTTAAGACCTTTCCCCTCCAGGAATAATATTTTCTGGCAAGACGGAGAGTACATCTGGATCTCTTTAGACCGAGCTCATTGGAACTGTGTCT
>CM059339.1:831683-894183 GCA_030340685.1 Protosalanx chinensis | reverse complement strand
CGTGTCTGACATATGTAAGACAGGGAAAGATCCCTACGGGCCGATGATCATGCTTGAAAACCTCGGATCAACCGGTGGAATGACAGGAAATAGTGAATGTTACTACTCTCTTGTACTCCTCTGGTACCCAGCCTGTGTTCAACGTCAGGCCAGAGGATTATGTTTGTTCAAGCCCAGTGTCAATCACCCAGCTCTGCTTAGAGAGGCCAAGATGCCTTAATGGAGCATCTTAATGGAGCATCTTAATGGAGCATCTTCCCTCCTCTTCATCCCTTCGTCCCTGGGAAGAAACCCCCCCCACTTATGTTCACCTCCAATCTTGTTTGATTCGACTTTAATTTAGTAATTTCACCAAATCGTCTGACTTTAATCGATTCATCTCTCGGCAAAGACCAGTCAAAAACCCAGCCTCCCCCGTTCGTTCAGTACGAGTGGAAATCCTGACTTCGTACACCCTCCCGAGTTTTCTAGTTGTGGGGAGGTTCTCCTTGTCGCCAGAGCAGCCTGGTGGTGTGGTATCCCCTCGCTGGAGAGAGCAGCACAGAGAAGCTCTTTGTGCTGAGGCTGTATGTTGCTGATGGCCATTACAGCCCCTCATGTTATGTGTCTCACTCTGGTATTTATAGCCGATCATGTGGTTACAGTTGGTCGAGGTGAGAAAAGGGGGTAGAAATAGCTTCAAATAGTCAATTTTCTACCGTATTAGTAGCCCGATGCGGTTTTGCTTGTATGATCCGCATTTAGACCAAAGGATCTTCCTTCCTTTAGGAATGGAAGGTACGTTTACATGTGGTGATTTAGCAGACGCTCTTATCCAGAGCAGCTTACAGCCTAGTACAGGGACATTCCCCTTATGTAGCCACAGCCGGGAATCGAACTCGCAACCTTCACGATCACTAGCCCGACGCCTTAACCACTCAGCCAACTGACTCCGCAGTATTAGGTACTGGAAGCTTTTAAATCAATATGGCTAACGTGCAGTTGTCCAGTGTCTGATATTGTAGCGCCCCTACTTTTTAGGGCCACATCTGCCCCTCCTGTCATTAGGCCTAACCCCCCCCCCCCCATAGACTTCCACACCCTGCCCTACACCCCCCCTCACCCCCCCCCCCCCCCCCCCCCCCCCCCCAGCACCCAGACACCGTGCACCCTCTCTTCGGGGATCTTTGGCAGCAGGACACAGACATTTTGCGTGTCCTGCCAAGGACTACAAGGACGCTGCCCCCCCCCCCCCCCACACACACACCCCCCCTTCACCCACGGCCACCCTCTCCTGCCCCCCCCCCCCCCGAGTTCACGCACGCTGGTTTGTTTTTTATCTCTCGCGTGGATGAAGTGGGAAGGGTAAAACGCCACGGAGGCGCTCCGACAGCAGACGCTCATTCCTGCGCTCGTCCCGCCCGCTCCGTCTGAAGATCAGACTCCGGCTTTTGTTCGTCCGAGGTAAAAAGTTCACTCCTTTATTTTTGGAGTCCTGCTGGTTTACGTGGGTTCTATAAATAGAGAAGGAAGTTTGTGTGTGTGTGTGCGGGGGTGTGTGTGTGTGTGTGTGTGTGTGTGTGGGAGGGCAGGGTGGAGAACCGTCGTCACCCCGGTCTGGTTTGTATGGACACAAGCGTGCACGTCACATCCTGTGAAAGAGAACACTCTTGGAAAACACATGCAGTCTCGTTCTCACACCCCGGTGGACCCTTTCGACACCCCCCACACACCCCCACACCCCCCACACACGCAGTTATCCTTGATAGTTCCAGATAGAAAAAGCAGAAATGCTCCAAAAACTCCCACGGCCGTCCGAAATGCTGACTTTGCTCGTCGAGGGACTGTTCTAAATTCACACTATCGAGGTCCAGGGGAAGAAAAAAACAAACATACACACACACATACACACAGAAAAGAGGCAGGTTTTCTTTCCAGGGTTCATGCAGTACGTAAAGTGGTATTTCGGTGGCGTTGTCTGCGCGGCGTGTCAATGCT
Organism: Protosalanx chinensis; assembly: GCA_030340685.1. NCBI lineage: Eukaryota > Metazoa > Chordata > Actinopteri > Osmeriformes > Salangidae > Protosalanx > Protosalanx chinensis. The sequence goes on along the minus strand of CM059339.1, from coordinate 892,206 downwards.
TGTCAGGGTGGTTGTCGAACGTGCCCTCGATTTCATCCGGCAGCAACAGGTTTGAGAGCCTCTCTACGTGTGAATCTTCCAGGATCGGCGCAACTTCGACGGGAGGGTCTCTCAGCTCGTCACGGCCGCTCGCCGTGAATAAAATAAAACGTTCGGAGAAGGCCGGCGGGAAACTATCTCGACCGTGGACGCCGGGAGATGGACGGTTCGCGGTCCGGTGGCGGGGGGGGGGGGGGGTGAGTGAGGGAGGCTTTGAGGACCAGAGGGGAATAAGGAGCCACCACCACCACCCCAGCACACATCCCCCTTCCCATGATCTGTCACGTGCCCCCCCCCACCTCCTCCCACCGGGCGATCCTCCTACCTGGGCTCCTCCTGCTCGTTTGACGGGCGGTAAGCCGCGAGGGAAATCCCTGCGTGTGTTTGTGTGTGTGTCTGTGTGTACGTTGCCATCTTGACCCAGGTTGTTAAGCTTCTCTTAAGCAGACGCGCACACACACACACACACACACACAGGTAGACCTCACGTGGCTGACGGCGTTAAGCGTGCACGCAGACAAACACGGGCACACGGGGGATGAATGACTTGCCTTGACTAGTTAGCTGAGCTTAGCCGCGCGGCAGACAGACAGGTAGGTAAATAGGCTGGCAGACAGACAGGCAGACAGGCAGGTAGACAGGTATGCAGGCAGGTAGGCAGGCAGGTAGGCAGACAGGCAAGTAGACAGGCAGACAGGCAGACAGACAGACGGGCAGACAGGCTGACAGGTAGCCAGACAGGCAGACAGATAGGCAGACAGGCAGACAGACAGACAGGCAGGCAGGCAGACAGGTAGCCAGGCAGACAGGTAGCCAGACAGGCAAGCAGGCAGGCAGACAGATAGTCCTCTCTCAGTTGCCAGGGAAGGTTCTAGAATGAAAAGGATGGAGGGATGGAGAGATGTGCGTGCGTCCTATCTATCCTCCTGAGAGGTTAGGCCTGGTTTCTCTCTCCCCCCCCCCTCTCCAACTCACTTTCTTCACAAGGCTTTTCATCATTCAGTCGTCCCTCCCGCCCTTTGCTGTTCTCACCTCCCATTTCGCTGCACCAGTCCTTGATTTCTTTGCAGTTTGTGTCTGTGTTTTTTGGGAGGTTGTAGGAAATGTGTGTATGTGTGAGAGAGACAGAGAGAAAGAGAGACAGAGAGAGAGACAGAGAGACAGAGAGAGAGAGAGAGACAGAGAGAGAGACAGAGAGAGAGAGAGAGACGGAGAAAGAGAGAGGTCGCGTAAAGTCATGGAAGCCAGGATGGGGGTCAAACGTCACCGGTGGGATTTGCGCTGGTCGTTGAGATGCTGGAGATGATCAGGAGGAATCAGTGGAGGGATTGAAGGGGTTAGGGTTTCGGCTGTCTTGGCCCCCGGTGTAGACAGGTGTGTTGGATTAAAATCGTGTGTGGGTGTGGGAAAGGTGTGTGTGTGTGTGTGTGTGTGAGGGGGAGATCAGAGCGGGTGGCTTAACGTTATGTAACTGCCTGTATGATAAGGCTCAGGTGTATAGAGACGGTGACAGTAGCATCCAGGTGACTCTGATCTGTCTCATGTACAGGTTAAGCTCATGCATGTGTCTGGGCTTTTAGGAGAGAGAGAGACATGTAGTTACGTGTGTGTTACATGCATGTATAAGTAGTATGTGTACGTGTATCTGTGTGTGTGTGTATGAATATAAGTATGTCGAAGTTTATGATTTGCTTGGATAGATGATTTTCAAAAGCTTCACATTTGCTTTGGCACTATGAACTTTGGCTATTTCATGCTAATACAGCCTATTGAATTGAAATTGAATTGAGAGAGAGAGACTAAGATTAGTGAGTGATCTATAGTTCCTGTTTCCCAGACATGGATTAACTTAGTCCTAGACAAAAAAATGCCATCAATGGAGGTCTTCATTTTTCTCTTTACGACTAGGTTTAAATCCGTGTCTTGGAAACTGGGCCAAGACAAGAGAAAAAGAGAGACAGACAGAGACAGAGAGACAGAGACAGAGAGAGAGCGATTAAGAGACAAGAGAGACCAAGATTGAGAGAGAGAGAGAAAGACACTGAAATAAAGTCACCGAAGGCCGAGATCAGTGAAGTTGGGCATGAGGACTCCAGTGTGTACGGACCCCAGCACACACACAGCTACACAGCTGCCCTCTTATCATTTGCATTCTGACATGCTTCTTTGTCTCGCTTCCTCTCGAGAGACCAGCGTGGGTAACACCCAGAGGAGAAAGAGAAACGAACCGAGAAAAAAGAAGGGGTCTCGTTCGTGTTTTCGTAGGGTACCTCATTTATATGATCTATTTCGCCTGTATCTCCCCCCCACCCCACCCCCCACCCCCTCCCCACACTGACATTCAAGTTAACATTCCAGTGGCGACCCACCATTTCAACCAGGGATGAAATCTCAGTCACTCAAACCGCACCGAATTACAAATACTGTTTGATCATTATGCCGCGCGTGTGTCTGTGTATTTGTAGACATGGTGTCAGACCGTCTTCATCCTCTCCTCCCTCGTCTCTGTCTCTTTAAGGAACGTTGGCCAGAGGTTGGGAACTGAGTAGAAGTACGGAGAAGGCTGCTTGGTGAGGATCCTGAGAGAAGAACGAGATAACCTGAGGAGAACAACAAGGAGACGTCCGGAATCGAGCGAAAGAGCGAGAAGGAGCCAACATGGGGAGGAAAAAGATTCAGATAGCTCGGATTATGGATGAACGAAACCGACAGGTAAACGAGCACGCGCAGGCCAAGTGAAAAACCTCTCGTCTCTTAAAGTCTAGAGCTTCAGTCATCGAGTCATAAGACTCTCACGAGCTGGTGAATCGTGCTCGAAGACCTAACCATAGTTCAGACGAACTGCTTTGTTTCTGGCACACACCCACACACCCACACACACACACGGACACACACACCCACCCACACACACACACAGACACACACACACACACCAAGCACAGACACACACACACACCCACACACACACAGACACACACACAGACACATACACACACACACAGACACACACAGACACACACACACAGACACACCAAGCACCCCCAGGCGTGAGTGGGAGTGGTTGGTCTCTTCCTGTTATGACAGGAAATGCTCTCACATGTGCTTCCTGACCCCCAGGACCAGGACCGTACTGACCTCCTGCCTCTTTCCTTGGACTCTACGGAGGCCTTATTGAGTGTGTGTGTGTTTGTGTGTGTTTGTGTGTTTGTGTGTGTATTTGTATAAACATATATCTGTGCATAAGGTGCAGTTATCATATCACAGTCCCTGATTCAGTATTGAATATTCAGCCCTATTGCAGCCAGATAAAAAGTTAAGAGATTAAAAACAGTTTTTTACAATCACATCACAACGAAATCACTAGCAAAACTGACGGGATGATTGTATTTGATTCTTAAATCCTTTGAAAAAGATTCCTTCCATTTAAGAGACCTCTACACTAGAACACCAAAATGCAAACATATTAAGCTCGTCCTATTTTGTGGTATTTTGACTTTGGTCTAATTTGCCTCTCCTCTCATCTCCCCTTCTCTCTCTTCCTCTCTGCTCCTCTTCACTCCCCTCCCCTCCTCTCCTCTCCCCTCCCCTCCCCTCCCCTTCCCTCCACTCCCCTTCCCTCCTCTCCTCTTCCCTCCCCTCCTCTCCTCTCCTCTTCCCTCCCCCTCCCTTCCTCTCTGCTCCTCTCCCTCCTCTCCTGCCCCCCCCCCCCTTCCTCCACCCAGGTGACGTTCACCAAGAGGAAGTTCGGCCTGATGAAGAAGGCGTACGAGCTGAGTGTGCTGTGTGACTGTGAGATTGCTCTGATCATCTTCAACAGCACCAACAAGCTGTTCCAGTACGCCAGCACAGACATGGACAAGGTTCTGCTCAAGTACACCGAGTACAACGAGCCCCACGAGAGCAGGACCAACTCTGACATCGTGGACGTGAGTTTCTCCTTGGTGTTTGCGTTGTCTTTGCGTGACCATGAGTGTGTGTGGGTGTGTGTGTGTGTGTGTGTGGTGCTGTTCTGGACCCAATAAAGGCCCGCATCTGGCGAAACGAAGCCTTGGCCAGCCAATCGGAAGTTATGTCAAAGTGTTATGAGAGGAAAAGGGCAGGTGTACACACACACACACTCAGAGAGTTGTTGAAGCGGTTCTGAACCTGCTACACGTAGACAGCTGGCCCCAGGGTGAGAGACAGGGATCTTTCCAGACCCAGAGGGGATTCCTGAGCTGTGGTATGATAACAGTCGTGCTGTTATCTCTGTGTCTACGGCTGATTCACACAGCTCCCCTTCACTCGGCCGTACTCCCTCAACGTAGGCGGTCGTCATAGCGACGCCGCCTGAAAGTGACGTGGTGTTTGAGCATATCTCGCTCTCGCTGGCACCTTTTGTTTCCGGAACAAAGAGGTGACGTGTGCTGCTTGTTGGGTTGGGTTTTTTTAAGGGTTGCTGTGTAACCAGGTAGTCCAGTGATGTCAAAGAATCACAGCCGCTGTAAAGTAGCTCGGCTGTTTCAGAGTGACAGGATGTCTAACTCTGGCCCTGGTACTGACCCTAGCCCTGGTCCTGATCCTGGTACTGACCCTAGCCCTGGCCCTGGTCCTGTACCTGGCCCTGGCACTGGTCCTGACCCTAGCCCTGGTCCTAGCCCTAGCCCTGGCCCTGGTCCTGTACCTGGCCCTGGCACTGGTCCTGACCCTAGCCCTAGTCCTAGCCCTAGCCCTGGCCCTGGCTCTGACCCTAACCCTAGCCCTGGCCCTTGTCCTTGCCCTGGCCCTAGCCTTGGCCCTGTTCCTGTTCCTTGCCCTGGCTCTAGCCCTGGTCCTGACCCTGGCCCCAGTTTGTCCCCCCACGCGGCCCTACACATGGTCTTTCAGTCAGCTCAGCCAGGAGGAGGCTAATCCCCCTCTAATATCCTCTAATCTCCCATAATCCCATTTAGGCCATTACTGTAATCTCTACAGGCTCTCTCTTATCTCTCCAACGCATGGTCAACACTTACTCTAACCCCTTCCTCTCTCCTCGGCCTCCTCTCCGTCTGGCCTTATCTCTCATTCTTCCATCCGGTGGACAGCCCCCTCCTCCCCTATCCCCCCCTCTCTTCCTTTTCCTCCTTCCTCTTGTAATATTCGTCTTCTTTAACTCCGCCCACCCGTTCTGTCACTTCCTCCCCTCCGGGGGCCGTTCAAGGTTTCGTCCCAGGGGTGGGTGGACGCAGAGGGACGGCGCTCCTCACCCTCCCCCCCCCCCCCCCTTCCCCCTATTCATGCTCCCCTTCTCATCTGCTGCCCCCAACCCCCCCCCCCCCCACCTCCTCCCCCAGACCCCCTTCCTGCTCCGACCCCCTGACCTCTGCTGTTTAAGACACATAGATGGATTGACAGGAAGCGAAGGTCCCGGGGAGATTAGCTGAGATTTTTAGGGGTGGGGGTCCGGGGAGAGGGGGTGGGGGTGCGGGGGAGGATGTGTAGCTTGATGGTGGGGGGGGGGATCGTGGCACAAGCAAGAGGCCCCCACAGGCAGCGGGGGCAGGCCAGGTACTCACGCAGCGCTAGCACATCATCTCTTGTCTGGGGCGGGGTGGGGTGAAGGGGGCCGTGGCGGTGTGTGTGTGGGGGGGGGGGGGGGGGGTGCGTTCGACCGCGTGTGCTGGGCTTTGCTCTCTGATCTCCTGGCTGCGGTGACCATCCTGGCGCTCATCCTCCTCCCCCCCCCCCCCCCCCCCCCCCCCCCCCCCCCCCCCCTTCAAGGAGTCTCCTTGGAGTTTGATTGGAGGATTAGAGGCGGACGTGGATTTGCGGGAGTTAAATCTCCTGAACAGACGAGGCTACGAGCGTGAGTTGGTGGGCTTGTGTGTGTCTGTGTGTGTGTTTGTGTGTGTGTCTGTGGGGGGGGGGAGTGTTGCTCCTAGGTTTGACACTTTGTAACATCACCTTATGTTGAGATTAGCTGAAAAGGTTGGGTATTACAGTTAGTTAGAGTTACATAAAGTGACCATATTCTTTTGGAAGTGATCTAACTTGTACTGGCATACAAGGAAATATTCTATTTTTTTTATCACGGGTGCCAAATGAAGAGAACAGGAAGAATCTGCCAAATGATGTCTAGGCGTTGAAATATCACCCTGAGGAGAATTTAGCTGAAGAGAGACTCTTGTTTTGGTCTCTCTTTTCCTTTGGGGTGTTAGTGTGTCTGTGTGTGTGTCTGTGTGTGTGTGTGTGTTTGTGTGTGTTTGTGCGTGTTTACAGGCCCTATTCTTTCTAACAGGGAGTTGTATTGGGTGCATTTGGCCGAGGATTGTGGCTATTAATAAGTCGGAGAACTCGCATTCTTCAACCCTCCTCGAATTCTTCGTCTTTCTCTATGGTGTATGTGTGTGCGTGTGTGTGTGTGTGTGTGTGTGTTGGAAATTGGAAACAGCTGAAGTTCTTTCTTTGGGTTAGTCAAGGAGAAGAAAAAAAGATGAAAAAAACACCCACCCACACACACACACCCACCCACACACACACACCCACCCACACACACACACCCACCCACACACACACACCCACACACACTCACACACACACACACCCACACACACACACCCACACACACTCACTCACACACACTCACACACACTCACACACACCCACACACACTCACACACACTCACACACACACTCACAGTCAGTGTAACTTCAACTCCCTTTGTGTCGACTGTGATCACTCCCTGTTAAACTGCTGGAAACCGGTAGTGAGCTAAAAATAGGATGCAGCGCAGCTAAGAATAGCTTCGGTCGGCTGTGTGGGTTTGTGTGTGTGTGCGAGCGTGTGTGTGTGTGTGTGTGTGTGTGTGTGTTCAGAAGGGCAAAATCCAGAGGAATGGTTAAGAAACTAGGAGCAGCGTTACCAGACCATCTGAATCCTCTCTCATCTTCCTCCCTTCTGTATTTCTGCTCTGTCACAGGGTTACATTTCACTTTATATTCTAACTGGTCTGGTGAAATAGATTAGGCAGATACCAAACGTTATCGCAACATTATTGCTACAATCTTCTCCAAACGTATTTATATATATATATATATATATATATATATTCGTTTTATTTATTTAGTGAGCGTCAGTGTCTTTTTTTTAAAAGGTCGTAGGTTGTCAGACTTCCTGGATGTTCTACTGGTGCATTATGGGATACATTTCCCGGCATATTCTTGATGTTGTTGGACACTTTTGGTTAGTTTTTAACTGGGCTCATTCAAACCAGCCGATTCATCCCGATTCTGGGAAGGGTTGATCTCGACACACGTTCTAAAAGAATAAATATGTTTAATGTACTGTCGGAGATACACAACGTTTTTGTGTGTGTGTGTGGGGGGGGGGGGTGGTTCCTGTTAAAACAACAGCAAAAAAAAAACGTACAAACAAAAAACCCAAACCTTTTCGCTGCAGTCTAAGGTGCTCTTTGTCTTTGGTCGTGGGGCCGGGTGGTCGAGGGCGGGGGGTGGAGGGCAGGCGGGGGGTGGATGCGGCCGTTTCGACTGGAATGGTGTTTCTTTCAGGGGCAGTCGAGGTGGAATGGTGTGAGGGTTGCACGTCGTGTTCTCTGGCAGCCGCGGAACAACTGACGCCCCTCGCCTGTGCCCTTGTAGAGGCAGCGCATGTGAGCACACGCACGCAACACAGGCTGCCAGTGAAATAGGTGCACGCCCTACGCACACCTTAGTTCTAACCTTCATGTGGTGTTTGCGGTTATGGGGCTATAAAATGGCACAAAAAAAAGATGAAAGAGGTGCGATGTGTCTGAGCAGAGGTGTAGACAGCTTTGGGAGGGGTGCTTCTGTCGACCCATGTGGATGAGTTCAAATCCAATTGGATCTGAATCGTCTTATTTTTTTTTTACGAGCGATATCGCAGAGGCTTCCCAGATGTCCACAGACCTGCACCGACACCAGCCTTAAAACCCCTCTGGGAAGACCCAGAAAAGATCAGAGAGAAGCGGGGTAGGAACCTTGGGAGGAGCAGTTCATCCAGGGATCCTGTCCTGTAGACAGTTGAGGGAGAGAGAGAGAGATCTGCTGCCTCGCTCTCCGTTGGTCTGTCTCTCTCTCTCTCTCTCTCTCTCTCTGTCTCTCTCTCTCTCTGTCTCTGTCTCTCTGTCTCTCTGTCTCTCTGTCTCTCTCTGTCTCTCTGTCTATCTCTCTCTCTCTCTCTCTCTGTCTCTCTGTCTATCTCTCTCTCTGTCTCTCTCTCTGTCTCTCTCTCTGTCTCTCTCTCTCTCTCTGTCTCTGTCTTTCTCTCTGTCTCTCTCTCTCTGTCTCTCTCTCTGTCTTTCTCTGTCTCTCTCTGTCTCTCTCTGTCTCTCTCTGTCTCTCTCTCTGTCTGTCTGTCTCTCTCTCTCTCTCTTTTTCTCTGTCTCTTTCTCTCTGTCTCTCTCATTCAGCTGCTTTCCTTCAAGGCCCGAGTGCCTTCACTCAGCTGTCCACAACCACCTGCCGTCCCCTTACCTTTCACCATGCACACACACACACACACACACACACAGTCACACACACCCGCACAACCACACACACACGCACACTTCCTCAAGGTTACCCTGTTGAGCCTCTCCAGCTGTTCGTCGTCAGCGTAGAAGTTGGCGTGTCGACCTAAAGAAGGTCGTAGAAAATGCCAGACTCTGCTGTAAAGAGGTAGCTGGTCCGTGAGGTGCAGAGTGTCTGGATGTGTCGGTGTGTGTATAATTAATATGGATATTACAGAGAAAAATAAGAAATACGTAGATCGTTGGTCAAATTGACCCGGGGGGTGTAGCGAGGGGTGGGGGTGTAGTGAGGGGTGGGGGTGTAGTGAAGGGTGGGGGGGGGGGAATTCAGTCGGTGCGACATGAGCAAAAAATAGCCTTCTACGGCCATCCCGCAGACCTTGGGCAGCCATTGGCTGAACCTGGGCCATGCCCCTCCCCCCCTCCCACCCCCCCTCCCTGTGTCGACCAGTAACAGGTGGACATGACTGGGATGAGTGGGATAACTGGACTGAGCCAATCTCTGTATGTGTGTGTTGCATGTGTGTGTGCGCGTGCACGGGCGCGTGTGTACGGTGTGCGTGTGGTCCGGTGATTGGACGGCCCGGATGGTCTGCAAAGTGCTGATGTGGGTCAGGGTGAGAGCACAGCCACGCACTATAAGACACACACACACAGACGCACACACAGACGCACACACAAATCAGATACCTGCTCTCTCCCCTTTAACTAACTAACTAACTAACTATCAAGGACACGAGAGTAGCCTAAAATATTGTCTTCAAGTCACATAGGACACCTATAGCTACACCTGCTGTAATCTAGGTCGTGTAAACTCAAAAAGAATCATCAGACAAAATTATCAGACCCTTCTGCACATTGGGAGTCCTGTTTAAAAATCTACCTGATCGAATGGAGCATTTCTGTACCTATGGCGCCCCCTTGTGGTGCAAAGGAGCCGCTGTTGCGTGCGCTGTGGTAACCTTGTCTCTGTTTTTCCCCTCAGACCCTCAGGAAGAAGGGCCTAAACGGCTGCGACAGCCCCGACATCGAGGCGGACGACTCTGCCGGTCAGAGCCCCGAATCCGAGGACAAATACCGCAAGATCAACGAAGACATCGACCTCATCATCAGCCGACAGAGACTATGTGTAAGTGCACGCCCGGCGCCCTGCGTTCTGATTGGACGACCCTCCACCGCTATCTCGGTGTTTTAATGGCTATTGTGTTTTTTCGTCTGCTCAACAGGCCCTCCCCCCCTCTAACTACGACATGGGATTGTCCATCCAAGCCAATAACTCCAGCGGACTGCTCTACTCCCACCCTGGGGTGGGGGGATCCTTGGGGAACCACAACTTACTGCCCCTCACGCACTCTTCCCTGCAGAGGAACAGCATGTCTCCTGGACCCACGCACACACACCGACCCCCCAGCGCAGGAAATGCAGGTATGGACGTACGCAAGCGCACACACACACACACACACACACACTGCACACACACACACACAGTCTTCATGCTCTGCTTCTCTCGACAGGTTTAATGGGATCAGAGCTTTCTAACACTGTGGTCTCCACTGCTGGTAAGATTATTTCTAATACATCATGTCGATGACAGCTGATTAGTATTATTTGCCATCAATGAAACCTTGAATCTCTTGTCCTCAGGTACCGGTAACTATAGTAACCACTGCGGCTCCCCGGGCCTGATGGTGTCCCCAGGGGGCCAGATGTCCAAAGGGATGCAGGCTAAGACTCCGCCCCCCATGTCCCTGAGCATGAACCGCAAGCCGGACCTGCGCACCCTGATGCCCCCCAGCAACAAGAACAACAACATGCCCACCATCGTGAGTTATCTCTGTCTGACTGACTGTCTGACTGTCTGTCTGTCGGTCTGTCTGTCTGTTGGTTTGCCTGACTGTGTGTCTGTCTGTCGGTCTGTCTGTCTGTCGGTCTGTCTGTTGGTTTGTCTGACTGTGTGTCTGTCTGTCGGTCTGTCTGTCTGTTGGTTTGTCTGACTGTGTGTCTGTCTGTCGGTCTGTCTGTCTGTCGGTCTGTCTGTCTGTTGGTTTGTCTGACTGTGTGCCTGTCTGTCGGTCTGTCTGTCTGTTGGTTTGTCTGACTGTGTGTCTGTCTGTCGGTCTGTCTGTCTGTCGGTCTGTCTGTCTGTTGGTTTGTCTGACTGTGTGTCTGTCCCACTCCTCCACTCACTCATAGTTCAGTGTGTTCTTACTGCTGTGTAGATCCCTTAAGGCTTTTACACAGATCTACACATAGACTAACACACCTGTGTTCACTCTTGCTTAATGCTGCCAGTGTGAGGATTTTGACCTAATGCTGGTGAGTAGCTGACTTAGATGAAGACGCCGTTCATGTCTGCCTGCGCTCTTAACGAACGTTAGCTGAATCCTGATTCGTTTAACAGTTTTTCTTTGGTGACCCTCCTTTTAGAATCAGAGAATAAATCACTCCCAGACTGCCCAGACTTTGGCCTCTCCGGTGGTTTCCATAGCAACCCCCACTCTGCCCGGGCAGGGGATGGGCGGGTACCCTTCTGCCCTCTCCACCTCCTACGGCACAGGTGGGTACAGCAGGGAACTCCAAGAATGGACGTCCTGCAGTTGACAGTTTGTGAACCATGGCCTTGTTCCTGACCTTTGACCCCCCCCTTGGTCTGTGCAGAGTACTCCCTGGGCAGCGATCTGTCCTCCCTGACAGGATTCGGGGGGTCGGGCTCCCTTCACCTGGGGTCGGTCACAGGCTGGCAGCAGCAGCAGCTGCAGGGGCTTCAACACTCGGCATTAGGACACATGGGGTGAGTGGAACTCTGCTGCTCCGTGTGTGTGTGGTCTGTGTGTGTGTGTGTGTGGTCTGTGTGTGTGTGTGGTCTGTGTGTGTGTGTGTGTGGTCTGTGTGTGTGTGTAATCTGCCTCCCTGTAGCTCTCTCTGTCGGCCTGTCTGTCTGTGTCTGTCTGTCTGTGTCTGTCTGTCTGTGTCTGTCTGTCTGTCTGTGTCTGTCTCCCTGTCTGTCTGTCTGCCTGTCTGTCTGTCTCCCTGTCTGTCTGTGTCTGTCTCCCTGTCTCCCTGTCTGTCTGTGTCTCGTCTGCCTGCCTTGCACTTCCTCTCTCTGTCTCTGACCGCCTCTCTTCTTCTCTTCCTCCAGGAACCTGTGCCAGAATTCCAACCTCAACCTCTCATCTGGCCATCAGAACCTCCACATCAAATCTGAGCCCGCCTCCCCTCCCAGGGACCGGGGTATGGGGATGGTGAGTGGGGGTCTCGGGGGCGTGTCCACCATGGGCTACCCAAATAATCGGGGCCAAGCGGAAGCCGGCCGTTCCCCGGGCGACAGCGTTTCCAGCTGCGGAAGCTCGTACGACGGCAGCGACGACCGCGAGGATCACCGCGGGAACGATAACTTCCTGCTCCGACCTCTGTCCAATCAGGACGAGCGCCACAGCCCATCAGTCAAACGCATGCGCCTATCAGAAGGCTGGGCAACATGATTAAACCCGCCCCTAAGGCATGAAAGCCACAGGGGGGAGGGGTCTGTCTATAGTGTTACCGCATAGTGTTATTACGATTATATTATTCTTGTGCTGAGTGTGAGTGCTATAGGTATAACAGTGACATATACGGAATAGGGGATGGAAAGTAGCATTAAGTCAAATGGCAGTGTGTTTTTAAATACTGTATACTGTAGTAGCTCTGGCCAAATGTAGTCCGTTACATGAACAACAGGGGCTCATTTGAGATTTACCCATACACAGTGGTTGGCGAGTGAGGAAAGGGTTGGGGGGGGGGGGTGTATTGCTTGTACTGTGTGCGTGTGTGTTTGGGATTATAGGTAAATAAATATGTACGCGCATTCATACATGCGCAAAATCTAGGTCGTCTACAGTCAAACAGAAAAAATGAATTGAGGAAATAAGTCTGGTACTGTAATCAAGGCTACTGGTGAGTAAAAAAAAAAAAAAAAACTACAAAAAAAGTGAAGGCCTAGTGTGACATAGGACCTGAGAGCAAAGTGAAGTACTGACGCAGTACTGACGCAGTACTGACACAGTACTTGTGTAGTTCTCGCTAACAGCCCAGGTGGGTCTGTCTTTGAATTTCAGCTGTATATGTTATGTACGCTCACCACAATTCATGCTGTGTTGCAGGTTCAACGTATTTATGTAAATATAAATATACGGAAAGGGGGAGATTTGCAGAGTGACGTTTCGAGAAGGAAAGAGAGAGCGAGAGAGAGAGAGAGAGAGAGAGAGAGAGAGGGAGAGAGAGAGAGAGAGAGGGAGAGAGAGAGAGAGAGAGGAAAAGACAAGAGAGAAAGAAATAAAAACACAGAAAGAAATAGAAAGAAAGAGAAAGATGTCGAGAGCGTGAGGGGAAGAGAACAGCAGCACGTGCTCCAGGGCACAGAGAAGTGAACCCTAGAACGAGTAGAATGTTCCACTTGAAGGAAAGAAGACTACGAATTTGGTCAAAGCCACGTTAGCAGAGTGACGAGGGGGGCGGGGGGGTGGGGGGGGTGGGGGGGTCTGTTTCACTCAGGCAAAGTACGTTTGGCTTTGTCAGGAATAGAATGAGCCAGTGTGTTTATGTTTCATAGATCTGCCATTGTGCGCATGCAGAGCCATAGAAACAGTTTGGATGCTTTTGCTGCACAAAGACATGATGTCTCTTTATAGTGAAATGTAAAAACCAAAAAAGAAGAAAAAAAAGTATATTCCTACCTAATTATATATAGATATATATATATTAATTTGAAAAGGATTTTGAATGTATTTGAAATTAAGGATGCCTATAGCCCTTTTAAGTCTATTTAATGATGTCAAAACAATTGTTTTGTTTTTTCAGAATATCAAAAGTTCAGTAAGTGCTGGTGCACATTCTTTTCTATCAAATATCCTTGTTTAGCCAAAAGGCAGTAACCCTTTGCTTAGTGGAGTCAATCTACAGTACACAAGCAGGTAGTATACACTTATACTGTATACACCTTGTTTGAATACTTTGAATGCATCCTTAAAAGATACCTGTATCACTGTATCTACAGGCTCATGTGAGGTTAGTGATCACGTTAAGGGTGCATTTCTAGAGTATTTATACAGGACCTCTGGTCAAGGTTGCTAGTCCTGGGTTCAGTTCCTCTGCTATGGTTAGTTTTGTCCTCTGTAGTCTCACAAGACAGCTGTAGAACAGACATATTTCACCTCAGACGATCAAGACAGCACTTACCTGCCATAGATGAACCTTTAACTTGATCAAATATAAAGGACTTCAAATCAGATACGCATCCCCCCCCCACTTCCCCGTGTCTCAGTATTAAACACTGGCATGGCATGGAAGCTATTTAAAAAACAAACCCTTTGACACTAGGAATGTGTCTTAAATAATCACGATCATCAACGCACTCAGTTCTTTTCACATACCGCATCAGTAAACCATGACAAATCAGTGCCTTAACCTGTTTAACCCCCCCCCACCCAGCATGGGACTCACGTCAAGCTACCTTCCATAGCAGCAGGCAGAAACTGGATCCAGGTTCTAGTCTGTTGTGTTCTAGTCTGCTAGCCAGACCTGCTGTACATGCAGAGATAGGGAAGGGTGGCCTACATGCGGAGGCTGTGAAATAGTTTTACACAGGTGTAAGATACGGCTGGATGCTGTCTATTTTGAATATTTTGGGTTTGAGATGCTGTATATTTGAAGCTCAAACCCCCCCCCCCCCCCCCCCCTCCGGGCTAAATCCTGCTTCTAGCATTCCCCCCCCCCCCCCCCCCCCCCCCCGACTACTTCGAGTTGTGTTTTCTGTCCAGATGTTGTGCGTGCACTATATCACGAGCTGTTGTGTTTTTCATGGAGATTTGTACTTTTTGAAAAAATCTTTGAATTGTTCTAACTCTTCCGAGCAGTGGCTGGACAGCTGCCCTATCTCCTCACTGCAGTTGTACTGTGGTCGATGTCATTTGAAAGTTTTGCGAAGACGAAAGAAAAAAAAAAAAGCTCAACCCCCCAAAAAAGCATCGCTTATGACTTTGAAAGTCACTCTTGTTCTTTGCCAGGCTGCAATACCATGATAATGTACGTGCAAAAAAGGGCAGAGCCCCGAAAATAATGTCTCAACCTACTTGACTTCCCATCCTCTCTCAAATGAACAGGGATGGTTTGTCACACCGTAGTCTCACAGAGCGACGTTCTGGCCAGTGTTCCAGATGATTCTGTGACGAGGTGAATCAGAAAGAGCTGGACATGAGCAGAAGCCTCACGGTTGTGGGGGATGCTAGTTAGAGGCTACTAGTCTGGGTAGTATCAAGTATTGAGTTGGGAATAAGGAGAAGATGGGTTATAGACTAACCATAGCATGTTGATCCTGCTCCCAATGGGCAGAGCAACTATCTTTCCTTCTGGCATATTCTGCCTTGTTAGAATGTGTCTGTGCTGTTCTGCAGTCCACCTGTACTTTAAATTCACCCTCAATACAAACTTTACGGTCGGTTCCGAACTCTGTGTTCATGGGAATAGTAAAATGTTGCCCCTTTTAAATGATAAAGGTCCATGAACAGTGAGGTGTGAGTTGCCCCTGTGTTCTCAATGACACTTCTCAAAAACACTAAAGCGTCAAGGGTTTGGGCTGGTATATTTTTTGCTGGTGACTAGGAAATTTGAAGCAAATGTTTTGAAATTAAGAGGCTCCAAACGGCATAAGCTGGCCTTTGTCGTCACTTGAAGACAAAATGTTTCTCACTGGAAGTTCACCTCTGTCGCAGCTATCAGAAATCAAATGTATTTTCCTGTATTGGAAATCTGGTATTTGTATTTTGCAGAAAAACTACAGTAAAATTACAGGCTCTCGTATGTTTTGGTGTGATTTATTTGACTTTGTGTGACTTGTGTTATTCTGACACCCTGCTTTTGTGCAGGTATAATCCCTCACACATCACATACACCTTTATTAATAAATGGTTTTAATTTGTTCTCCATGCCTTATAGATCTGAATCTCACACATGTACACCTTCATGACATTTGCACTGACACCATTCTGGATGCAGAATGCAGCATTGACCAAGGCAGGGGCCACAAAATAATAATGTAAAAAAAAAAAAATGTAGGCTGCTGTTTAATCTGAAAATATTTTATCCGAATAGTCATCTGATTTTGTAAAACTCTTTTGTAGAACTCTTGTAAGTCGCTTTGGATAAAAGCGTCTGCTAAATGAATAAATTTAAATTGTAAAGATGTTATGCCATTCTAACGTACAACCACTAGATGTCACTAATTCTACTTACTCCTTCACTGCCGGTATTCCACGCAAGCCTGGAACGGGAACCCTATCCTCACGTAGCCAATCCCCAGAGGGCTCGCTCCCTCCGCCTAAGATCTGATTGGCTGACACGGTTCTATCAGCCCCAGACAGGAGGACCGTGAGTTTCTGCGGACTGTAGAGACTCAGTAGTCTGGAGCTGCCGCAGGTCTAATGGGGGGCTTGGCCCCATGCCTGGCCCCGGTCCAGAAAAACCTTTCGTATTAGCTCATTGTTAAGAATCTAGCTCTTTTACCAAATCTCAGAGACTGTAACAGTCCGTTAAACAGCCTCGGAGAGACACAAGACTGATTTTCAACTAACTGGTGTTACTCAGCACGACTTCATTGCAGTAAAAAAAAAAAAAGATATTGAACTTCAGCTTCAGCTAGCTGGCGAGTTAAGCAGCATTACAGAGGAACGGGACGATCTGTAAGTAGATCATGCACATTCCTGGCTAACGTGTCGGTAGTGAGTTTCGCTATCTTAACAAGCCACAATGACCTCCATAAGTCAGCAGGTTTCCATTCATTTTTCTAATTGTTTGCTCGTCTGAAGCTAGCAGCTAAGCTAGTCATATAAATGAGCACATCCTTTAGCACTAGCGGCTCTATTATTAGGACCTCATGGACCAGCATGTCTTTGTTCGGTTGCGGTTTAACTCGCTGGACGGTTATAACCTCGACCACTAATGTCATTGCCAACCACCCATCGAAGCTATTTTGCTAGTTCAGCAGGGATCGTCTGCTCGGGAGATTGAAGCTTGGTTGTCGGTCGCTGGTAGCCTGGACAGAAAGACTAAAGCAGCTAAATCCACCTCTCTTTGTTTATGTCGTTGAATGAATTCAGCAGTCTTCCTAATCTTCTCTGCTTTGTGTCACAAACTGAGGCCAGACGATCAAACGAAATGCTCGATTGGCAAATGTGGCTGATCACCCACCGTTAACTTGCAGCAGAGTTTTGGGTGACAGACAGCTCGGATCTATATTTAGATTCAGCAGGGCTGAATTATGCTTTGTCTGCAGTAAATGCAACAGGAAAAGCACCGGTGCATCCATTTAATTTAGCCATACATGCCATTTAAGTTCTCCAGATGTAAAGTACTGCACACCAGGTCCACTGTCCGCTTAACAAACATTGGATTCCTTCTTTCTGCAGCGGTTCATAAATAACCTCGACGACGCCGCAGTAAAAAATAAATAAATATCGGTTTGCTGAGGATCACGGTGAGATCTGACACAGTGACCAGTGCTGCAAGTGATTAAGAATGTCCTACATTCTATAATGACACAGTTTTCTATTAAAATGCATTGGTTTTATTGTTTTATGTCGTGTGTGCTGCATAGTTTACAGTCGATGGCTCGCTATTTTATCCTCGAATAACCTCAATATTGCCTCACATAACCTGAATACGTAGAAATAATACGGACGGCTCATTCTAGATGGCAACACGGCTTTGACTGCCATCATTTATTATCCCTCATTGACGAGAAGTTAAGAAGCATGTTGAAAGAATAAGCTGTTCTCGGTGCGGATGAATGATCTCACCAAACCAGCGGCAACCAATCGGGTATCAGCTGTGCTTCCCTCGTCCAATCCGAGGCACTTGCAGTGCTGCAGCGGTCCAATCAGAATCGTGGAGCAGCGTTTAATGCAGCGCTGGTCTAAGCGAGGCTGCAGCCTTCCTCCACCCAGCGCGGTGGAGTTCAGCCGGGGCAGAGTAGGCGGAGGCGTGGCCCCCTAGGATCCGCCTGGCTTTGGGTTCGGAGGGTTCAGGCACGCTCAGTGTGGCGGTCTGGCGTGAGGAGAAATGTGACCTCGTTTGACTGTGGCTGCTGGAGGCAGTCTTATCTGCGGTCATGGATGGTTCATACACTGCTTTGAGCAGGTGGTGAACTCTACCTTCACGGCTAACGCGGAACGTGTGTTTTACCTGGAAAACGCTATAAAACAAAGATCTGTATCAGCACGTTTTCGTGCTAGGTGTGCTAAAGTCTCCCCAATCCAGTGCTTTTTTAAACGCCCCAAATAGTTAATATAATTATTAATCCTCACCGCACATGAATGAGTGATTCATAATTCATACAAACATTTCATTAATTAATTAAAAGCATATATTAATAAATTATTAATACTAATAAAAAATTGCAGCTTTTGCATCAATTAGTGGGCTCAGTACACAATAACTGCAATTACTAAGTGTCTTTAACAACATTCTTTAGCTTCAGTCTCATTTAATGTGAAAACTTTAGTGTTAATGTGTCCTCTTTTTACAGGTGTGTATCTCACAGCTGGATTGTAATCAACAGTCAATGGAGGTGTCCATGCGGTAAGACTCTCCTCAGAGATTTAAGAGGCTTCATACTGAGTGAAAAGACTTAAAACCAATTGGTTATATTCCACTGCTTCATAGATGGTTCAGATAAGACAAGAAGGGTTATCATAGTTCCTGCACTGTTCATACTGGCTTTAGAAGCAGCAGTTATGTGTGTATGCTAAACATACACCCCCCCCCCCCCCCCCCCCCCCTTAGCCACTTGGCGACAAGGTCCTCAGTCAACAGGATGTATTGCCTGGTGTCCTGACAGATTTCAGATATGAATTGTCGTTAGTGTGCAAATGTTGCGCAATGATATGCAAATGATCTGACTCTTGCCTAACAAGTCCCCCTCGTTCTCATTGGCTCTTTCAGAGTCTACCGAGGGATCTCTCCGGCTTCCCGGACAAACGGGCACCGTCGTGGAACGCCCGGTTCCCCCACTTCGGCCTGGGAGACGCCCGCTCTCACCGTCAAGATCAAATGGAAAAGATGAAGGCGACTCACTTTGGTTTCTGTAATCGAGTATGTCCTTTTTGTGTTGGTGTTTTTTTGTTGTTGTTGTTGATTTGGGGGGGGGGGGGGGGGGGGGGAGGGGGGGGGGAGGGAGGGGAGGGTTAGGGTTCGATTAAGATCACGACTGGGGGGGGGGGGGGGGGGGGAGGGGAATATTCCTGTCTGTGCGATTATCGTTCTTCTTAACACGTTAGTTACACATATGGGACTCTAAGCCTTGATGATATGTTTGTTATACCGGGGGGGGAGGACAAGCCAGATGTGTCACGCAGCAACTCGGCAGAGACAGACCCACCCCTCTGTGTCCACTACCTCTGCAGATGTTGCCTCGGGGAGGGGGGGAGGGGGGGGGGTGGCTGAGCAACTTGCAGCAGCATGTCTTCCACTTTCTCACAAAACGCTCTTTCTCTCTCTACAACCATCCTTCTCTCTCTCTCTCTCTTTACTGTACATGAACTTGTAGTTCTGGCTGTGCAGCCTTTACCATGCATCGCCGCTGTCCTCGCTTGACAGTTCGGTGGGGGGGGGGGGGGGGGTCTACCCACAAGGCTCAGTCACGCAAGCATCCCGTCCAGTATCCCCGACGCCCTCGTCTTAGTTTTCCGGAGGCCTCTCGAATGTTCACCGTGTAGGCAGCAGTAATCTGCTCTATCTCGTCTATTTCACACTCTACAGTATTTACTAAGGCTCAGAGTCCCTGCTTTTCCCATGTTAGATACTAAACGCTTCGTAGTTTATGCTTTTATTTTCAGGTGTTCGTCTTTTAGTTTTTAGTTTTGTAAGTTTTTTTTACGCGTTTTTATTTTCCTCCTCCTGAGTAGGTATGCTGTAGTTTGTTTTTTGTTGTGTGTCAGGCATTTTGCGTTGCCCGTCGTTTAAATCCCATATGTAGACATGTACCCTGTGATGTATCCAAGTAGCTGTAGAAATGCGTTGTTTCCTTGTGGTAAGTGATTGAGATGCTGCCACGGATTTGAGACACTGATGACTGGTGCTATTTTGGACTTTAATCTCCTCCTTGGTAAGGTAGCTGAGATGGGTTATTATTTTATTTTTAATTCTATTATTTTCACATTCTTAAGAAAGGTTGTTGGTTCTCTGTTGTGTGGTTGTTGTAACTTGGTCTGGATGGACTTTTTTTTCATGCTTTTCTGTGCGGCTTTCTCATTGGCTTGTAGAAAGGTAATTTGGACAGGAAAACAAACCCAACTAAACACGGTGGATATTTGGAAAATGAAAGGAGAGGAACACGTGACATGATGACATCATGTAGATGGGAGCAATCACAAAACTGCAATCTTTGAACCCTAGGATCCCTTTAATTCGTAGGGAGTGAAGTTAAAGCACCCAGCACATGTCACTTTTTTCGGAAAAATGCAGTTTTTTGCTTTTGAGTTAGTGAATTTAACAGACAATCTCAAACCAAGAGTGCATTTACTTTCTCAATAGACAGCATCTCTATATCTCTCTCTATATACAGATATATGCAAAATAACGCACACTAATGTCAAAGCAATGACATGATCAAAGGATGTGGCTCAGACTCCACAATCCACGGTCTTTTGCAGAGTTAACTTCAGATTGCCTGGATTAAGTTCAGGCAAGGTCACAGTCCAGAGACTGTCTAATTCAGTCCCAGCCTGGGTTAGGGTTTGGGATCTTTTACCAGCTGGTTTTAACATAGTCATGAAAGAGAAATTGATGCGAGACTAAGTATAATCTTGTTTAAAATAAAATACAAAAATGTTGAAAAAAAAGAGCATTTTCCAAACAAGGCGAACATGTAGCATAACATTAAAACCTGAAGAACAATCTTTTTCATTGATGTTTTTTGAATGATTTTGTAAATTAATTGAGACACTTTTTTTTTGTATCTTCTTTTATTTTACAAAACGCATTCTAAACCAAAAAGCTTCTTAACAATTTTTTTGGCTCTAGTGGTTTTCAAACATTGAAGAGATGTCAGTATTTCCAGTTTTGTCTTTGCTTCCTGTTAATTCATAATTGTTCAGAATCTAATATAACCAACTTGAAAGCCCACGTTCTCTTGTCTTCCATGTTGCCCTCAGTATCGGGGGGGTCCTGTATCAACTTGTTCTGGTCTAAACTAATTGCATGCTGTCGTTGATTTTTACAAATAATTCCTTCCTTCTGTTTTTCCATCCCATTGACTTGGTATATTTTGTATAAAGACAATGAATAGCTTAGTACAGTTTGTTGATGTGTATTGATGTATTCTGTATTTACCAGTGTGTATGGGTAGGTTATACCCAAGAAGCTAGCTTTTCGACATCAATAACGAAGCACTTATAGTATCCCATGTACCTTTTTGGCACTTTTAGCAGTAGCTCAATAAACACGCAAGCTCTTTGAATTGTTTCCAGTCTCTCTTCGCTTGAATGAGCTGTGAAAAACCAGCACTTTCTCAAGCAGTCATGAGAAAAATACACAAAAAAGTCGCAAAAATACTCGTGGTAAACACACCAGCAGGTGTTTCCTGTGTTATCTACCCTTAGTTGTAGCAAGCTGATTCATACGAGCTTCATCCTCTAAGCTGGTACAGTTCAAACCATCTCATAAACATTCCTGAGGAATTCTAATGGTCCATCTAGAAAATATACTTGGAGCGTCACATGGAAAGTGAAGTCAAGGGAGGCAAAGTTTGGCAAAGTATCGCCCTTCCAGCCTGCCTCGGTGGCTGCACATTTCACCAACTTGTTTTGAAAGCCAGTCATGCTCTCTGCCAGCGGGGGTCCTAGCGTCTCGTCGAAAATGGCGCAGACCAACTTGGCCTTCGACCGTGTTCGTGTGTGTGTGAGATTCCAGGCGGAGCGCCCGGGGTTTGGACGGGCCTCCTTGTTTGTTTCTAAATGTCCTCACATCTGTGAGACAGGTTGTGTATATGGACTTCTGCTGAGTCAGTAAGAGAGTCCATCCTACTCTGCCTCTGGATTTAGTTTTCTGACTCGTCTAATCCTCAACTCAGCTTCTGCTCCAAAACGCCACACTTGCTCCGAAGTGCCGTTTCTCCCCCCCCGCCCACTCTCTGACCCTTCTCCCACCCGTCTCTGTTGGCACTCACCCCTCTCGTTTTCACGCCATCCTCAACTGCAAGGATTCTGTATAGTCAGGAAGACTGTAAAGTTGAACAAAGCCAGCCTAAAAGCGCACAATGAAGCGATAATAAATCGTTAATTATACGGCGTTGCCTGACCACCTCCTCAATTATGGAAGGCTGTTTGACGCCTGCATTCAAACCCCTAAATAGGGGGAGCCTTATGGGCGGTGAAAGGACCGCTTGGTTCATTGCAGTAGGCTACCCACGCACAACGAGGGTTCGAAGAAGACTACGCGAAATGGAAGGACACAGGGTGAGACGTCAGTTGACAAAAATACAAAAAGATTGCTGGGCTTTCGTTGGAGCAAGAGCAGAAGAGGAATTAGCAGCACTGGAGAATGAGCAGCTGGAGATGGCTCTCTTTCGAAGAGTCCGTGTAGGAGAGTTTTATTAGTGCATGTTCCGACGGCTAGCTGTCAGCAACTCTCTCGCCGTGCCTCGTCAGGGCAGCTGGTGTTGGGCAGCTGCCCTTGCTGTGATGAGGGCCTTGTAGAGGGGCCCCCATTTCCTCCAGCAAGGGTCACTTCCTCGAAGTCTGTTCTGCCTTGTTTAAGCAGGGGGGGGTTGTTGGTCGTGTGGGGCTGGAACGGACAGTGTTAGTCAGGGGGTGGTGGAATTTCACGCCACAATGGGTAGATACAGATTGGACCTATGGGATGTTTTCGTAGAATATTGTTGTCACCTCTTCATTGTCAGGAAATAAATCAAAGTCACGCTAAGTTGCCAGAGCAATACAAATGCTGCCAGTGTACGAACTGGATGTTTGATCCTCTGAATGAATTAAACAGAAATGACATTAAAGAGCTAAAAAGCTATTTTTGTTCGGTTGGTTGGTAAAGTGCTCTTGCATAGTCCAGCACTGCCTGCACTGTGCGCACGCAGAAGAAAAAGGACATTCATTTCCTAACCTGATGTATCGGTTCGCTGATACACGACCTTTT
This sequence comes from Protosalanx chinensis, assembly GCA_030340685.1. NCBI lineage: Eukaryota > Metazoa > Chordata > Actinopteri > Osmeriformes > Salangidae > Protosalanx > Protosalanx chinensis. The sequence continues at coordinate 869,488 of CM059339.1, read as the reverse complement.
ATCCTTCTAATGGAATTATCAGTCTCTGGTTCGGTCTTTAATGGGGTCTTGGTAAATTGCGCGAGTGTCTGTGGGAACACATGATCTCCATCACTTACCGTTATTTTAGACCAAGCGGACAGGATCAGGAAATACCTGGAGGGTAGCAGCCTGCAGAAATGTCACGAAACTGACTCTAGCAGGCTGGTAAGAGCTGTTTTCGCCTTTAATTAAGAGAAGCTTTTCTTAAGAGAATACAGAGTTGAAAAGTCACTGATCCAGGATCTGAAGTGGCCCTAGATGTGTCTTTACAATGATTCCAATGTATTTGTGGACAAACACGGTCATTTTGCGGTACGAGTTGTGGAATCGCACCTCATTAAGGAGATCTGTCATTGGGAAACTTCCGAGATTCTATGTTGGACAGAAGAACCAGACATCCATTCGGATGCTGTTGTCTCCGCCCAGTACAAGTCATATCCTATACAATCTGAATCAGTCTTTTTCCGGTTTAGTCTATTAGTTGAACAGTAAGGAGCTGCGTTCACTAATCCAATAGCGTTGCAGAATCGTTGCCGCAGGATCTGCATCCTCCTTGGCCATAACCAGACAGGAAGGAGCAGTATGTCATCCTGTTTACGTGAAACAAAGTGCTTTTGGCTGTTGTCTTCAGGGAAAACAGGATGTTTGGGGATCTGCAGCCCCAGATATTGTGTCATCGCAACGAACGACCTATCCGCAACGTTGTCACCATGACAACTTGAGAAGGCCCTTTTTTGCAGGCGGGGAAGAAAAAACCCACGCGAACCCAGATCCTCTTCTCCATGAGCTGTTCACGAACCCACTGCGAGGTCCTTTCTCTGTCTGTCTGTGAGAGGGGGGACTGAGTGCATTTGGCACAGGGCTGCCGCTGATCTGCCATAACATGTTAACATCTTGACTCGCTCCAGTGCAGATGCACGGTGGGAAAGCTGCTCTCATGCAGCCCTACATCTGTCGTGACGTGACCTGGAGCCCGACAGCTACCTGTCCTGTCCTCTCAACACATCTTTTACTCGTTTTCATTTCCCACAATGATTCGTTTTAGCCCCCCCCCCCGACTTGGAAGTAACACTATTGTTGTTGATGTAGACGTTTCGTAAACTGACAACCCGCAATGTTTGGGGTCGATCTCGTTGTTATGATCGGTGACCGAGGCTCTTTTTGCGAAGCTCTCTCTTGGAAGTGGCTTCGGATAAAAGCGTCGTGCTAAATGAAGAAATGTAAACGTGGGAGGCTTTCATCCCAAACCTGATCGACTGGATTCATGTTGGGATTTGATTGGTATCAGATGATAAATACAGGGTGACCCAAATGAGCAAGTGGCAACACTGCGAGAAGTAAAAAGCAAAATTGAAAGGTAATTTATACTTAAATGGCATGTTTTAAGGTTTCAATTACTATAAATGAAATATATTTCTTCCATTACTCTTGGTTTTACAGTATTGTTAAAAAGTTTAAAAAGAAATCGGGTCACCCTGTATAATGCTTATAACTCTCAGCATGGGATCACCAACTTTGGCCTAAAGGTGTCATAGATGCTACCAGCTGTTAGGGCTGAAGACATTGTGTGGAGAGATGAACTGGAGGATCTTTTGGATCCGGCTGTATGTGACTCAGCAACACATGATCATATGATCAATAACGTTCCTTTTAACTGAAAAGGAAAACCGTTGCTTTGTGTAGCTTAAGTTGTGACTTAACTCAACATCCCACACATGGACAAGCATTTCAATTCTTCACTCTTACTGGGCGGATTTATAATCAAAAGGAAATTTAATCTTGACACGCTCACTTTCTTATTTTGTATAATCTTGCCAGTTACATAACTCTTGGTAATTTATGTGTGGACCAAAGAATTGCATTTGGTCGCCCTCTGGTGGTTTTGTAGGTGTATAACAAAGCAACTACATCCATGATGTGCAGAATAATTCCCAAAACAGTATCAAAACCCACTTGAACATTTAAGAATGAACATTGAATGCATTTATTGATAAGAATTGCAATTCCAGTGTATTTACTATACAGTGTCAGTATCTATAATTTCTTTTTTAAACTGCGGAGAGACAGAAAGACCAGTACAGTATTCATGTGCAAAAAGCAAAACAAATGTGGAGGTTCAGCAGCAAGACATCCTACAGTAGAGAGATTACATGTACAGTAAACACCTGACGACAACTAATGAAACCAGTGTCCACTTGGAGATGAGCTTCAGCCCAAATCCTTAGCTTTAATACTGAATGACAAGACGAGCCAACCCAACTAGGGAGGGGGTGGGGGGGCTGCATAGGACAGGCGTTGCCACGTCACCACGAAACGATTCGCCCTACGCGTTAAAAGGGGGAGTATGGAATTCCCCGACATTTCCATGTCTTCCGAGACCGTGGGAGCCCTGATGGGAGGCAGGATGTTAGTCCTCGCCGTGCCGTGTTTGCTAACCGTCGTCCTTCATGTGAGCAAATCGGCGAAACGGACAAACAACAGAAGACTTGATGTTTTAAGACTCCGTGACTCTTGTTGGTGTGTGGACAGACGACCGAGCAAAGAGCTGTAAACCACTTTGGGCTAACGTCGCCCCCTCGCTTCATCTCCACCCCGGCAGAACCAGCTCACCCATCTTTTTAAGACACTTCATCCCCAGAATGACAAGACATCCAGCGTCCAGGTCTTCGTCTTTTGTTGGTTACACACTACCATATTATACAAACACACAGGGGCACCGCACTTCACGAAAGGGGGGGTGCTGGGTTAGCCAGCGTACGCTACAGGTCTTTTTGAGATGGGTGCTCCTGTGGGGGTTTCAGTCCGGGGGGGGGGTGGGGGGGGGGGTCACGTCTCTGTCTTGGTCCTGGGAGCCTGGCTGGTCCTCACCACCTTGATGCACTTCACCTCCACCTCGCTGATCTCGGACAGCTTGTCTTTGGAGCCGTGCTTCTTCTAGAAAACAACCAAGAATGTGGCGTCTGAATTGAATACGCTTGAAAATCTATTAAAGAAGGTCATATTGTGGCGTCTTCTGTGTGTTGCACAAAGTATCTGGATGTTGACGGGGTGGGAGGGAGAGATGTTGGCGAGACTGACCTGGGAAGGGGTGGAGCTTGATCCGGGAACCCCAGCGTTATGAGTGACGGTTAGAGGAGGAACCAGGTCTGTCCGAGAGCTTGGCAATACAGTGGGAAGGGATTACTTAACAACCAACTGACACCTTTCCAATCCTTTACTGCTGAACAACTGACATTGACTGTCAGATCTGAACCCAGATCAGCTCTTTGACTTACTTGACCTCCGAGAGAACCGATCTCTCTCCGTCGGAACATTGGGAGCGCCGGTACTGCCGGAAGCTCCGCGGCGAGTGGGAGTGACGGATTTTGATTGGATCCCCTTGTGTTCTGAATAACCAGGGAAATAACAGGTTCCATCAACTTGCATGCTGGGAATTTTAATGAGCTAGATTTATAAAACCATTTAGCTCTTGTCCAGAGCGACTTAGAGCAAGTACAGGGACATTTCCCTGAGGCAAGTAGGGTGAAGTGCCTTGCCCAAGGAAAACAACGTCATCAGGCAACATCCGGGAATTGAACCGGCAACATTCTGATCGCTAGAGTTCTAGAACTCTTGAAACTTGGAATGGCTGGAAAATCCAACCGGCAACATTCTGTTTACTAGCCTGATACCATTCACCCCCTTCTAATACAATCTTATTGAGGTGAGCTGGGATGACAAACATGGAAGACGCATGCCATGCCCACGGCTACTTACTCTACTTTCTTATAGGGGATCTCCTTCAGCTGCTCCTCTGATAGGCCAGATGGATCGACCAGCTCCTTCCTGTAGACAGACAGACTGTATTAAAGGGGCCTGGGGTTCTGCTCAGCCAGCACTGTGCTGGATCTCTTTATTCTGGCATTGCGGATGTCATCTTACTGGATGTGTTTCCACAACTGCTCCTTAGCCTGGACATCTGGGCTCCGTCTGTAAAATCAACCAGGAAAACATTGAGTGAAATAATTCGCCATCGATCTGGATGAAGCATTCTTCATATTCTTGTTCCTTATTTTTTTCGTTCTCGAATCAGAAAATAATCCCGAGGTTGAGTGCACGGGATAAAGATTACGCTTTCGGGATTGGAGAGATGGGGGGGGGGGGGGGGGGGGGGGGGGGGTCGCTGGGTCTTACGATCGGGAGCGGTGTCGCGAGCGGCGGTGGCTGGGGTCGTTCTGGGACCGCTCCTTCTGACGCCGGAGGACCGCTTCCCACTGAGGGCCAGAGTCCACCATCTCATTCTCCTGGCGAGAGCTTCACATCGCACAGAGTCACGAAGCGGAACTGAGTCCCTACAAACACCGGTGACTATGTACTGCACACCATGAACCAGGACTCGTAGAAGCAAGATGAATACTAATGCATAATGTCATACGCTACCATCGGCACTGACACCTAATCCTAATGCATTGAATGTACCCAAAGGGATTAAGAGTTTAGTAAGTGTATGGACCATATAAATAGGCAGGCACGAATAATCCACATATTGGAAGAAAAAAAAGTCCACGGTGCGATCATTGTGGTAAATCTCTTGTAACAGCCCTGGTATGTTAGGCTTAGCACTAACAACCTACCGGTTTCTCTTTTTACGATGCTCCCGGGTGGAATTCTCAGATTCACTTCCACTGCTGGTGTTGCCACGGGAACGCGACCTAAGGCGGGAGTGGAAAAAAGAAAAAGGGGGTTCAAAGTTTTGGGAGCGCTTGAAAGAGAGACGGAGGGAAAGGAGGAGGGGGAGAGCAAGAAGTCAAGGAAGGGAGAAAATAAGAAATAAGTGTAGTAAATGTGAGATAGCAGGAAGTGAACTGATACAATGATACGCAATTCCCTATATCAGTCATTAATTTACGATAAATGAGGGTGCGAAGTCATGTTATGCTGTTCGTTTGTGGTACTGCTTTTAAAACCCGAGGTAAAATAACCCTCCATGTCATCCAGAATGGGGTATCTTAACAACTGATGGCGTTGGCATAGTTACCGTCGTCTATGTTGTTTGTTCTGTGGCTCGTCATTGGCCTGGCCCTTCCTGAGAGGTCAAATCAGAAGAGAGCTCAATGTACTATCAAACATCCACATCCACAAGACCCTAACCGTGTGTCACGCAAAAATTCCTCCCATGTACCGGCAAGCCCTAAGCCCTAGGGCCCCAGTTTCACACAACTTCACAGCAAGAACACGCATGCTACATCCGTGCCACCAGCCTGAAACAAGTCACCGCGATACTAAATGGAGTGCCATTTCTGATTACGACCACCAGGGGGTGTCATTTTCATTGGTAATTGCTTACAAAGCAGTCTCCGCTCACGGTTCTGCACTAGCTAGAACTAACGTACACCTCAGGGGGTCCATGTCTCTGGGAGGTGGGGGGGGGGGGGGGGGGGGGGGGGGGAGGGGGCAACAGGCCACGCACCTGCGCTGTGCCGACTGGGACGTCTCGTTCTCGCTTCCCCCCGAAGGGGTGCGTCCGCGGGCCGTAGGGAACTTGGGAGACTTGGTCCGCTCGTTGGCCGTGTTGAACAGACCGCTGTGGGGAGATGGAGGTGTTTGAGCGCTCAGGAGAAACAGGTCATCCTTCCAGAACATTCCTGTTCTGCGTCTGTATTCTCACACAGAAAGAAGCCAAGAGCACCAGGACTTCCCAGTGGTGCAAACCAACATGCACCCGCCTGGACGAGCGACATCTGCATGTGGGGAAACACCAACTGAGATCGGGTCTCGTTCCGTTCACTTAGGTTCAACACGGTTCACGCTAACGGGACGTTCTCCCGGGCGGTTGCGTTGTTTACGTGCCGCTCTGTCACTGAGTAAACACTGTGAACTGATGACACACAGGTTTGGACCCGAGCCACCTCTGGAATCTCTTCAAGAGTTCATCCCTGAGTCAGGGATGCGCTATGGCGGAGGCCACAGTTAGGCCTTGCTAATGAGGGGCTTTGATTCGCTTTCTCTTTTGTTGATTGAGCTCAAAAAAAGAAATCAGCTTAACCCCGAAAATCCCTTTCGCTCAACGGTCTTCTGCATGTGCTGTATTACGAGACATTTCCGCATGTCAGGTATGCGTGTGGGAGGTTTGAACACACGTGCACCTAGCGAAACATGTTCGACGATGCTTAACAGACCACGAATGAATAAAACATCCTGATATCAAAGGACAGTGCATCAGGTATGCAAGGTACCACTAGTCCAATAAAGAGACAGGACTTGTCATCGTTATACCTCTGCGGCACGTTCTCTTCCCAGGGTGCACTGGGCTTCCCCTGTTGCTGCTCTGGGCCGTTGTCCGCCTTCGTCACTTTGGAGCTGGAGGGAACGATGGAAGGATGTCAGTCTTTTTCTGCATTGCCTTTAGTCTGTTACTGTGTCAGGTGTGACTGTACCTCTTCACAGGAGAGCGAGCCGTGGTCTTCGGCGTTGCGTCTTTTTCAGCGTTTTCCGTCTTGGATTGGGTGTTGGAGTGGGTACCGTTGTTTAAACCTAGAGGAGGAACAGATGGTCTCTGAGACTGAAGGCTACGCTATTAAACAGCTCAGGGCTGGATACAGGATAATACCAGCGTCATTCTGGGTCGTCAGTACATTCTTCTTAAGCATCTTAGTTCATCCCGGTTCTCAATGTTCTCCTTTTTTTACGCTTCCTACCATTCTGTCTTCGCTATGTCGGTGTGTGTCAGGTCTATCATAAGCAGACATTTCTTTGAGTTGGCAGTGAGACTCAAAGAAACAAACAGTAAGCCTGAACACCATTGTCAGTAATGACAACTTCTCTGCACTTACCACACCTGCCTGCAAAGCTGCTCATGCAATTGTAAGCCAGGGAGTTGCTCAAGTGAATCTAACATTGCGTTTAGCGTTTTGTGCTGGGAAGGATTGAATTGCAAATGTACTCCTTGGGTTAGGGTCATGTCTGTAACTTGCAGTTATTTCACAGCTAGTTATAAGGTAAGCTGGGGTTGTAGTTTGGCAAGAGCTGATGTATACACAAAAGTCACGAGAATTCTCTGGGAGTGCAGAAAAATAACATATGGTGTAAATGCAATGTGAAAGTAATGGCATTTAGTGAAGTGCTGCAGTGTTCTAAGTAGTGTAGATGTAGACCAGGGGTCACCAACCATGGTTCTTGAGGGCCACTGTCCTGACAGTTTTAGATGTTTCCCTGCTCCAGCACACCTGATTCTAATGAATGAATCGTTATCAAGCTCTGTGGAAGCCTCATAATGATCCATTCATTTGAATCAGGTGTGCTGGAGCAGGGAAACATCGAAAACGGTCAGGACAGTGGCCCTCGAGGACCAGGATTGGTGACCCCTGCTGTAGACTTATGTAGATGGTCAAACCATGCTTGGTTCAGCTCTGACCTGTAATCTGGCCTGGTCTCTTGGGGTAGGTCTTACTGCGGGTCCTGACCACCTGCAGGTCTGGCCGGGGGAGAGCGATGGACGGGTCCCTCCCCATCTGCATGGCCGTCTTTCCACTGGGGGAGGAGAGAGCGATGGGAGGAGGAAGGAGCAAGAGAGGGAGAAAGAGGCAGAGATGATCTGCGCTTGACCTTTCAGATGCTAAGTAAAAGCAGCGTTAGCGCCACACATTACAAAGACCGAAGAGCATTAGCGTTCGCTGGGCTAAAGTACGTTAGCCCAGTTCCATCTAGTCAGTCTGACAGAACACTTCTCAAATCCAGCGAGTGCTACTTCGTACGGTGACGTTGAAGATGGAAATCCCATCTTCTGTTTATGACAAGCAGTGTCTGGAGACCAGACCCGTCTGTTGCAGAGCGCCAGAGCCCCAGCCAGAGAGCAGGAGGATCACAAAGGACCAGGGAGAGGAGTGGGGTTCCTGAATTATTCAGTCCTGCCACTTCTTCCTGGTGTCTTTAGCTACTCGTCTACAACAGACTCCATTATTTATTAAGCATTTATTTTATTTTTCCTGCGTCTAAAAAATGCCCAATTGTCGTCATGACTACGAACAAGAGAGGTAGAACTCAAAACGTTTCTCCATGTTAATATCTGGTGTGGATAATGTTAAATGTGTGAGAGTGGGCCGATGGTTTACTCACCTGTAACGGTGTTTTGATCCTATTGAACCAAACTTGGACAGTTTTCTTGTCAATGTGTCGGCATCATTTTCTGGCATTCTACCAAAACATAAAACGCAACGCAGCGATCATTCCTATGCAATACAATAGTCAGCAAGTGTTAAAGTATAGTATAAGTGCACTACAAAGTGTACTGTGAAGGGAAAGTCTTCAACAGAGCACACCTTCCTGAGACATCGAGGGTGCTTCTCATAAAGATCAAAAGCCCAGTTTGACTTCTTTGGGTTTTGAATCTATTTGAAAGACAGATCATCAGCCGTAGTTCAAACACCCTTGGATGAGCAGCTCTCTTGTAGGGATCTTTACCTGAATAAAAAGAATTCCAGCAAAAATACCACTAAGGGCTTTTCGCTCCTGATTAAAATTCAGCTCGGAGAGAGAGAGAGAGAGAGAGAGAGAGAAAAGGCCTCGGTTGTCAGTTAAGTGCACTCTCTAAGGAGTCTAAGTGCGAGTGCTTCGTGTGTAAACGCGTGGCTGCTGAGCTGGAACCTTGACTGGACGTACAACTCCACCTAACAACTGCATAAAAAGCCTGACCGCCCATTACATTCAACCCATCAAACCGAGCAGAGTTCTGACAGCTCTCTGTCTCCAGATGTCCGACCCCTTGAACTCTGCGGCTGGCCAAAGGGGCCAGAACCAGCAGCGAGTTCTGCTAGAGCAGTCAGGCGGAATCATCTTGATTGCGTTCATCCGAGAGTTCTGCGTATTCCGGTAGCCGGAAAGCAAAGATAAGTCCAGGTCTTGGCTTCCTGTTCCTGGTCTGCTCCTGTGGGCTCGGAGACCCCGGCACGCCGAGGGTTCACACGGGGCTTAGCGGGGGTGAAGCTAGCGCTGCGTCCCACAGCCTGACAGGCTCAAGGGGGGGGGGGTGTTACGCGGGTAAAGCCTGCTCTGATTAGGAACACACCAGAGACATCGTTGCCAAGGGGGAGGCTTGGAAGGTTCCATTAGGGACTGTGTGACTTCAAAAAAAGAAAAAAAGCGTTCGTGGTGGGAACAGAGATTTAATTGGCCCGCTGTCTGACAGTGTTAGGGTCGAGCGAGTGGTGCTCCTCTCTCCCCTGAGTGTTTTTTGGGGGGGATGTTGGTCCGAGGACAGTTGAGAACCGGTTGGTTTGCTCACCTGAAGAAGGTGTGGTGCTCCACACAGCACTTCCACAAGTGTTTGCAGGCTGTCTTGTTGGGAGCCTCGAAAAAGAAGGATGTTTCTGTGCACTGGGAGGAGAGAGAGAGAGAACATGCTGCTTTACACACACACAGGAAGAGAAGATTGTGTCATCATTATTCAACAACATCCGGCTAGATAATTGAGGTGGCATTTGTGGTCGACTATTGTGTTTATCAAATGTCCTAATACATGTGCCTCTCTTTAATGTGGATCATTAGGTACTGTAATATCTAATTTTCGATGTCTGGTTAGGGTTTTCTGGACCATTAGCTAAATGAATACGAGAACAAAGAGTCTTATCGTCGTCCAGTGAAGGTTGCCCATAAGTTTTAGTTCCTGCACCGCTATGTCTTATGTCTGTCTTTCTTGGTAGGCAGAGGACTTGCAGAAAGGAGTGTCTATTTCCAGACTGCAGCCATGACACGTACTCTTACACTTTCATGTTTTTTTCCCCTCTCTCCTTATTTCTCCCCTTAGACCGACGGAGCATGTCGAAAAGCTTCAAGATCAAACACTTTGACCTTTTTAAGTTGCCACAAAAGTACTACTAGTTCTTCTGGAGACTTTGACCATTTTTTATTTGAAGGCTCCAGTGATTAAGTGTGGCTTTGTGGAAGCTATTATGTATAATATGTCTTGACGAACTTCCTCGAATGTGTTCAACACATGTTAGTTTATTGCCCATCCTAACTACCTAGTTGCAAATATTCACACATCCCTGTTGACTGATATTCACACTGATCTCTCATGACATGAATAATTTGACAGAAAAACACAAACAAACACATTAACATAGAAATGAGCAGGAGAGAACGGCTGTTGCGAAAACGCAGGGCTGTTTACCGGAGGTCGAATAAAAGATGTGAAACGAAACCAAAAAGCAACTTACATCTTTTCCGACGACTCGAAGCTCAAATTGCGTTTCCTTGAAATGTACTTTTGTGATTCTTGGCCTGTAATTGTATAAAGAACGTATACCGCAAATCAAACACAGCAAAATATAGTTGAGCAAAGATTGAATTCAGTACCGATCGTGTATTTCTGCAAACTCATACAGTTCACTATAAGCAAAACAAACACCCACCAGAAATACTTTCCCACTTGAGTTTTGTTCTTGTACACAACAACTCCGGTAGGTGTCAACCCCAGAAAGTATTCGGATTGGTTCTCCCCCTGTAACACACACCCAGAGACACCTCACAGTGCGTGATCTGCATAACCATCTCCGCCCATCCACAAACACCCTGACAGGGGTGCTGCTGAAGGAAGGGAGAAGGAGAAGGAGGGGTGGTGGATAGCGGGGGCATCATCATAGCTGCATGATTTATGCCAAGCGTTCCGGAAGCTTCTCTTAACAAGCTGCTCGGCTCTCAAGACTCCAGCGTCTACTTACAAACACAGGGTGAAGGTCGACTCCGTACATCTCCAGTGTTTTGGCGATCCCTAAATAATTGACTTCCGCCTCGGATGGAACCTGCCCCCTGAAAAGAAAGATGGCGCGGTCGTTAGTGAAGGAGTCAAGGACACGGCACATACAGACGACTCTGTCTGGGTTACATCTGCTTGTATTCCAGGCATCACACTGCAGCGCTGATATCTAATAAGCAGTAAATCAAGACATTGCAGGCCATCTGACCTTGGGCATGAGAGGTAATTATGTGCAGCTGGTCAGAGGACAGCCACACGTTCGTCTTCAAGGGGAGACGAAAGACAACGGGGCAGTCCGAAGACGTTTCAGAAACACGGGATAACCCATATGTAGACTCGAGGAACACGCAAGAAAACATGTCCACGTTCCTTCAAATTCCAATTCTTCAAATTCCAGGCGAGGTAATGTTTACCGGGGTTGAGGTTGAGGGTTTTACTATTAGTCATTAACAGCGAAGGGTCGTTTAAAAACCAAAAGTATGCAGTCTGAGGTCACCACCGCAGGTATGGGACAATATGGCAAACGCCCTACGTTTTCCCGGGTTACTGAGTGAGAGCAGTCATCCATCTAGGTCAACCCTGTGATAGGAGTATCTAGGAGTGCGGCTGTTACCCACACAACGTCTCAGGGGTCGAGAAACCCAAAGGTGAAACGAAGGTTCCTGCGTGCTGAACAGCAAGCTTCTCTGATTGGTGACTTCCATCGGCTTACGGTTTTGACACCTCTCGCCATGCCGCTTCGTTGATCTGCGGATCACCCTCGTCAGAATCCCGAAACCCTCTCTGAAACGCCGCCGGACTTCTCAAGTGTGACCTGCAAAGCTTCCCCCCCCACTCTTTCCCTCCCACCCGCGGAAGACACAAGCCCTCATCCCTCGCTACTTTACGATTCTATTATGGATTCCGCTCAAACGCTTTTTATGGGGCCGCAGAGATGGCTGAGACGGGGGGTGGAGATGATTGTCCGTGCCGGGTTATGAATGCGGTGCGGGCGAGGGCCGGGGCCATGCAGTTATTTATGGGCGTAGCCGATCTGAGATTGCTGCGTTCGGTCTGGAGGCTGCCTGTGGGAAGACACGAGACAAGACTGGGAAACAGAACCTGTCACAGAGCGGATATATTGGAACAGAAATGACTGCGGGTGTGTGTGTGTGTGTGTGTGGGGGGGATCAGAGTCAGCATGACATCCACAGGCCCTCGAGTTAACTAGGACGCCCCTCCTTCTCCCTGCATCTCCTCTCTCCCTCTCCGTCTCTCCTTTCTCAATCTCTTTCTTCTCGGGCTCCATTACCTAGACTCCCTCGTCTTTTTCCAACTCTTCTCTCTCCCACTCTGTCGCTCGACCCCCCCGCCCCCACACACCCCTGGTAATCCCTCACCCTCTATCTCCCTGTCCTAATATCACAGACTGTCTGCTCATCTGTCAGGCAGACAGTGGAGGGAGCGCAGAGGACGCACTAATTAATCCTCCTTGACTGATCTCCAATCAGCCTGGGCTGCTCCTCTCTCTCCCCTGAAACCCTTACTGCATCCTCAGGCTCGGTGAGGAGGCCAGACCAGGGCTTCAGCTGCCAGGGCTTCAGCTGCCAGGGCTACAGGTGTCACGGTGTCGTGTTTGTGGATAATCTGCCCAGGAGTTGGGAGTCTTGGTCCCTTCCGGAGCTTGTGTTGATGCTAACGACGGGCGTGCGAAGGAGAGGGAGAGGCGGGGATCACTTTCGTTCTCTCCTCTCGCGTGCCTCGCGGAGTTATTTGTCTCGTGTGGCAATTTTGACCCCCCCCCCCCCCCCCCCCCCCCTCCTCCTTCCCCCAGGCCCAGCTCAGAATGCCAGGCAGGTGAGTAAACTGAACATAGGTCAGCCCTGTAATTGTCTGACAAGGTCTTTCAGGACCATTGGGCTTGTGAGGCTCCTGTTACAAAGGCACAGCGCAGAGCCAGAGGCAGGAATCCTTATTATCAGAGAACATTCCAGAGTGCAGTATTCCCTGTGGAACTCCCGGGGAAATGTTATCCTCAGACAAGGAATCGTGGATTACCCTGGTAATGGACCACTTTCAAGTGAGGCGAGGGAGGGTATTGGGTGATAAGAGGGGATATTCCCAGATGAACGATGCCCGTTCTATTCAAACTGGATTCTGGAGTTTTATGTATTAGCCGATTTAGCGCTAATTCAGACCAGGTACTTTCAGATACCGAAACTAAAGAGACAACAATGGCAATTTTTGCAGATTATAGTAAAAAAACGTTTTTTGGGGGGTTGGGACGCACACTAGCAAAATCACTCCCACGCATAATCTGTAATCTGTCACAACAGAGATTAGAGGTTCCAGATTAGACTCCCTGTCAAAGCGATGAGGGACTTCCTTACGTTACAGTTTTATGGATCTGTGCCACAGCATCCTCCAGTTCCTCCTTCTGGTCTGGAACGAAGCGATACTCCGACACGTATCCGGCCATGTGCTTGTATGGGTCAAAATCTCCAAGCTCGGCTAAAGAGAGGTAGAAGAAAAGAACGTGTTGGGAATACAGCCTCATAGAATATACCACAAGAGAGGTGCTACAGATCCACACATCTCTCTCTCTTTCCATTCCCGCAGCCTCTTCACTCACACTGAATAGCCAAGGCTGCGAGCTTGGCACTGGTGTCGATGGGGCAGGGGATTCTGCCCTGCAACACATCCTGCTTCACTTGCAGGAAGAACTGATACCTGCAGTTTAGGACATAAAGACAGACATACAGTATCTCTTAGAATTACAGTTATTAGCTCGGCAGATAAGGTGCTAGCATTAGTCACAAGGATAAGGTAAAAACTGCCTGCAAGTGATCTCTAACACTGTCGTCAGTGTCTCAAGATATCTCAACATAACTCGCCTTGTGATTTCTTCTTTTAGTTTGCAGGGATCTTCAGCGTAAAACTTGACACCAAAGTAGAGTGTGTATGGAGGTCCTGCTGGAAGAGAACAAGAGGTTAAGTACTGACACACACACACACACACACACACACACACACACACACACTGAACAGAACCTGTATAAGCAAGTAGAAGTAGGTCAACGGAGCTGAAAAAGTTGGTCCAAGAGAGAGAAACAGTCGCCCACTGACAATGTTCTGGAAAAGTTCAGTAGCAGAAAGGCCAAAGTAGCCAGCCTGTTATTAAGGTAATCATGGTTGCAGTGAAGGGCACAGTGGGTGATTCAGAGAGTCTGCTGCCTCCGGTGTCTTCTGTGTCCAATACTTCTAGGTCAGCAGGCAAGCTGAACAGAACGAAGAAGGAAAGGCTGCATCCTTACTTGTGATTAGATCTTTGTGTTCCGAGAGGGATTTCGAAGGGTCCAGCCAAAACTGTAAGAACAGACAGAACGTTCAGATCAATGACATTCAAGAGACATCGAATTTAAGACATCAAACACAATATGAAACTAGTTGTAATAGGTTCATTTGAGCATGACAGTTCGCTAATTAGCTGGAAGAAAGCGGTGCACTTTGTTTGGTTCGAATCACAGCTGAACAGTTGGTGCGATGTGTCGGACTCTGAGCTGTTCAGTCATGCTAAACCCTGGAGTAATACAAAGGCGCATTTAACTGACGGTCTTCAACGGGGTGTGAGTCATCAAAATCGGCATCAATAAAAGATCAGGTCTGAGCAGGTTGCATTGGGCTGCCTACCGGATAGAAACCGCTTGTTTATCTTAACTGGCAGCAAGGTTGTGGTGATTCCTCTTCCTTGCCGTACTGACAGTTTTCCCATGAATCAACATTGAAAAACAAGACATTCAGCCCCAATGTTCTTCCACGTGAATCATTACCTGTGGAGTTGAGTAAAGAGGGCTCCCGTTTTCTGAATAAAACATGTGTTGCGAAGAGTTGCTCTCAAAAAGAGCTAGGAAACAGCATTGCTAACACAAGGACACTATAGTAGATGAACCTGAAGAAACTAAAGTTAAATATTTTCTGATTAGCTTTATTAAGTTATCTGAGGCATGAAAAAGAACATTTATGTCCATCTGAACCACTTCTCTTTATCTAGAACCTACTGTTCCTCGACACTGTCTTTCATCCAGACATCTTTAGTTATCTTGCACTATCTTTACCCCTCTACCTATCTTTAGCCGTCTATTTATATCTCGCTGTCTTTATCTTTGAGTTGTTGTCAGAACTCTTCACCCACTCCCGAATCCCCTAGGGACTGTCCATCAGGAAAACTGGATTGACTGAAAAAACATCTTCATCTGTACTCTGTTACTCAACAGTGTAAACTTTCTGGAAACATCCAACGGTCAGGCATGAGACGATACATCTTTCATCATGCTTCCGTTTACCTTGCAAAGAAAAATGAAGGAATCTGCTCTTTGTTTGGCTGTGGGGTGTTATCTGGCCGAAATCAGATTCTGCTTCCTTTCTGCTATTAAAATGAATAGTGCTGCACCTCTTGAAAAGCCTTCAAGTCCTATTTGAAATGCATCTCATACAAGTCGAGGGCATTTCCTGCAGATGTTGCCAAAATCCTAGGCAGTTCCACAGAGGAGGAGTCTGTGAGCTGAATATTTTGATTCGGGGCCATGTTGGAGAGCATGCAGATGAATAGATATTAGAGTAATGAACTTGGAGAGAATGCCAACCTATTTCAGACTTATGAAGGCCTCAAAACTGTTGTCCGCACCCACAATAAACCCCTTCCACATTCCAAATCACTCACACACACCAGAACCACAAACACCAGGACTCATATCACAAGAACACAAGATAAAGAAAGACAATGGATGCCGGTGAGGAAGGGAACGTGATTAGGGCCGTGTGCGACTGAATTAGAATAAGTTAATTGAATTGGTAAATCTTATCTAATTTGCAATAATCACATTACCGCAGCTGGTGTGTTCTTGCGCATGCTAATATTTGCAAACGAGAGGTGAGGGAACACAGGCCAACATGGTGCCATTTGCTTCGCACAAAGACAGAGGATTTTCTTTCTCTAGAACCCCGTCGACTTCCTGAGTTGATCTGAAACCCCACCGCTATGATTGGCAGGTCCCGGTGGAAAGTGAACGGGAAGGTTAACAGACCCACGAATCACGCACTTCAACGCTATAATAACACTTTCTGTGTATAGGAACGAGCGCTCCCACATCTAACATTGCGGCAAAGACCTTCAGAACAAACTGGAAGAAACAGTTTATTTTAAAACTCTAATGTATTCTTTACTAGTGTTTGTGCAGACAGGTCACATGGTGAAGATGCGAGCGATGGTGAGGTCCAACCAGCTGAGAAACTAGGTGGAGTTTCAGCACCTTAGCGAAATCAAAACCAAAACTCCCAGTCCATCTGTTCTGGTGCCAGATTTATTGAACGCCTCAAGGCCTCTTAATACACTGGATCAGAGCATGTTCCAGAGTTATGTCTTCGCCCTACAGCAGTGAACGCTGTCCCCAGAGAAAAGATGAATAAATGAAAAGATGGCCGATAAATAAATTAAAAGCTGTAGTCGCCGGGGCGGGGCTGGGCGGGAATGGGCGCGGGACTGCGACTGCTTTCAAGCGTAAGTAACCGGCGGGCTGGTGTGTTCGACACGCGCACGATATGATCAAATGCAAGTCTGCCGCTGGTCCGCAGGGGGGCTGAGCAGGGGGGCTGAGCAGGGGGGCTGAGCAGGGGGGCTGAGCAGGGGGGCTGAGCAGGGGGGCTGAGCAGGGGGGCTGAGCAGGGGAAAGCACACACGGACACCACACCCTGAATAAAGGAAGATATTCTCAAAAAACAAAGGGGTTTGCGTTTTGCCGGAAGGACTGTTTGAAATGAGCTTTTCCGCAGCAAAGCCTCGCGGCACACTGTGCATACATACAGCTGCCCTTCGTCATTGTGTTTATGATGTTCATTTATGGACGATGATTCAGTGATGCTCTAGGGCCTGATATTCACCTAGCAGATGGAGGGAAACCTGCCAACTCAATATATGTTCATAAAGATCCGTTCCCTCTGTTGTATAAATATTAATGCAAAACTACCTGGGGCCTATTTTCATCTAAATATACATTTAAATTTAGCAGACGCTCTTATCCAGAGCGACTTACAGCAAGTGCAGGGACATTCCCTCTGAGGCAAGTAGGGTGACATGCCTTGCCCAAGGACACAACATCATGTAGCCAAAGCCAGGAATCAAACTCAAAACCTTTCGATCATGAGCCCAACGTCTTAACCACTGAGCCACTTGACTCCTGAATATAGGAGGACATTTCCTAAAGAAGGGTCTGGATGGTGAGGCTTGCTGGTGTGACTCGGCAATGCGGCTGGAATGTCTTCCCTGTTTGAAGTTTCCCACAACGGCACGGATGAGAAAACGCTGACAGGCGTGGATGCGAGACAGACTCCTGACGCGCTCCGGAAGAGGCAATGGAGGATGCAGCAGCCTGTGACCCACAAATCGGATCATCACGCTGAGGCGTCGAGGTACGCTCCAGTGGATGTGCATCCGGAGAAAAAAAACAAAAGACTGAGAAACCACCTCCGGCCTTCATGATCACCGTACGAGAAATCTCTCTCGGTGCCGTCACTTGGAACACAGCTTTCACTAGTCCCCGACATCTCGCAGGTGCTGGGAAGGTGCTCCTCCATCCTGGGCTGGTTGGAAGATGAATCAAAAGCTCTGGACACAACCCCCCCCGAGGGCCCAGAACTGGATCCCGCCCTTGCGTGTGAGCCAACAAGTGAAGTGAGAGGGACTGAGTCACATCCTTGTGTTCTTTTATAGGCCCTTCACTCTGTCTCACCCTGCCTGCCCCGGAGCTCAATACTGTTCATCCTCTGCTCTGCTGCGATGCCGGCACCTTCTGAAGGCATGATGGTGGATGACCATATGGACCGCTACCTTATGGACCGCTACCTTTTAGATTAGATTAGATTCAACTTTATTGTCATTACACAGGCTATGGGAGATAATACTTGTGCTGTGGTATTGTCACTGAGTTGGGTTTTTCTTAGATCCAAGCCAGAAAGTGAATTCACTGTCATCTTTAGGACGCGTTCTTTATACACGGAATGGAAACAGGATATTAAGTTTACTTGAAACTCAAGTCAAACTTCGCTATTCATGAAGAGCCATTCATTATGGAAAAGGTCTTCACACTCTGCACTTTAAAGAGGACCCCCAATGCCCACTGTGCCGTTAAATGGAAGGTTAAAAAAACAACAGCTCCCAAAGCTCTCCGCATGACGCCTACATTTCTCTATATTTTCATCCCCCCTGCTTTGCTTGCCAGCCTTTCTCACTGGCATCTTTGTCCAGCCACTTAAAGAAAGGTAAAGGAAGGAGTGGAGGTGCTCTTACCGTCTGGTGGCTGTGGTCGCAGTAGCGTAACCCGAAGTAGTCCGTCTCCACCAGGTTCACATGGCCGAACACCCAGTCCAGCACCACCGAGCCCTTGGTAGACTCCTGTGGATCAGAACACAAGGAGGAGTCAGTCTATATCATGGGAGTCATGTGGCTCAGCGGGTTAAGGCGTTGGGCTCATGATCGGAAGGTTGTGAGTTCGATTCTCGGCTGTGACTACATGATGTTGTGTCCTTGGCCAAGGCACTTCACCTTACTTGCCTCAGGGGGGGAATGTCACTGTACTTGCTGTAAGTCTCTCTGGATAAATGACTAAAAGTACATGTAATGTATAATCATGTCTGTGTACGCGAATATGGAGAAACCAGGAGCTTCGGCAGTCATGTCGAAATCATTTGAGGTTTGTTTGCCTGGCGCGGCTGCTCGCGTGCATGAGTGCTTGCAAAATGTAATAGACCAAAATGATATTGCATCACAGCTGCCGAAGTGTAGTGATGAGCTTAACGGCAAAGAATTCAGGCGCTATCGTAACTCATCGTCAACTCATGCGCGAACGTGGCCGGGACAAATGTGATTGGAGGAATCCGAGTCGCATATGCCAACGAGACAATGAGTTCCCCCCCGACACTTCCAATAATAACAGGGTACAAACAACAGTGAGTCACTGTCAAGCGATGGAGATTATTTTACGCTGCAATTAACACGCCTTCCGGTGTTGCTTGTTGGGTATGTCATAAGGTCACAAAAGCAATCGACTTAGAGAAACATCTTTATTTCGCAGATGTTACGGTTGTGAGACAGACAAGCCATGGTAACAGGGAAATTACCATGACAACTACTACTGTGAAGGGACTCTGGTCCAATGAATGTATTTATGTAGAGTTTGGAAGATCCATGGCTGTGTAATAGCAGTTTTTAAATCTTAAATGTCTTAAACACGGATCTTACGGGAAACTATTTTGTACTGGTGATTGTCTTTATTGATCCTTGATCGCTTATCTGCACTGGCAACTTCCCAACAGATCTTCAACCCTCTCCTCCCTCCTGACACGGTGAGTTCCTCCTACATCTCATATCCTCGGGGGCAATCTAATTATATCCCAGGAGAGGAAATAAAGGTTCTTAGTAGAGGCTTCACTGCATACTCTGATAATGAAAGACAAGCTTCGTTTGACAAACACCTTCCTCACGGAGTTGGGGTCGGCACGCAACCGACACATCCTCACTGTTACCCTTTGGTGCTGCTCTCGCCTGATTTGCCCTCATCTGTACGTCAACACAATCTGCCCTCCTGGTTTATACTGAGGAGATTGGGTCAATCCCTCTCCCGATCCATCACTGGGATGGGGGGGCGGTGGGGGGGGGGGGGGGGGGGGGGGGGGGGGGGGGGGGGGTGGGGACTGTCATTGTTTGTCCAATGGCAGCACTCCGTCAAGATGGGATGTTTGCTTCAGATGCCCAGCGAGGAGGCACCGGCTGTCTGTCTTTGAACCGCAAAGCACATGTCTGATGAATCATGCTCTCTGCCAGTCAAGCCGCTGTGATTTATGCCTCCACAGGGGGAGGAACTCACAGACAGAGCAGCTCTGCTAGAGTCTAGAACCCCCACTTCACACACAAACTAGAATATGCCATCTTTCAGCAGCCGAGTCAGCAGAACCGAGATGATATATTGGCTTCATGGAGTCCTGACGTTTGACGACTTGAAATTCCAAAGCAAAGCGAGTCGTGGATGCTGGGAAGCTCAGGTTCGCTGTGGAAAAAGCAGCATGTAGTTCACACGCTTCACTGCCTTTGTTCTCCAAGAGAGACGGATAGACAGACAGACAGACAGATACACAAATGGACAAACAGACCAGGGCCACGGAAGGAGAGAGCAGAGAAGACAAACAGACGAGGGACCAGAATCGCCTCCCTCCGTATTAAAACCTTGCGTAGATCAAACCACATGATGCATGAGCTTGTCAGCCGGCAGACAGCTGTTGCACCATGGGATTCCTCTCTGTGACTAGCTGAGGTGATTATCCTGTCAACATCCTCAACACATCCTACCAGCTACCACTTCGCATTGGCAACAAATACATCGACAGTCTCAGGTTGCGAAAGCACCAGCTGTTTGAAACTACACATTTTTAGTTTATTTTTCCCACCTGTTCAAAAGTGATTAGATAATTCTTATCCCCTACTTCCAATGTTTGAATTTAATATCCTCAATGTAAGCGTGGTTAATTATTATAGGAGAGTTAATAGCACCACCAGTTAGAACAAACTTCATCTGGCTCCTCGGATATAACTTAACTATCCTGCTCGGATGTTTTCATACCAAACACAAAACATCCCATCAACTCCAATAACCACTTCAGAACCTCACTTATCACGAAGCATTATAAATCCCAATGACCTTATTTGACATGACATTACCGACCAGGATTATGACGGCTTCTGACAGCCTTCTGTGAGCCCCTGGTCTCCGTTCCAAAGTTTCAGCATTTTCAAATCCAACCTTATTAGTGGATTCGAAAGACCTCGTAAACAGTTGGGTCGGGCAGCTTTGGAGGGTCGCACGCACAACTGTTTACTTACAGAGACACGCGATCCCTACTGTCATGCGTGATCGCAGACGCACTTTATGACTCACATGCACACGGGTCTTCTGGGTGATGTGCTGGGGGAAATACATTCCCACTCTTTGTCAAATGACAAAGACTAACGTGGAATAATTGCCGCTGCTTTCTCTGCCCCTGTGCTGGCCGAGGGGGCCGAAAAGCATTGCGTAATGCATTGATCTTCCATTTGGAAGTTCTTTCGACGTACAACGTTTGCTCAGCATGTTTGATGTTCCACTTCATTGGCTTGACCTTTCGTTGACCTGAGATTCGAGCCGAGGCACCCAGTTATGCTTCCCAGTTTTAGGTAGCTCCCAGCTGCCACCCCATCTGGTTGCAGATCGTTGCGTAAGGATTTAGGGTCCGGTCCTTTCAGATCAAGCCTAAGGTCAAAGGTTGTAGCAACGCCACAGTGTATCTAACTCTAAGTCCGGTATAAAGCCGGAGGTTGAAGGCAACATTTCTCTTGTTGCTAACCAGTAGCATCCGTCTTTTATCCTCCTACATGTAGGCCTTGCTGAGGAGAGTAATGGGGCCCGGCTGAGGAGCCGTCCTGGTCCCTACAGTAACACAACACCATGATGCCCCCTGGCAACAAAGGGCTGAGGTTTTACTGGGTGACATCATCCAGGTAGGACGTGCTGGCCCACACCCCGACAGCCAGGGGGGAGACTCTGGACCCAGGAAGGCGCCAACGCTGGCACTACCCTGGTGTGTTTCTGCGGTGAAGGATCTTCTCAGTCCTCCCAAACATTCCTTCTTTATCTCCCCTCTGCTGATAAGGGATGTCTGGTGGTCAGGGGGGGTGAGGTGGTTACAATAATATTTTCACAACAACTTATCTGGGTGGGAGGGGAAACAGACATACTAAAAGACATACGTCTGACCTAGTTTCGTGTTGAGTCACCTTGTGAGAAAATGACTGAATGTAAATGTGAGCGTTTATCGTTGCATTTATCATCGGCCTATCTCCAAAAGGAAACCTTGGTACCTGGGTTTGAAATCTAAGTTTGGTGTCAGGGAGCTTGTCTTGGATGATTTGACTTTGCTTGCTACATTTCCCACTGATGTGTCACAACCAACCGCACATTCACGATGATAAATCCAACATTACATGTAATGTTTAAGACCGGAATAAATCTGTGTCTGATGTAGTTCCAGGTCAGAGGGTGTTACATTATAAATGGCATTAGGTCAAAGCCAATCAGTTCCTGGGAAATGAACCTAGAGTGAGTCATTAGGGGATTCAAAAGGGCACTTAGAGGACTGACAATGAATAAAGTGCTGTCAGTATTTCTCTCTACCAGAGAAAACCACCCACTGGTCAGAAACACCCAATGCAAAACACACCCACGCACTGAAAAACAGGGTTTCTCTAGGATTTATCCCGAAACATGCGGAGGAGGAAGGTTGCAGACATCCTTTGGGAGGCTAGCTGGTACAAGTCATTATCTGTACTGTTCATACAGAATGTAATTACCATCCAATCCCCATTACCGATATGCTGGGTGATCGCACAGTGTGTGGTCAAACGTTGCCGTTGGAGACAGACATACTGCCAGTGGCCCCTGGCCTTGTCTGTAATGGACCTCGATCAACATGACGAATGTGGGGCCGGGTCTAAATGAAGGCGGGGGCCAGGGGAAGAGGAGGTCAGGACTGAATGCTGTTCATCTGGATGCTAAAGTTTGTCGATACTGAGACTGTGATTCATGGGCTCGTTATGGCCTTCCCTGGCCCTGAGACACACCACTTATCAATACTGTCATGGCCGGTCCAATTATGGCGCAATCTGTTCAGCATCGTGGCATCGTCGGTGAAGGATGCGTGTGGCGGACGATCGGATTGTATCTGTTTGAGAGGTACATCCTCCTCGCCGTTTAGTAACCGCAGGACCGTGTGTGACTTGCACGCTGCCCCTCTTGCGTGTGCGGCTCTGCAGGCACATGTGAAGCCGTCTGCAACGTTTCCAGTCTCCCTCTCTGTCAGTGTTTTCCCATGGTAACAGGGTCATGGAGCCCTCTGACCATCTGCTGGGTTCTGACAGGCTGCTGATGCTGGCTCGGTCCTGGCAGTGGAGGTTGCTGCTGGGCAGGGTCCCTCCAGGGCGTTTGGGGCTTTTGGAAGTTTGTTTGGATGAAGGCCATGGCTTCTCTCTGCCCAGACGCATCAGCTCCACAGCAGGGGTTTGGGGAGGCTGGGTGGCCAAGGGTGGGGGCGAGAGGGAGGGGAAGGGGCATGGGGGGGTGGGGGGGGTCGTTCTTGGTCAGCAGATGATACCGGCCCTCCCAGGGGGGCGTCTACAGATCCCCAGTAGAAATTACTCTCACTAAATGAGGGCAGCATACTGACAAAATCTGTAGGGGAGGGGTGGGAGGGGTGTGTGTGTGGGGGGAGGGGGTTGAGAGGGAACACGGCATCTGTAGCTCTTCTTCTTCCATTACGATTACCCCCCCCCCCCCCCCCGCACCCCCACCCCCCATTCCCTCTCCTCTCGTTGCCGCTGGAAGCGATCCAGCTGCCTGTGCCATCGGTCAGGTGCCAGAGCGGACAAAAAACCATGTTGCCACGGTTACCCCCGCATTAAAGAACACAATCTGCCACTGTAAAGGGTGGGAGGCCTCTCTCCCATGGCCAGATGAAACTGTGTCTGAGAGGCCCAGGAGGATGTAGGTCCGATCTGCTCTGGACACCCAGAGGACACCCTCACTATGTGATTTATGGGTCTACAGACAGGGTACTAGTGATATGGAGCAAAAACACAGATGCCTCCGCAGAAACCACAGATCTAAATCCAAGCAGTTATTCAAACACAGACCAGCAGAATAGATATGACTGAAGGGATGTCCTGTCATCTTCTGCGTGTACTGAACGAAATGAAATAAACATCTAAAGCCACTAGTGCTTTACACAGTCTTGACAACAGTAGTGTAGAATAGATGCATTATTATATGCAGTCTTTATTTATATAGATATATACATATTTATAAATTTTATGCACTGTGAGAGATTATGAAAATATCTTGACTGCAATAAGGGTGTTGAAAAGTATAGCAATATGGGTGGTCAAACAAAAATACAAAACAAAAACACACAACTAAAATTGTTTTGTCGCAGTCTGCTGCGGTTTCTTTGAAGCGCTGTTCTATTGGATCCCAGCGCAGCAGAATGTCTGGTTGAGTGCCTCAAACAGGAGGTCGGCCCTGCAGGGTTTGGAAATGTGATTTCCAACAACAGTAATAATTCATAGGTCGGGGTATTAATAATTCATCAGACTGACTCCCTGCTCATTTAAATACTGTGTTGTGAAAATCTTCAATTAGCTGAGCTGTGAGCTATGGACTGCTGCTCCCAGCTCATCTCACAGGAGACGAATCGCTGGCCACTTTTGATGACATCAGCAGCAACCGTGGGATTGAGCAGTAGGAATGTTCAGGTTATCTCTCCATTGGGACTGACCTTCCTTAGGCCAGAATTATCCTCATCCTTAATCGATTTTACAACGGTTTACAACATCAATTCATCTTGGCAAATCTACAATATGTCAAGGTTAGGATCCATCTTTATGGATCTGTATCAGAGAATTTCCCAGGGAACTAATTAGGACAAATACTTCTTGGTTTTGTTAGCGTGGATTGTTTGATTTTCTGTCCTATCAAGACTTGTGTGCTTCGACAGAAGTTTGGACACGCCTCAACTATGTGTCCTTCTCTCTCTCCACGGTCATGTTTGCCCCAATTCCAGAACTCAGACGAAATGCTAACCCAGGGGCGTGGCTGGGCTAGTCCTGACCAGAATTCCTGTGTAAATCTCAGCGACGGCGAATAACAAATCACAAGGAACGTGTGGGCAGACGGCAAAGAAAGGAAGGTATGTGGACGACGACAACAGAATCCCGAGATAATTCCAGCCTGTCAAACGAGAGATTATGTCGACATCGCGGTGACTAAAGGCAGCCGGTGATGCAGATACGGTGCCGGCTTTCTCCTCTTAACCCGGTGAAAGGTTAAGTACGCTTCCTCTCCCTTGCTGAGCGTGGGCCCAGGTCCCCCCCCCCCCCATTCCTGGCTCAGCAGCAGGGATGTCATTCAGTCACACTTCGATAGCCGGCCTCCATCTCTCCAGATGAGATCCCTACCCTCTATTTGTTTGTTTTGTTGCTGTGTGCACCTGTTTGGGGATCGCGTACTCGCAGCGATGAAGGGTGAGGTACTACGATGGTTGTTTGCGATGACGGATTTCTGGCACGAGTCTAAAAAAAGCTACGGTTATTTTAGCGCGAGAGAACGTGCGGGCGTGTCGACATACGGCTTCATGATGTGAGAGATCACAACTGACTGCTCGTGCTGTACATTTTCATCTGCAGGTGAAGCTCTCACCTATTTTTCTCGATTCCTTCCTTCATCTCATCGTTAATTTTTATTCGATTATCACCTCAGTTTGACGTCTGACGGCAACAAAATAGACACGCTCAATTCCAAATTATTGCGTTTCTACATTTGGTGACGTTATGTCACGCTGTTTTTTTGGGGCAGAGAAAGGGAATACGGTTCGCAGTGCCATTAGAGTAAATAATTAACCTCTGCGGCTAAAGATAGATGGGTACACGGGGGTGGGTGTGTTTTGTAAACTCATCCTTTAGGTGCTAATGGGAGGTTCAGCGCTCAGTTCTAATTACGTAAAGAGCCCAGCTATGTCCAGCGGCCGTGTGGCAGGAGAGGCTCTGTGAAGCCTCGCTGCTGGGCTGGATGGAGGAAGGCCGACGAGGGGAGTGTTTCTGAGGGGGTTCAAGAGATGCTTCATTAGCGCTCCTCAAAAACACTCAAAAACACTCCTAAGTCTCTTTCAACCTTTCACACGTGGAAGAAACTCACCGGGAACCCTCTCGGCTTCCACAGCCTTAAGTGGCTCGTGGTTTTACGTTAACTCACCCCTGGAAGACTGTTTTCCTTCCAACGCAGAGTTTTATTGGGGGGGAATCAGATGGCTCAGCAGGTTAAGGCGTTGGCCTCATGATCGGAAGGTTGTGAGATCGAACCCCGGCTGTGGCTATATGATGTTGTGTCCTTGGGCAAGGCACTTCACCCTACTTGCCTCAGGGAGAATGTCCCTGTACTTACTGTGAGTCGCTTTGGATAAAAGCGTCTGCTAAATGAATAAATGTAAATCTAATAAAGACCGGATCGAGTGGTTGTTTATGTGGGATGTGGTTGAATGCGTTGTACTCTTCTACTCTTAAACTCTCCAGCCAGCTGGTGTAATGTGTTTATTTATTCCCCCTGAGTGCTCAGCCTAGTCGAAGGGCCAACATGGGGAAGGTCTGTGCCTGTCTCCAACAGGCCCTCAAACACTCTCTGACCTCAAAGCCAAATGACTAAATCACAGGAGGAACGCTGAAAGAGGGAGGACTGGCAGAAGACAAAAACATTAAACCGTGAAGAGGTTTTAATGCACCTACAGTGATTTATGGAAGGCTGTCTACCCACAAGAAAGATTTGCACAGCTTAGATTGTCCTGTATCTTTTAGATCTGTGGAGGTACTCATATTACAGAAGAATAATTGGAAAACATAACTGTGATTATCTAGTTGTGCCGTGTGCATCCCAAGCCAAGCGTTAACAACCGTGTGCATGGCTCTGAGAAACTCTAATCTATTCTGCCATCAGACAGTATTTGTTCCCTGCCGTTAGACACCGCTAGGTCTGAATGTATTGTGTTACTGGCTGTCCTGCCACTGACAGAAGGAACCAGACACACTCCCAAACACAACACAGCTATCACTGCTTTAAGGTACAATGTGATAAGTGTGTGTGTACTTAGAAACATTCAAAATAAAACTCAGATATATCACTCGTTGTTCAGAAACCCGCTCTTGTTGTGTTGTTGCTTTATTACTCGCCCCACAGTTAGACTACTGTCCGGCGGAGGCTCACCTTAAAACTTGTAAAATATTCAGCTGAATGCTCTTATAGTTCTTCCCTTGTCACTTATTGGTTCTCATTATGTATTTTTTGTAATCTAGATGTGTGTTTGCGGTCTATTAGTTGCTATGCTCAGTGACCTAAGCTCTTTTGTAAAAGCTCTCTCTTGTAAGTCGCTTTGGATAAAAGCGTCTGCTAAATGAATAAATGTAAATGTGTGCGCGAGCACGTGGGGCATTATCTTCTAAAAGTGTCTTCATCACGACACAGGATCCTAAATCGAAGAACAAAACGGTGGAAGAGCATTTGAAACAGGCAGGATCGATGAAAAGAGAGAACTGTGTCGTCAAGCCTAAACCTAAACAGATCCACATCCGAGGAGGACCCATCCATCATGTCGTGTGGATCCCTTCAGTCGCCACTCCTGACAAGAGGCAGGAAGTTCTTTATAGGTGCACTGGCATGAAACGTTGACCGTTCTTTTGTGGCAAACCTGCTTGGAAAAACACAGCCATTGTGTTTGGAGCTGGCGTCGGAAGACAAAGACAATCTGAGTGACGATCGGGAAGCAGCTGCTGTCCTCGTCCCGGGGAGGAGGGAGAACTGCGGCCCTGTTATCGTCCAGACGGACAAGGGACCAGAGGCTGACCGCGGCCAGAGAAAACAAACCCCGCCTTCAGGGTCAGCGGTGCTGATGTCTTTGGGCAGCTTCGCTTTGTTCGGGTGGGCAACACGTGAGCGGTCCCGGTACGACACACTAAATCCACAACAGCCTGGAGGACCGGCTCAATGGAGCCTTTGTGTGAGCACAGCGGACCATGGTTGCTGCAACAACAGACACGGCCAGGCTTAAGGGGCCGAACACATCCAGACATCAACGTGTTGCCTAACAGTAAAACCTTTGACGAAATAATAACATGAAACGAAACCGAAGATCGCTCTTTCATGTACGTCGCCCCCCCCCCCCCCCCCCCCCCCCGCTCCCCTTCCCCTCCCTCCACTCTATACTACTGAGAATAGCACACTCATGAAGTGACCAAGTGCGGGGGGAAACAGCTGGACTCGCGCAAAACACCTTGGGGACACGCGTGTCCAGGTCAACTGCCATTTCCTTGGCAGCTTCTCTCAGGGCTTATCGCCATGGAGAAAGGAGAGAGAGCAAGCCGGCCGCAGTGGCTTCGTCCCTCCAGAAAGCATTTGTCAGCCGACTGAGCACTTTGTGTTTGGGCCCCGCATTCCTCGCCTTTCTTTCTGCTGGAGCTTTTTAAACTTCCAACTCTTTCATTGTCTTTGTGCCGTCTCTCTCCATGTGGTTTGAAGTCACGGAGTCATTGAAAGCAGGAAAGCGTGAAGCTATGCGGGGACATGCCACTCCAATGTGTGCACTCTCTGGAACACCAACAGTGGACAGGGTGAATAGGATTAGTGCCACTTTGACTTCGCGAACACTTTGTCACTTATTTTACTGCTGATACTTCCATTATGAGAAGAGGGCTGACAGAACCTCCATTCATGAACTCTCAGTTCTGACACTACTGCTGGTTTACCAAACAGAATGTTTAAAACTCAGGTACAAATGTCTGGGCAATCCTCCAAAAATGTATTTTATGGGGGTGCGAATGTTCTGTCAAGACGAAAAATGAAATACACCCTCAGTTTTCCTGAAGTCCTCAGCGTCACATTAACAATTCAAACGGGATGAGCAACCTGATCGCTGAGACAGGCGTGTGCTACTGAACACACACACACAACGATATGCATGCCGTACGATCCTGTTATGCCAAAATGGGCAGCTGCATCATACCAAAGCCATCAAGGCCGTCCTTTGAGAATAATCAGTCTTTAGTGGGTCTCTCTCCTCCCAAACACACAATTATTTACCCCTCCCACGCTTGTTACAGCAAAATATTTGACCATATCAAATGATGAATGTTACATGTAACATTACATTGTGCTGAAACTAACTGTATAACTATATTATAACTGTAGGACTCCTTAACAGAGTCACAATCCAACAAATGTTAGCTGTGACGTGTGCTAAGATGTTATTTAATATATAATCAGTCCATGTATGACAAATACCTGAGGATATAAAAGTAATGCAGGTAAATAAACAGTTGTCACAAGGTTTTGTCATTATAGTTCATTCAAAAATGTGACATGAATCTAATGAGCATCTCAATAGCATACATTCATATATGCATGTGCACATTTCCTCCGCATTGTCCGGTTTGTACACATACAAATTTGAAACTCCATACTTTAATTTCCTGATTAAGGCTGGTTCAGAAATACATATAAATCAGATAATGCTTAAAGACAAGGGAGCCTATGTTCGGACCGCATGCCTCATTGAAGGGTAGGTCTGTGGAGAGAGACTGGGTTCACCATATCTTACCTTAATGCCTTGTTGCTGTGTGGTTAAGATCAATTTGGTTTCGTCCAACAGAAGAACTTCACAGTAAAACTCCTCTGGGGTAGCGCAGAAGCAACTCATGTCTTGTTTTGTGAAGGCTGAACTGATTTAGCTCAAGATGTCAAGGAAATCATCTAGCAGTTCGGTCATTAAAACTGATCGGGAATTACTGATTTTTTTGGGAAATGTGTAAATAGGAATCCTTTTTATTTATTTAATTGCCAATTCGTCCGAGCCTGAAAACAGAAAATAATCACATAGTTAAAGACGTGATACTCAATTGAACCAACAGCATCCACTTGCCCAAGTGACATCGAAGCCCTTGTACACACCTTAATCCTCAACCTTTTGTCTCCAAAAAAATGTTTGGCTAACAGTCTATAGAGTTCAAATCGGTGAGGGCCAGGTTAAAATAAGTTACAAAATAAAAAATAATAACAGCTCATATTTAACCATTATTCTGGCAAACTTACTTTAAACCACAGGTCTTGTCACTGCGTTCCGCTGTATTGTCCAAAACACATAGATTGTGCGCCTTTTATGCCCTAAAATACACTGAAGAAATCCTACCAAATAATCCGCGTCTCTAATTCCACCAGTATTTCTGACAGTAGCCTTTTAAAGTAAAGTTAGGTGCGTTGGTCGGTTTTCAACAAATATTCATATGTGGGCAAGGCGAGTAAAGCACTTGCATTGCAGACAGGCCGTTGCTAAGGAGCACCGGCCCATCTCTCAGGACAAAGCTTCAGCTCTGTGTCGCTGGAAAAGGACTCCGCCTATTTGGACTCAACCGACCATCCATAGGCGATACTATTCTGCCACCTGTCGGATCAGGATTTGTGTGCATTTAGAATAGAAAATAATAGAAAATAAAATCCTTTATTTGTCTCCCCGGGGAGGAAATTGCAGTCCACAACAGCAGCAGGGTGAAGTATACAATAAGAGATACACATTCCACAATACAGTAGATAAAATACAATTTAGATGGTATTAGGTCTACATTTTATTCGATGTTTTATGAAATTGTGCTCTGGGACAAATTCACGAACTAAATTAAATGGGTTCAAACCACCCCGTATCTCGAGGGCAGAAATTAGAGAAGGAAGGAATGAGGAACTGACACCTACTATAAAGTAGACCAGTCTAAGTGTCAGCATGAAGCTTGTGGCCAAGTATTTTAAGTATAGCATAGGCTTTGTTTAGGCTATGACATCGGCGTGTTTACTGACATCTAGTGGATATGGTCTGGCCCATCCATAAGAATGTCCCTCCTCTAAAACATACCTGCCCACACTCACGTTTTACCAGGGAGTCCCCCGTTTTTCACACCCTTATCACGCCCCTTCCCGTTTTTTTCCTACAGGGAATCTAATTTAATCTAATTTGCACGGTGTCCCTTGCTACTGTCAACTCTAAAAGTGACATGAAACTGCTTCTGGTTATTCATAAAAGTCTCCTAAACATATATTAATAATAATTTGGGGGAAATGTGGCCATGGTAAGTAGTAAAAAATACAATATTGAGACCTTTATTTTGAAAGAAATCCACCGGAAAAATAATTTAGGGGAAATGTTGCCAAGGGACCTGTATTTTGAAGAAGAAGAAAAAACGCCGGAAGAATTTAGGGTAAATATTGCTATGGGACGAAGTTGCATTCTTTTTCTTGAGACCTTTATTTTGAAAGAAATCCTCCTTAAGAATAATTTTAGGGAAATGTTGCCATACATAGTACGATGTAGCATTTTTTTTCTTGAGACCTGTCTTTTGAAAGAAATCCCCTTAAGAATAATTTGGGGGAAACGTTGCCATAGTACGAAGTACAATCCTTTTTCTTGAGACTTTTATTTTGAAAGAAATCCACCGGAACATGGATTCCTTATAGAGGCTGACTTCTAGTTTGCCACAAACAGCGCAGGAAAAGAAAGGGAGACACAAAGAGAAAAGTTCAGTTTGACTCTTGAAGAGTTCCCCCCTCTGCAGTGTGCAGACATGAAATGCGCTAGAAACGTCCTCGGGTGGATTTAATAGGGCGTTTGACCCCCTGAAATGCGTTCATGAGACTATTTGGCGATAGAGGAGCGGATGTTAGAAGAGGTAAGAGATTTTTTACCTTTTCTGTGAAGCTAGTTAGATAGCTAGCAGAAGCTAGCCTGCTAAGCGACTCTAACTAGGCTAGCAGGCTACTCAAAATGCTAGAAATGCTAACATTACCAGTGATTATTCAAGCTAACCAGACACAAAGTGCATAAAATAACTACACAATGCAAATACCTCAAGTCTAAAGCCAACATTTACATCCTAGCATCAAGTTATCGGTATTAAACGTACTCCAGCTAGCCAAACTAGTCGTTTTTGTCCAGTTCAGCCATCATCTTTATCATCATCTAATAATGCAAACACACAAGCTATGTTTGAAGTCCATATGAAGTACCAACAACTACAAGTATGCATATCAGTTATTGCTGTAGCAGTTAACTGGGTGTTGTTGCTAGCTTGCTATAGCAACACGTCTGTGTTGTTGGCCAGTAGCTTGAATCTGGCTCGTATGTAGCAACAAATCAGTTGTATATCGTCACATGCATGATTTGCATTGTGTTCCCATTTATGATTTTGCCTGTCAAATGCTTTGAATCCACCAGTCCTCTAATCTGAACTGTGTTTAGTGACGTGTATCCACGTCTGGTTTAGATCTGGTGAGTGAAGTACTAAACACTGGAGTGAACATTGGGGTATTCTGTCTTTAGGGGTAGTCTGTCTTTAGGGCTGGTCTGGCTGTTTCCTGGAAATCGGATGGCATCAACTGGACATCCACATTCTCTCTCTCTGTCTCTCTCTTTCTCCAACTCTCTCTCTCTGTCTGTCTCTCTCTGTTTCTCTAACTCTCTCCCTCCCTCTTTGTCTCCCTATGTCTCTCCCTCTGTCCCTCCCTCTCGGTCTCTCTCTGCCTCCCTCTCTGTCTCTCCCTCTGTCTCTCTCTCTCTCCCTCTGTCCCTATCTCTCTCTCACACACACACACTGCAAGAATGTGAGAAGCTTATTAAGCAGGATAACAACCCGCAAAATCATGGTCACTAGCCAGTGCCTGCTCCTCTCAGCTCTTTCTAAAACTCTTGCATTTGCATAAAAAAAAAAAAAAACCAAGGCCACATTCAGCAATCACTTGTTCCTTCGCTGTCGTTGTTATACAGGCCACCAATTCAGATCCTGTTAGTGGGGGAGGGATGGGAGCGAATGCAGAGTATAATCCCTATCAAGAAGCTCATTCAGAAGGCTGTATTTTTCAGGGCTTTTATTTGGCAATGCCCTATAATAGCTGTAATACTAGTGCACTGGTACAATGCATCACCGAGAGGAATGATGCATCTTGTGTTACTCTCTAAAAAGGCTATATCTGTGGACTAAATGGCCTAGTGTTCTAGTATCAGTTGAGAATGGAATTGGAAATGGGTCACTCAATATCTACACAATGCTGTTGGTTTTCGAAAAAATAATAATACACATCCCATTACTAGACTCTCAGGGATATAGAGCCACACAGTTTATACCAATGGTTTCATATATGCATCCTCGTGAATGTTTGTGGAATATTCTAACCGGTCACGACTGGCCCAGGCCAGCACTGTGAGTGTGCCCTTAGGTGTGTGAGTAAAGGTACCATTTATTTTCACCTTGATCTGAAGGATCATGGATGATTTTTCACAGACGATTGAATCTGCTCTCTGCTGTTTGGGGTCAGTAAGTTATGGGCTTGACTTTGGTGTCGGTCCAACCTTCATGGGGACTATTTCGATGAGCATGGTTGTTTCTTGTGGCTCAGCAGTTAACGGCTTTTGCCATTCAGGTGGCTCAACGGTTAAGACGTTGGGCTCATGATCAGAAGGTTGTGAGTTTGATTCCCGGCTGTGGCTACGAGACGTTGTGTCCTTGGGCAAGGCACTTCACCCTACTTGCCTTACTTGTTGTAAATTGCTCTGGATAAGAGTGTCTTATTCAAAGGATTGAATGTCATGTAAATGTCAATTCTATTTGCTCTGGTTTAGGATTAGACTTTGTTGTGACATCTCTTTTTTACTCAAATGGAACAGCTTGAAATAGTTGTCTTTCCTGTTTATAATTTCACGCCAACAATCCTCTTCCTGGAGTCAGGCTAATATTATTAGTTTAGGGGGCTAATCAAATTCTCAGCAGTCGGTTTATCATTGTTGTTGTTTATTATTAGCCTTTATTTGTGCAAGTGATTATCAATTCCCCAGGGTCATTGTTTTGCCATCGCTGGTCGACCTTCAGGCTCTGACCTGTCATTTTACCCCACTTCACGCTTCCTGCCTCCCCCCCTTCCCCCCTCTGCTCGCCCCCCCTGCCTGGTCTCCAGTGCCTGGAGCTCCCACCAGCACAGCTCCCAGTATGAGCCTAATTGAGTCTGGGGGAAGCAGCTGTGTTGGGACCTGGAAACAGGCCAACCAGCGTCGCTCACTGCAGAACCACGGAAACAGGGCTGGTCCTCCGTGCTGATTGGCTCGCCGCGAAGCCATGTGACCCCGGGGGGGGGGGGGGGGGGGGCTGGCTGGGGATGTGCTTTCCGCGTCTCTGACACAGTTGAGAGGGAGATGGGATGGAGACTGTCACTGCTACCGAAATGGGGTAGGTTTTTTTCTCTCTTCCTCCTCTTCTTCTCCTCCCTTTTCTCCCCGTTCCTGGCCGCCGAGAACGAGAGGAGAGAAAACGTTTCTCTTTTTTTTCTGTCGGTTGGGTCGCTGTGTTAATGGGGATTAGGGGCGGCTAGGCGAGCTCCTGGAGGGAAGAGAATGGTGCGTTTGTGTGAATAGCGAGGCGTAGCCGCTAAGTCTTTTGTTTTGATGGTTGGTCGGTCGGTGAGAGAGGCAGAGGAACAGGGAGGGCTGTGGGGGGATGTGCGCTGGTTCCTCTACCCCTCACTTCATCATCAGGGGCTGCAAAGGCTGCGCAAAAAAAGGAGACGGAGGCATTGTCAGAAGAGGGGGGGGGGGAGAAAAGGATTTGGGAGGAGGAGGAGGGGGGCGGTGGTGATGGTTGAAAAAAATGTATATATATATATATATATAAAGAGAAAAGAATTGACATGAGCAAGGTGACGACGAGGGAGAACCTGTTCGTGGCCGGACCCCCAAAAATGTCAGGATGGAGGGTGCTAAAATGGTGGGGATGAGGAGAGGGGCTGGTCCCCACCGATATTCAGCGGTTCTAGGCTGCGGACGGACAAAGCAGCCGTGTCATGGCTTTGCTCTTTGCTGTTTGTCGGGGAGGTCGGTGGGCTGGTCGTCCCCTTTGTCAGGGGTTGACATCGTCGTTAATCCCCGTCTGAATCGTACCAAATAGAGCTGGGGTATCTGGCCTTAAGTGGTGGGGGGGGGGGGTAACGCTGCTAAGTAGCTGCCTACTGCTTCTTTGTGATGTCAATGGGAAGGGCATTTGTCACTTTGCAGCTGATTGCAAGGTTTTGTTTTGTGGTCTAGCTATCTGTTTAGGGGACTGTGCAGATGCACAGAATTGGGGGAGGCGTTCAGTAGCGTAGCACATGCAATGTCAGCCTTGGGGGTGATGTAAAGCAGCCAGTGGTTTTGCAGTGTCAAGATGGAATCACGGTTTGGAAATGGGAGGTAGGAGGAGGCTGGCTCTGGAAGGGAATCCATATTGGATGCACAGGAAGACTAGCTTTTTTTCCTTCTTTTTTCTCGCTTTCATTGTTCCTTTTTTTACGCACTGACCACCTTTAGATCTGGAACCTGAAATGTGCTCATTAGCGATAATGCATTCGAAAAAAGATGGATGCAATATGTATGAGGCGGTCGTCTCTTCTCTAGAGAGACGCCGTTCATGCTTTCATTCTCTCCCACACCCCCTTTAATCCTTTGTCGACAAAAATATTGACTAGACCGAGATCGACCTTGCATTTGTACTCGTGTGTGTTGGTGAAATCGAGCATTCGGTTCAATACATGACTGGCAAAAAAAATATTTAGGAATAATTCAGAATCCCAATCACACTTCCAATCACCTAGCGGGTGCTGAAAGGGTTACGGTCCAAACCGATTCATTTATTAATGAATCTTAAGCCCCACCGCAGCCTTCGAATCTGGCCAGGGTTGAATTATTTATGTTGACTGTTAAAAAAAAGAAAAAAAAAAGAGAGAAAACGAAGAACCAGTGTACAAGAGTGTGAGAATTGGTCTAAATTCTAAATCCCCCCCCCCTCCCCACACACACACACACACACACACACAAGGCATTTACAGTGTTCCCATCATGTAGAACCACTGGAACAGCCCCCCCCCCCGCTACGATTTCCACCGAATCTGGCTTCCAGGACCTCTCCTCCAGCAAGGGTGGGGCGGGTGTTGTGAGGTTGGGGGGGGAGGGTAGGGGAGGGGGTGGGGTGGTGGTGGTGGTGGTGGTGGTCTTCAAATCTGTTTTAAGATCTGTTTTCTAAATACGTCCCTGAACATCTTGGATGTCAATCCAGGATCTCAGGAGCCAAATCGTATTTTCTCCCTGACGACCGCTCCAACGCACCGTAAAGCCCAACAGCGCCAACACCGTTAGTCCGGGTCCCCCAGCGGGCGGCCGATCGACCGCGACGTTGCTCCCGCTCTCGGCCCGCGTCCAAGAGTGAAGGATCTGTACCGACATTGTGGCTGTTGTCTCTTCCCCCCCCCCCCCCCCCCCCACAGGCCAAGAGCTAGTGTAAGATGGCTGCTGCGTCTTACGATCAGCTGCTGAAGCAAGTGGAGGCGCTGAAGATGGAGAACTCCAACCTGAGACAAGAGCTGGAGGACAACTCCAACCACCTGACCAAGCTGGAGACCGAGGCGTCCAACATGAAGGTCAGTAGCCTGCTACTCTTCCTCTACAACCTTTGATGAAGAAAGCGGTTTGGTCCGTCTCTTCATAAACGGAGTGACGGTTCGGTTGAGTTCTGGATCTAATAAGTATTTAACAACCTGCGATTGAGAGAATCGACCAGACCTCTGATAGCAAAATGAAGACAGTACACGGCTTAGGTCTCGGTCATGTCTCTCTCTCCCGTCTGAAAGCGAGAGGACCTTCTTTTATAGGGCACAAGAATGTAAACATAGATAGTGACAGTCAGGCAGTAATGGCGTTACAACAGTCTTCAGAGAAAGTCTGTTCAGTAGTGATTCATATAAGTACACATGGAAATCATTATTTTTTGGGAATTTGTGACCCATCTCATTTGAGTTGTAAACCCCTATTATTCCCATACTATTGGACAAGTATAGAATGGTTCTCAAAATCCTAGCTGGATAAAAATATATATAGAAACCCACAAAAATTGTCATCTTTGTTTTGCCTGACTCGCATACGTTTAGTACTGAATATTACACTCCCCGAGTAAAATTGTTCGACTGTGTGACTGAAGCAATAACCTTTTGGAGCCTGTTGTCCTTGTGTGATTGGTCAGATGCCAGCTTTAGTGGTGTTAGCCAATTACAGGTCTCCGTGATTTATCTTTCTGGGGATTGCTCAAGGGGGGAGATTTGAGCTCACCGAGATTCTTCTCCATGGAGTCTGGAGAAAGGATGGTCGGTACCGGACAACCAATCAAATACACAGAGCCAAGCCAAGAAGCCTCCTACACAGCCAATGGGAACAGGGCATTGACATTGTTTTTTTTAAGCCCCTCAGTGCTCACTGCTAAATTTATTTGCCAACAGCTTCATACAGAAATGTGTATTTGCATGCATGCACAAGTTTTCTCTGTCTAAAACAATTCAGCACTGTGTTATGGCCTTGCATTACTGTCTAAAATGCTTAGGTGAAACTTAGGAAGCAGACTGATTTATGGGCAGTAATCCCTCCTTAATTTAGATTCAGAGGCAGAAGTGATGTAACGAGGATAGAGAATGTAACGCGAGATGTTTAGCCGAGACTGAAATACTTCCTCATGTCTGCCGACGTTGAAATTGAACCTCATCACCCGGCTGCTCTCTCCTGGGTCGCACTGTCTCTGTCTGTCTGTCTGTCTCTATCTCTCTGTCTTTCTCTATCTCTCTGTCTGTCTCTCTGTCTCTCTCCCTCTCTCTTTCTCTATCTCTCTGTCTGTCTGTCTCTCTCCCTCTCTCTCCCTCTCTCTTTCTCTATCTTTCTGTCTGTCTGTCTCTCTCCCTCGCTCTCTGTCCCTCTCTCTCTCTCCCTCTCTTTCTCTCTTTCCCTGTTTCTCTCTGCCTCTCTCTCCCACTCTCTCTTTCTGTCTCTCTCCGTCTCCCCCTCCCTCCCCCCCTCCCTCTCTCTCTCTTGTCTCCTAGCACTCCTTAGTTAGCCAAAACATGTCATTTGACCCACCTTCCTTTTACCTAAACCATGTTCTAGTTTTAGTTAACTTCCGCTTGGTTCAGTGTCTTCAGAGGAGCTCAGAGGAGCTCAGAGGAGCTGCTAGGAGCTGCTAGGCTGGACGAGCCAGTGGGCAGCGTCGTGTTAGGAGGAGCGTGTTTGGAGGAGCGTGTTGGGAGGGGAGGGCAGCACAGGCCAGGATGTAACTTGGCAGGCTGGGGACAGAGGAGATGTGATGGGACTCCCTGGGCCACATTCACAGGGACGTTCAGGACCCACTGTCTTTGTCTCACACACACACAGACATACACATACACACATACATACATACACACACACACACACACACACACATAATATACACACACATACATACACTAACACAGACACACATATACATACACACACACACACATATACATACACACACACACTAACACACATATACCCACACACA
>CM059339.1:806060-831183 GCA_030340685.1 Protosalanx chinensis | reverse complement strand
TGTTCCCTGTGGAGACGTAGTTTGGGTTTAAGGTTGAAGTTCAGAGGCACACCTGCAAACCTAAGCACTCAATGAGGATTCGCCATTTACATTTGCCAGGAGTCAGCGGGTTAAGGTGTTTGGCCTCATAAGCGGAAGGTTGTGAGTTTGAATCCCGGCTGTGGCTATGTGATGTTGTGTCCTTGGGGAAGGCACTTCACCCTACTTGCCTCAGGGAGAATGTCGCTTTTGATCAAAGCGTCTGCTAAATTAGTATTTATAAAGTATTCTGCGTCTGAATCCTCAGGCTTTAAATGCTCAATAATAATGTCTGTTTTTTTGAAGAGCTACTCCTTTAGATTAGCGTCGAGGACTCTGAAAGCCAACGACGACATTCCTTTCGGTCGCGCGTCGCGCTTAAACTCGTTCTCGATCGGCTGTAATCCGTAAATTACAAGACGCAGGGCTGTGGTGTGTGATGTCTACTCCTGGGGGGGGGGGGGGGGGGACGGACGGTATTTCACGCCTTCTTCTCCTAATCCCCCCCCCGCCACGCTGGCCTTCCATGACGACAATGTTTGTTGTTTCCCCTCCCCTTCTGCCCTGGATCATGTGATGGTCTCTCCCCCCCCCCCCCCCCACATCTCAAGGCCACAGTACATTTTTCTGTGTCTGTGTGTGTGTGTGTGTGTGTGTGTGTGTCCCCTCGCCGCCCCAGTATACAAAAACAGGACATGATGCCTCCCATCCTGCTCGGCTCAGAGGCAGACCCCCCCCCCCACACACACACACACACACACACCGCACCCTCACACACCCTAAAGGCCTTGCTGTGGCGATTGGGGGGGGGGGGGGGATTGGATCACATGAAATGCGTGCCCCAGATGAAAGCAAAGCTCCCCCCGTCCCGCTGGGATCCGACCCTTTCTGAAAGCATCGATTTTCCCCCCTTGCTACAGGATTGGATGACCTTCCCCCCCCCCAAACCCTGGATCTAGGCAGGGGCTCGGCGCTCTTCAACACAAGCTTCCTAAACCCATATCTAGTATCTGCCTTAGCCGACTCTGATGCGACAGTGAGTGGTCCAACCTCTACGAATGAGTATCGGTATTACTGAAAGAGAAATGAGTTCATGAGGGAATCAAGCCTAATTTAATTAGCGATTATCGATCGGGCTTCCTGCCTCATCAGCTGACAGTTCGGTGAGTGGATTTAGGCATGGAGCTTTAATTTACCTCTCGCTGTCGTGGACCAAAAGTTTTTTTTACGTAGTCTCAAGTTGGCTCAGCAGGTTAAGGCGTTGGCCTCACGAGCGGAAGGTTGTGGGTTCAAACCCCTGCTGTGGCTATGTGACGTTGTGTCCTTGGGCAAGGCACTTCACCCTACTTGTCTCAGGGAGAACGTCCCTGTACTTACTGTAAATCGCTTTGGATGAAAACGTCTGATAAATGATTATTTATGTATTATTATTTAACGCAATTTGCATCCTTGCGTTGTCGTTAGCGTGTGATGGTCTATCTGCCCGTAGGGTCCTTCACATGTTGAAACAACATGTTTCTCGTCCCCGTGGCCCCCATGCTGAACTCGGAGGGGCTCTGTGAGCGGGGGGGTGACTCAGAATAGAAAGAGGGCTCTTCATCATATGATCCCGGCCCGGAGAATGAAGCCGTTGTTTGAGAAAAGATCGTCCACGTCACGCTCGCGCTCTTTCCCCCCGGAGCCACCGCCATCAGCCACGGTCCTGTGTGTGTGTGTGTGTGTGCGTGTGTGTGCGTGCGCATACGTGTTTGTCACTTCCACGCATCGCTAGGCTCCAAACATATCCATCCTCCTTCCCCCCCCCCCCCCCCCCCCTTCGAACCCTTCCTGTCCTCTCGGTGGGGGTCGCGGGGTCAGGGGTCAGGAGAGATGCTGACCCTCCTCCGGAGGGGGGGGGGAGGAGGGGGGGGGGCGAGTGCTGGCTACATCTTATGGAGAGCAGCTGACACGCTCTGACCCAGAGAAGGACGGAAAGACGCTCTTCCTGAGGTTGGAGGCGTGGCGTCGGACCCGGCGGCCCCTCTCTCACCTCACACACACGGTCGTACACGCCCGCCGTGGCGCCACCGTGCTCTGGCGTCCCCCGCAAGCTATGGAACCCTCCAGAAGCCCTTCGCCAATCGCCCTGGATAGTTTCAAGGGGGTTTTCGAACGGCGTTGTCTTTTAGGACTATGACCGTCCATCTTTCACTCTACGAACGCTGTTGGTTTATCGGGGTGAGTATTATGGGATGGTCTTTCCTTTCTAAATGGTGCAGGGCGTTCTTAAGCAGTAAACTGCCTTCCTGTTTCTGCGAAGGGACTGTAGATAGGTCCCGTGTTTGTTGCAAGCAATGTGATCTTTATTACAGATGAAGATTAAGTTTGATGCTTATAGATCGTTGTGAAGATCTTGATCGTTAGTGCATTATTGAAATGAATAATAGCCTTAGTGTTGTTTTAATTGAAAAAGGGGGGCTGTATCGTTAGGAAAAGCTTCTTTCTCGAGAAACATTTGCATCGTTACCAAAGCAAGGGAGACCTTAAACGTGGTTCTATTTAGTGGGTCGCTTGGATTTTTAGGATCTGCAAAGCTGCAAGATCCTTTCTGTGTGATTGTGACCGTGATGTCATGAATCTCCCCCCCCCACTTGGTTTCCCTTGTAAACAGTTCATTGGAGCTGCTGAACTGGTATCTCTAGGTTGCATTTTGAGTCGATTTTCAGGAGAACGTTTACCTGTCCCCCTTTTTTTGTATCTACAGACGAGCCGCTCTGTTATTTACTCATTTAGTTGAAAGGTCGCTTTCAAAAGCCTCGACGCGACAGGAGCTCTTTGAAGCCTGCTTCCTGCTCCATCAAACTAGTCAGCATCTAATCACTTGGAGAAGATCCATAACTCCCTTTCCGCACACACACACACACACACACACACAGAGCCCAGTGAGAGACATGGAGGGAGAGCGAGATTAGAATTGGCAGTCTGACTTTAGGTCTTCAGTGCTGTTTTTGGTGTTTGCCTCTATTGGACAGGAAAGCTACACTTCAAAGACCTAGGAAGGGGAGAGATGCCCCCCCCCCTCTCTCTCCCCCTTCCTCTCTCTTT
The DNA here is from genome assembly GCA_030340685.1 of Protosalanx chinensis. NCBI lineage: Eukaryota > Metazoa > Chordata > Actinopteri > Osmeriformes > Salangidae > Protosalanx > Protosalanx chinensis. Next base: position 828,081 of record CM059339.1, on the reverse strand, counting down.
GTTCAACCCTTCCCCCCCCCCCCTCACAGAGTCTAGCAGCCTTATCAGTTAGATTGGCTTTAGCCTAAAATGATCAGCCAATCTGTTTTCTGGCTGCCCAATTTCTTGGTTGTCCAGTGTGGAAGAAATTTGATTTTCTGTGTACTTCTTACTAATCACTACTGAACACACTTTCTCTGAAGACTGTTGTAACGTCATTACTGCCTGACTGTCACTATCTATGTTTACATTCTTGTGCTCTATAAAAGAAGGTCCTCTCTCCTTCGTCCGGGAGAGAGACATGATTGAGACCTAAGCTTTGTACTGTCTTCATTTTGTTGCCAGAGGTCTGGTCATTTCTCTCCCAATCTGCAGGTTGTTAAATACTTATTAAATCCAGAACTCAACCGAACTATCGCTCCGTTTACGAAGAGACAGACAAAACACTTTCTTCACCGCCGGTCGATCTGAAGCTTATTCTGATTGTTTCCAAACCCCCCTGGTCACTGAGAGATCGGATGTGTCGTCTTGCAGGAAGTGCTTAAACAGCTACAAGGAAACGTTGAGGAAGACACAGTTGAAGCGGCCGGACAAATCCATCTCCTGGAGAGACTGAAAGGTCTGTCCCCCCCCCCCCAACTCTGGATGAGATCTGTGGATGTCTGTTTTCTTAAGTCAAGTGCACAGTTTAAACATAAATCCCCCCCCCCCCCCCCCCCCATACACACTACCTCTTTCTTTCTTCAGAAATGAGCATGGATCCCAGCTCGTTCCCGGGGGTGAAGCTGAGACAGAAGCCCTCCGCACAGGGCGGTCCAGGGGGCTCAGCTAGGTCCACGGACGGCAGCCCCAGCCCCGCGGGGGGCTCCGTGCCCAGGAGAGGGGTGGCCAACGGGGGCCGCGACAGCGCCGGCTACCTGGAGGAGCTGGAGAAAGAGAGGTGGGCGTCCAGCCAGCCCATTCCGCACTGTTAGAGGGGGTCCATTATCTTCCGCAGGACAGCCCCTTATCGATCGCAGTTCACTAATGGTCCGAGTGCCTTCGCCTCGATCTTACCGAAGGATACGATCAGCTCCATTTTGGGGCTTATTTGAGTTGATGTTAAGAAAATATTCCCTCCAGCATGACATGGATGGGATCGTCAGGTTTTGACAGGTCACACATTTTACATTCAATCGTTTAGCAGATGCTCTTATCCAGAGCGACTTACAGCAAGTAGAGGGACATTCCCCCCCCCCCCCCCGAGGGCAAGTAGGGTGAAGCGCCTTGCCCGAGGACGCAACGTCATGTCGACGCAGCTGGGGTTTCGAACCAGGGACCTTCTGACTTAACACTCCCCCCTCTGTCAGGTCTCTGCTGATGGCGGAGCTGGAGAAGGAGGAGAAGGAGAAGGACTGGTACTACGCCCAGCTGCAGAACCTCACCAAGAGGATCGACAGCCTGCCGCTGACGGAGAACGTAAGCTGGGTTTTGCTTCATGTGCTTTGCCCGTGTGCTGTGTCTTGTTTAAACGCACCAAGTAGGATGAGCTCATCATCCTGGGGTCCAAAAAGAAATAAAATAACAATAAATTAATTAATCTCTTAGTAATGATAATCTAAAAAGAGTAACACACTGTCAACGTCATTATAGACGTGATTATAGACATCATTGTAATGTATTATGTTCTCTGTGTGTGTGTGCGCGTGTGTGCTCTATCTGTGTGTGTGTGTGTGTGTGCTCTATCTGTGTGTGTGCGTGTTCTGTGTGTGTGTGTGTTCCCCCTGTAGTTCTCGCTGCAGACAGACATGACCCGCAGACAGCTGGAGTACGAGGCTCGTCAGATCCGCGCCGCCATGGAGGAGCAACTGGGTACCTGCCAGGATATGGAGAAGAGGGCCCAGGTGAGAGGGAGCTAACCCCGGGTGGAAGGAGCTGGCCCAGGGTGGAGGGAGCTGCCCCAGGGTGGAGGGAGCTGGCCCAGGGTGGAGGGAGCTGGCCCAGGGTGGAGGGTGCTTGGCTAGGGTGGAGGGACTAGTTTTGTGAGTGGTTTAGCTCTGGGATTCACAATACAGATAAACTTGCCGCACTTTTCCGATCATTTTGAAGGTAAAAAAGGTTTTGAATCAGTAAAAACTAAATAACAGCCTTTTACTTTAACAGACATAGGTGAGGGTGGCTGGGAAGAGAGGGGGGGTGGCTGTTAGTACTTGTGCACAGTAGATTTGATAGAAAGGCATCATCTCCCCATCTGTGAAAGCCTTTCCTATCATGTGATACCCGACCATCTCGGATGAGTGATTGTGTGGATGTCCTGTTTCTAGGTGCGAGTAGCAAGGATTCAGCACATCGAAAAGGACATGTTGAGGATTCGACAGCACCTTCATGCTCAGTCCACGGAACCTGAGGTAAAAAAAGAAGAAAAAGAAACGTCCATTTTATTTCCCCCAACCCCCCCTCCCAGTCCTGGTTGCACAGGAAAGTGCTCTAATGCACCCAGTATTTGCGGTCCTTTTATTTCTTTTGGAAAGAGAGGGAGGGCACATCATGCCCTCTGGTTGACCTGGCGTGTGCGGTCATCGGTGAGCGGGCCTTCCCCTTCCTGTTGGCTGCACAGCTCGCCGTGAGGGTCTGCTGCCTGCTCGCGTGTCGCACAGGCACCCACACACCCCCCCCACCCTACTCGAGCCAGGACGCTGATGAAGAAAGTGTTTTGTGTCTCTTCATAAACGGAGTGACAGTTCAGTTGAGCTCTGGATTTAATAAGTATTTAACAACCTGCAGATTGGGAGAGAAATGACCAGACTTCTGGCAAAGAAAATGAAGACGGTACAAAGCTTAGGTCTCAATCATGTCTCTCTCCCATCTGAAAGCGAGAGGACCTTCTTTTATAGAGCACAAGAATGTAAACATAGATAGTGACAGTCAGGCAGTAATGGCGTTACAACAGTCTTCAGAGAAAGTGTGTTCAGTAGTGATTCATATAAGTACACAGGAAATCCAGTTTCTTCCACAACGCTTAATTTTCGCGCGATGTTTGTGTACGGTCTCGTCTCGTCCCCCTCCACCCCATCCCTGGGTCCGTTCCCCCGTTCCCGGGGGGGCTAACTGAATCTTCCTCGCCTCTTCCAGGTGACCGGGTTTATTTGCATCTTCCCCTGTCGACTCGCTCTCTCTCGTATCAATGCCGTGTGTCTCCCCTCATCATCTCTCCGTTCTCTTCCTCCTTCTCCCCCCCCTGCCAGAGCAAGCATGATCCTGCCTCTCAGAGCGACGGAGCCCAGGCCTCCGGAGACAGCGCCATGACCAGCGCCGGCTGTGCCCAGGTAAAGACCGACCCTTCCACCTCCTCCCCACTCCTCCTCCTCCCATCTCAACAGTACCGCACGAACATTCCTCCCCCAGGGCGATCCATCTTTTATAGATGGCTCGGTTACGCCATTCCACTTTCTTTCTTTTCCGCTCCGAAGCTCTCCCTGAGATGAGGATAAATGACCTCGGCTGTCGCGGGAAGCCTGACTGCGCTAAAGCGCCCGGCTGTCTTCTCAGCTAACGCTCCACTGTCCTGCATGTTTTAGATGTTTCCCCCTTCCAACACACCTGATTCAAATGAATTGTCATTATCAGGCTTCTGCTGAGCTTCATAATGACTCATTCGTTTGAATCAGGTGTGTTGGAGCAGGGAAACATTTAAAACATGCAGGACAGTGGGCCCTGAGGACCAGGGTTAAGAACCACTGCTTTAAAGGGTCTCGTTCGTATTATTCACGGCCCCTCCCCCCCCCCCCCCCTCACGTAGTCCGACCGCGCTGTCGCTGGGTGAACGCAGCACGTTGAAGGAAGCGTAGCGTCTGACGAGTCGACGAGGAAGATCGACCGTATGCGATGTCAAATGTGTGCGAGACGCTCACGGTTTAACAGCCGCCTCTTCTCCTTTCAGGGTTCCGCCACTCGTCTGGATTCGGACTCGGCCAGCGAGATGAGCTGCGGAGGAAGTTACTCCGTTCCCCGGAAACTGACGAGCCACCTGGGCACCAAGGTAACCTCCCTCTCTCCCCCCCCGGCTAGCTAGCCCCTCCACAACAGTCCAAAATCCAAATTCCCTCAGACAATTTCATTAAGATAATCTGTATCGACGATGGTTTACGTAAATGCGATTACGATGCCTGTTTGATATAACCCCCCCCCCCCCCCCCCCTCCCCCCCAAAAAGTAAGAGGCTTATTTCAACGTTTTCCATATCAGTGAAACATTGCTGCATGATAGCCGGTGTAATTCCTCACCCTGCCCCCCCCCCCGAACAGGTTGAGATGGTGTACTCCCTTCTCTCCATGCTGGGCACCCACGACAAGGACGACATGTCCCGCACCCTCCTGGCCATGTCCAGCTCCCAGGACAGCTGCATCGCCATGCGCCAGTCCGGCTGCCTCCCCCTCCTCATTCAGCTGCTCCACGGCAACGACAAGGACTCGGTGCTGCTGGGAAACTCCCGAGGCAGCAAGGAGGCCCGCGCCCGGGCCAGCGCCGCCCTGCACAACATCATCCACTCGCAGCCGGACGACAAGCGGGGCCGGAGGGAGATCCGCGTGCTGCACCTCCTGGAGCAGATCAGGGTGTACTGTGAGACCTGCTGGGAGTGGCAGGAGAGCCACGAGAGGGGGGTGGACCAGGATAAAAACCCAAGTGAGGCCCGTTCTGGTGGACAGATTACCGTGTTTTTCGGACTATAAATCGCTCCGGATTACAAATCGCAACAGCCAAAGAATGCATAATAAAGAAGGAAAAAACATTTATAAGTCGCATTTTTGGGAAATGATCTAATAATGATGTGAAATTATATAATAATATGTTAATAATTTAATGTTAATGATGTGAAATTATATAATAATGTGTTAATAATTTCACACACAAATCATTCCAGTGTATAAATCGCACTCCTGGGCAAACTATGAAAAAACTGTGATTTATAACCCGGAAAATACGGTAATAAGGACCAAATGTAATGTAAATGTAAATCCAGTTGTGGTGCCCCTAGTGACAGCACGACCAGGGCACTCTTCTAGGTAGACAGTGCATGCAGTGTATTTGGAAGACACCCAGTCACCCAGTTCATGTCATTAACCTAACGTGTGCGTTCGTGTGGTTCCCAGTGCCTTCTCCTGTCGAGCACCAGATCTGCCCGGCGGTGTGCGTTCTCATGAAGCTGTCGTTTGATGAAGAGCACAGACACGCCATGAACGAGCTTGGTAAGCACGCAGGGGGGGGACTTCACATTCACTGGCTTTAAGGGCGGACATAGACATGATCAAATATATTGCATTTAATAGGTTGGGTTAAAACGGATGGGGCATTTTGATTTAGTTTCACTGACACACGTGACAATGCATCATGTTTTATACATAACATAAAGCATCATGTCTTATACATATATAATGGCGGCTACGCAATGTTTTAGCTCCCCTGTGTGAGATGGCTGGTCCAGGACGTCCCACAGTAAAACATTTATTTACTTGGCCCCGCTGCATTATTGATTGTAATTACCAGCGCTCTGCTTATTTCCCCAGGGGGGCTGCAGGCTATCGGCGAGCTCCTGCAAGTGGATTGCGAGATTTACGGCCTCACCAGCGACCACTACAGCGTCACCCTGCGGAGATACGCAGGAATGGCTCTCACCAACCTCACATTCGGGGACGTGGCGAATAAGGTCAGCTCGGATCGATCGTTTCTCAGAGAGCCCCGCTGTTTTGTCAAACCCTGTGATGGTATGGATTGACATAGATGGCTCTGTCTGTGTTCCCCCAGGCCACCTTGTGTTCCATGAAGGGCTGTATGAGGGCCATGGTGGCCCAGCTGAAGTCAGAGAGTGAGGATCTGCAGCAGGTACGCAGGCAGGCTCTCACATATCCACACAGAATGACCGACTGCAGAGAGATAATCAAGTTCTAATCTGTCGCTGACATGGAATGAAATCAAACCACTGTATTGAGGTCAGGAGAAGCCATCTTGTATGTGCAGGCTTGCTTCATGGAAAATATGTAATAAATGTGAGGAAAAATGCCAGTGTACTATAACTCTTTGCAGGGAGTATCTGAAAGTATGAACATGTATAGGTATATGCCTTTTTTTCTTATTAATATTTTTGATAGACAAATAAAAATGATTTTTCTCCTCAGGTCATTGCCAGTGTGTTGAGGAACTTGTCTTGGCGTGCGGATGTGAACAGTAAGAAGACTCTGAGAGAGGTGGGCAGCGTGCGAGCGCTGATGGAGTGCGCCTTGGAGGTGCAAAAGGTGAGCCAAGCCCCGCCCCTACACGCCAGGCTGCCCTGATGCCTCGTGCGCACTGCGGCCTGTATAAACCTTTATAAATAATTAACATCCTCCCTACAAATAATAAATGCAAATAACAAATCATATATTTCTACAGAAATATGGACGCCTGCTGGATATTAAATATGTCACGTTTGTTTCTGTTGAAGGAATCCACTCTAAAGAGTGTATTAAGCGCCCTTTGGAACTTGTCAGCTCACTGTACAGAGAACAAGGCTGATATCTGTGCTGTAGAGGGCGCCTTGGCCTTCCTGGTCACCACTCTAACCTACAGGAGCCAAACGAACACCCTTGCCATTATTGAGAGCGGTGGAGGGATCCTCCGCAACGTGTCTAGTCTCATTGCCACCAACGAAGATCATAGGTAAGTTGCGTTTTAAAATCGCAAAAGATGCAACGGCTCTTGTTTTTTTGCTGGGTTATTACAACGTCTTTTGTGAGTTCCTGTTCGTAAATCATGTATTTTTTTTCTGTTCGCAGGCAAGTTCTGAGGGAGAACAACTGCCTCCAGACGCTCCTTCAGCATCTCAAATCTCACAGCCTCACCATAGTCAGCAACGCATGCGGAACTCTCTGGAACCTCTCCGCTCGCAACACGAAAGACCAGGAGGCCTTGTGGGACATGGGTGCCGTGAGCATGCTGAAGAATCTCATCCACTCCAAGCACAAGATGATCGCCATGGGCAGCGCCGCGGCGCTGAGGAACCTCATGGCCAACAGGCCCGCCAAGTACAAGGATGCCAACATAATGTCACCGGGCTCCAGCCTACCCTCCCTCCACGTCAGGAAACAGAAAGCCTTGATCGAGGAACTGGACGCTCAGCATCTCTCGGAAACGTTCGACAACATCGACAATTTGAGCCCCAAAGCCCACAGGGGCAAGCCCAGGCACAAACCGGGCGCCTACGGCGATTACGATGCCGTGTCCCGATCGGACGTGTTCAGCCCCAACAGCATGCCCGTGCGACCGCAGTACATGAACACGCCTGTTCTGTCCAGCCCGTCGTCGAGGGAGAACCGCGGCCCCGCCGACATGGTCCGGGCCGAGAGGGACCGGAGCGTGGACAGGGACAGGAGGGGCGTAGCGGGAGGGCTCCATCCCGACATGGAGAGCAAGAGAATGGGGATTCAAATCCCCACCGCCACTGGCCAGATCGTCATGGTGATGGACGACGTGCAGACCATTCACCTAGGCCTGGACGACAGGACGGCGGAGAACGCGCCGGAACCGCATCGTAGCGCCACCGCGCACGGCCACGCTAACGTCTACGCCTACGGCAAACCGGATCACTCGGGTCGGGCCTGTCCCATGCCCAAGTTAGAATACAGGGCGTCCAATGACAGCCTCAACAGCGTCAACAGCACCGACGGCTACGGCAAGAGAGGCCAGATGAAGCCGTCGGTCGATTCCTATTCCGAGGACGACGAGGGGAAGTGCTGCGTCTACAGGAAGTACCCGGCTGATCTCGCCCATAAGATTTACAATGCCAATCACATGGAGGACGACGACGGAGACGTGGACACGCCCATCAACTACAGTTTAAAGTACTCTGATGAGCAGCTGAATTCTGGGAGGCAGAGCCCCACCCAGAACGAAAGGTGGGCCAGGCCCAAGCACATGGAAGAGGAGATGAAACGTTCTGACCAGAGGCCTGGCTCCCAAAGTACCGGCTACCCGTTGTACACGGAGGGCAACGGCGAAGGAGAAGAGAAACTGAAATATCAGCCGAGGTTCGTCCAGACAGAAATCCAAGGAGGGTTCCGATCTAGAAATGCCAATTGCCCCGATCAAAGCTCTCCTGGTTCCAGCCAAGGAATGAACAAAAAGATCAATCAGACCATGTGCACGGTGGATGACTACGGAGATGACAAACCGACCAATTACAGTGAGAGGTACTCCGAGGAGGAAGAGCCCGACGACCAGCCGACCAATTACAGTATCAAGTACAGCGAGGAGCATCACGTGGAACAACCGATCGATTACTCCCAAAAATCTCATCTTCCCATCTTCAGTCACTCGAAGCCGTCTTCCACTCAGAGCTCAGTGAAAGATCACCTCAGTCAAGAAGGTTCTGCCTCTTCTGCTATATCCATTAAGAACGCAGGCAGGCAGAAGCTTCATCCCTCCTCAGCCCAAGCTAGGCAGACCCGCGTCGGCCAAAAGAACCCGGCGTGCAAAGGTCCGACCATCAACCAGGAGACGCTACAGACGTACTGTGTCGAGGACACTCCCATCTGTTTCTCCAGAGGAAGCTCTCTGTCTTCGTTGTCCTCGGACGAAGATGAGATGGAGAGTTGCAAGAGGAACATCAATGCCGCTAGCAACTACCCAACTCTCCCCATCACAGAGAAACAACCTTCCGGTCCACAAGATCAACGTACGAACGAGAGCCAGTCGTCAGTGCAGTACGTCAGGATGAAGCCTCCAAGGACCCACGGCCACGGCGAAGGATCCAGACACCACAAAGCTGTCGAGTTCTCTTCCGGAGCCAAGTCGCCGTCGAAGAGCGGCGCTCAGACTCCCAAAAGTCCCCCGGAACACTACGTCCAGGAGACGCCCCTCATGTTCAGCAGATGCACGTCCGTCAGCTCCTTAGACAGCTTCGAAAGCCACTCCATCGCGAGCTCTGTGCAGAGCGAGCTCTGCAGCGGGATGGTCAGCGGGATCATCAGCCCGAGCGATCTGCCCGACAGCCCCGGTCAGACGATGCCGCCCAGCCGAAGCAAAACCCCTCCGCCCCCGCCCCACCCGGCCCCCACCAAGCACAAGAAAGTAGCTCCGCTCGCTGAGAAGAGGGAGATGGCTCCCAGGCACGTTGCCGTCAACGCCGCCGTTCAAAAGGTCCAGGTGATCCAAGACAACGACACCCTGCTGCACTTTGCCACCGAAAGCACGCCGGATGGATTCTCCTGTGCGTCGAGCCTCAGCGCGTTGAGCCTGGACGAACCGTACATTCAGAAGGACGTGGAGCTCAAGATCATGCCTCCCGTTCACGAAGACGAGCAGGGAAACGAGGCGGAGCTGGAGGCCGACGATACGAAGGCAGGCGGCGGTCAGGAGAACCACCCGTCACACGAGGCAGAGAAAGACATTCTGGATGACTCCGATGACGACGACATAGAAATACTGGAGGCTTGCATCAATTCTGCCATGCCCACAAAGTCGTCAAGGAAGCCTAAAAAACAGTCGCCCCCATCCACATCCAGAATACCCCCACCGGTTGCGCGCAAACCAAGCCAGCTTCCTGTATATAAGCTTCTTCCCCCGCAGAACAGGGGACAGCAGCAGAAGCATGGCAGCTTCCCCCATGGAGACGAAATGCCAAGAATATACTGCGTGGAGGGCACCCCTATCAATTTCTCTACAGCTACATCCCTCAGTGACCTTACCATCGATTCTCCCCCCAATGAGCTTGCCGGTTCTGAAAGCTGTGCTCCCCGCGGAGAAATGACCTTCGGTCAAAGGAGAGACACGCTTCCCGAAGGCAAAAGCACCGAGGAGAAGGACACCGGTGCCGCAAGTTCCACGCAAGCTACCGCAGTAGAGAACGAAGGAGACGACATCTTAGCCGAGTGCATTAGCTCAGCCATGCCAAAGGGTAAACCCCACAAGCCTTTTAGAGTACAGAAAACGAACGACCAACCTCAGCACCCGACCTCGTCTCCTGTTAGTCTCGTCCAGCAGGAGTCTGAGAAAAGGAAGCCTACCTCTCCAGTGAAGCCAATGCCACAGAGTAGCGAATACAGAGCAAGGATGTTAAAGAGGCCGGATGCTCCGAATAGCTTCTCTGCAGGACCATCCTATACGGACAAACACAAGGAAACCAAAAGACAAGACCCAAAAATGGCGGTGCGGGACTTTCCGGATAAGACCCCAAATGTTGAGGAGAGAACGACTCGCCCTGGTTTTACTTTCGACTCGCCGCACCACTACACGCCGATAGAGGGCACTCCGTACTGCTTCTCGCGCAACGACTCCCTGAGCTCGCTGGACTTTGAAGACGACGATCTGGACCTCTCGAAGGAAAAGGCCGAGCTACGAAAGGACAAGGATCAGAGGAAACCTCCGAGGCACAGCGGGGAGCCGTCCGCCAGGGCGACCGTGCCGACCGCTCCGACCAAGCCTCTTCAAAAACCTGCCGCTTTCCCTCAGCCAGCCAAAGAAAACACTGGCCCGGTGCCAGACGAGAAACAGAAGTTTTCCATCGAAGACACCCCGGTGTGTTTCTCTAGAAACTCATCTCTCAGCTCGCTAAGCGATATCGACCAAGAAAACAACAACAAAGACCAGCCGAAGGATGATCCGAAAGAGGAGGACGTTCCAAGGCCCCAAGCTTCTGGTTACGCGCCAAAAGCCTTTCACGTCGAAGACACCCCTGTGTGCTTCTCTAGAAATAGTTCTCTCAGCTCCCTCAGCATTGATTCCGAGGACGATCTCCTGCAGGAATGCATAAGTTCTGCCATGCCAAAAAAGAAGAAACAGCCCGCCAGGAATAAGGGGGGCGACCAAGGCGTCGCAGAGGAGAAAAGTATGGACGGCATTATGGCAGAAGAGCCGGATCTCGTCCTAGATCTCACGAATACTCACAGTCCGGTCTCCGAGCAGGCCTTGTCGCCAGACTCTGAGTCGTTCGATTGGAAGGCTATTCAAGAAGGCGCAAATTCAATTGTCAGCAGTTTACACCAGGCAGCAGCAAGCTTGTCCAGACAGGGCTCGTCCGACTCGGACTCCATCCTCTCCCTCAAATCAGGAATCTCGATCGGCTCCCCTTTCCACCTACCCTCTAATTCAGATGACAGTAAGCCTGCAGTTGCCAAGGGAGGCCCTAGGATTTTAAAACCTGGTGAAAAAGGCACACTGGAAGTAAAGAAGAAAGAGGAGGACCAAGCCAAAGCTTTAAAAGGAGGGAAGAAAGTCTACAAAAGTCTGATAACAGGAAAACCACGGCCCAGCCTGGAGCCTCCGTCCTCTCAGCCAAGGCAGGCCACTGTTCCCTTGATCTCTCGTGGGAGGACGATGATCCACGTCCCTGGTGTTCGCAGCAGTTCCCCGAGCACGAGCCCCGTACAGAAGAAGCCTCCTGCACGTGGCCCCGTGTCAAAGCCACCAACACAACTACAGACCTCGGGCAACTCACCCAGAAGCATCAAAACCCCTGGAAAAGCTGACCCCACTCCGACCAAGGAGACACCTGGATCTCAAGGAGGCTCCAGTAAAGCGTCTTCCAGATCCGGCTCCAGAGACTCCACTCCATCCAGACCAGCTCAGCAGGCTCTGACCAGACCCATGCAGTCACCCGGCCGCACCTCGGTTTCCCCAGGAAGAAACGGTCTGAGCCCTTCGAACAAATTATCCCAATTGCCACGCACCGCCTCTCCCGGCGCATCCTCGACAAAATCATCCGGGTCGGGCAGGATGTCCTACCCCTCTCCTGGGAGGCAGATGGGTCAACAGGGCACCAAACAAAGTGGCCTGCCAAGGAGTGCCAGCGGGATCCCGAGAAGTGAATCTGCATCGAAGAGTCTGAATCAGTGCGGAAGCGCCAGTGCCTCTAAAAAGCCGCTGTCATCCACGAAATCAAGCGGGAGCGAGTCTGACAGATCGGAGAAACCGGGCCTGGTTCGCCAGTCGACGTTCATCAAAGAAGCTCCTAGTCCGACGCTGAAAAGGAAATTAGAAGAGTCGGCTTCCTTTGAATCTTTGTCCCCCTCTTCGCCAAGCCAGTCTCAAACGCCCGTCTCCAGCCCCTCGTTGCCAGACATGTCTTTGACGCTGCCCTTTCAGGGGAGCTGCTGGCGTAAGTCCCCTCAAAGCCAGAGCTCCTCCGAAAACGGGGACGGAAAATCAGTGAAGAAGGAAGCTTCCAGATCCCAGTCAGAGAGCCCTTCCCGACACCCCATCAACAGAACGGGAACGTGGAAGAGGGAGAACAGCAAACACTCCTCTTCCCTTCCCCGTGTGGGAACCTGGAAGAGAACAGGAAGCTCTTCCTCCATTCTCTCCGCATCGTCCGAATCCAGCGAAAAGGGCAAAAGCGAGGATGAGAGACAACCGCTGAGCCCTTCCCAGAAATCCCCACAAGGCAAAGATGGCACCACGCCTTTAAAAGGGACATGGAGGAAGATGAAAGACAGCGACATGCCCCAGCCGGAAGGCCACGAGTCTTCCGTGGAGTCTTGCAACATGGCAAGGAACCAGATGAGTTTAGCTGTGTGTCAGAGTGAGGATGTGTGGGTTAGGATTGAGGACTGCCCAATTAACAATCCCAGGTCTGGAAAATCCCCCACTGGAAACACTCCCCCTGTCATTGACAGTGTTCCAGCTAAGAAAACCACTTCGGACCGGGACATAAGCGAAGCTCACCTTAAACAGTCGACTGCTAGCGAGATTGCCGCTGCTCGCAGGCTTGGCTCAGAGACTAATTTAAACTTGTTCAGGAGCAGTGAGAGCCTTGATAAGAAAGGGGCGGACCTCAAACTTGCTCAAAGCACCCCTTGCATGCTCCCCGACGCGCATGAACTACCTGTCGCTGAACGTACCCCTTTCAGCTCCACCAATTCTAGCAAACACAGCTCCCCCAGTGGGGCTGTAGCAGCTAGGGTCAGCCCTTTCAACTACACCCCTAGTCCCAGAAAGAGCAGCGCTGACAGCATCACTCCACGGCCATCACAGATCCCCACACCTGTCACCGCCACCGCGAAAAAGAAAGATCCTAAAGGGGAAAGTTCCGGAGAAAGTGGGTCTTACATTGTAACCTCCGTTTGAGTCAAAAGGGACCCGACTCTAGAACGCCCAGGATCTAGAATACCCAGGATCTAGGAAAATATCTTGAATATAAGATGCTCTTTGGGACTATGTTGTATAGAACTGAAAATAAATTATAGGTTCATCATAACTTTTGGTGGTAAAACAGAAATATGTAAATAGTAGCTAATCACTAGAGGGTTATGTAGGTGTGGCTTGGAGGGAAACTGTTTCTTTGCTGGTATAAATGTGGCTGGGACACTTGGTTATCAGAGAGAGAGCGAGATCTGTGAAGGAAAATGTATGTGAATTTGTACTGTACAGATTTTAATTATGTATGTATTTAATTTAATCTTCTGTCAAGATCATGTATCTTTCCTGACTTGGCAAAGCTAATCACTTAAAGATGCATATTTGGGATGTTTAAACACTTAAAGATGGATTTGATATAACTTAATCTTTTTTTTTTTTTTTTTGAACATTCATTAGATCCTAAAAGGTTTTCATTTTTACTACTGCAAATGTATTATAAACATCCCTTGCATGTAACTGACCCAATGGTTTGTTTCCTGAAGTAAAGATGAACATTACTGTGGTCACATGATGTGTTGCTAGTTGTAGTGTAAAGTTTTACACTATTTGATGTGTTCTGAAAGTAAAGAATTAACCTCAACCTTCACACAAACGTTTTGGATGAGAGTATTTACATTGGAAATAGATTATATAAGAGAGTAGATAGATTAATTGCTCTGCTGTTGTTTCTTGTTATCGGATGAGTCAGTTGCTTTTTATGAGGCTGTCTGAAGGACTGAATGAACACTTCTAAAGGTTAAATTATTACTGTAGGGGTGTGGTGTTTAAATGGTTCTTAAAGCTCACTTTAATTTCCCCAGTAATCACTGTAATTGATAAAAGCACATAATCAGAGGATGTATTATTCTGCCAAAAAATACTGTGTGAATGACAGTTTTTTCTTTTTTTATGCAATAAAGTAAATGGTTGGATATTCAAGGCAAAAAAGGCAATTTACATAATGTAATTCAACATAATAAACGTTAACATTTTTGGTGCAAAATCATACGTTGTTTTGTCAGTCAATTTGTGCGACAATAGTATTTTATGAGATAAGAAGATGAGAAAATCCTCTATTTGTCCCCCGGAGGGGAAATTGCAGTCTACAACAGCAGTACAGCACTCAGAGTGACAGGGTAAAATATAAAATAAGGAAGATGCAATATAATACAACAATCTAGTATGAGCCATGGCTCTAGGATGGATATTGCACATAAGTGGGGGGGGAGTTAAGTGAGATGGCTCCCGTCTTGAGAGACATACAGACAAGTTACTGCACATAAAGAGTATTGCACATGTACGTAACAACGCCAAGAACACATGAGGAATATTGCACATCATAATATTGTATAATAGTATAATACTGCGCGTAGTAGTGGTTATATGCAGCAGTGTTTGTTAAACAGTTTGACAGCAGCTGGAAGGAAGGACCTGAGGAATCTCTCCTTCACACACCGAGGGTGAATCAGCCTATCAGTGAAGCTGCTCTCCAGAGTGGGACTCATGGTCCAGCAAAGACTTGTCTGTCGCCCCAGAGGACAACCCAGGACTGAGCCTGTAAAGTGGGTCAGTGTGGTGAGTCCAGACTGTGGTTCAGGTGAACACCAAGGTACTTATAGGACTCCACTCTCTCAATGTCCATTCCCTGGATGGAGGTGGTTTGAATGGCACCAGTCCACAAAGTCCTGAGTCAGTCTTCTGTACTCCACTCCTGAGTGGTGTTGAATGCACTGGAGAAATCTAAGAATGTGATTGTATCCATAGTAAAGTTCGCAGGTGGGATAAAAGAGGAGGGGGAGGCATTTGTATCACATTCTGAAGTGTCAAAAAATGAGCAGAAGGTGGCAGTGCTGCAACGTTAACCCACAAGATAAGTGTATGAGTTTGTGTGTGTTCATGTTTTGGGGATGGAGAGAATTGTAAATCGTTTCGCCCCTTGTGGTTAAGATGGGTCAGAGACAGTATTTTCTCTCCCACTGCAAAAACACATCACAGGCATGCCATCAACATTTTAAAAGTAGTATTGCCAAATTTCTTGCCCGGGATAATTAGTTGAATAAATTAAATATTGTTTTTTGGATTGTATATTTTCTTACATTGTTTACTGGCAAAAAAAGAAAGACAAATCACAACAATCTGTCTCATTAGAATGAATAAAAATGCATTCAAAATTCCTTTTGACACATTTCTTTTGTTTCTATAGAAACGCAGGTTAAAAGGTAAACTCAACACAAATTGTCTGGTAGTTATTTATCTTATAATAATAAGATAAATAAATAATACAAAACAAATATAATAATAAATCGGTATAGTATTAGGGATTTAGTGAAGACGGTTATTTTGACCGGAAAAACGCCAACTGCCGTATTGCACTTCCGGTGTACGGAACCAATCAGCGACATCCTGGTCAGCAGAGAAAACCATCCAGCCGTGTGTGTTTACACATGTTAGCCTGTTAGCAAGTTAAACTCCAAATAACATCAGAAATAAGTATCAAAAATGGCTCCACTATCTGACAATCCGGCAGATAAAGACAGGTAAGTTCGTGAAATATCATGACAGACTAGAACCCGCTCTGGTGTACGAAACTATTAGCCAGGTTTGTAGTACATGACAGTGCTTTCATAGTTAGCAGATAACCTGAATTTCAAAGCCATCTTAAATAATCCGATCAGGAAAGTCTCTTCTACATGACTTAGAGAATAATATAACGTTTTCCAGTTTATTTATGTTATTTTATATATATTTCAGTTAATGCTGCACTGAAACTTAACTCCGATTCTGTATTCTTACGATCCAGGGAAGCCTGACAATAAAAGATACTGTTTGGCGTTGCGAGCGTTTTATAACTGTTAATGTGATGTGTTCCCGTCGTATTTAAGACTAGATATTTAACAAACAAGAGGTTTTTAAACGTAACTGTATACAGATCTACCTCGTACTGGCTACCTATCTAAAATGTGTAAACTACATCCAAAGCTGTCGTGAAACTAGCCTCTTCCAAACTGCTACAGGGACAATTATAAACGTCTAAATTTCGCAAATATCATCGATATTATTGTGCACACGTATTTCAGTATAGTTACTATGTAATTTAATACCATAATTTACCCAGAAATAATTATTAAAACGTATTTCGGGAAAAACGCTCAGACGGGTTTATCCTCCCTTCTGGCAGCAGCAGCAAATCCACCAGTTCAAAAGAGTTGTAGCTGTGTAAATAAATACATACTAAATAAATATTCATTTATATGGATGTGTCATTTTCAGGTACATCTGCATCTATCCCGCCTATGTCAATAGTAAGAAGACACTTGCAGAGGGAAGGCGCATACCGTCCGAAAAGGTACTAGTGTGTGAACGTTGTTACTTGACTTACTTGAATTCTATTTTTGTATATTGTACTCTATCGTGTTCGCCTTTACTGTTATTTACCCTGTGTGCTGAGGGGGACAAATAAAGGTTTATCTTATATTGTCTGTTGCTAACAACTACCGAAGTTGATGATCTAACATTGATTCAACTGACTGTATAATACTGCCCCTCTCCCAGCACAGTGCTACACATCCACATGTATGATTGCAGAATCGCCCGGATCCTCACTTAACCATGATTCTTTCTTTTTGCACATTTGCATCTGTGTTTTATTGTGTATTTTTCTCTTCAAAAGGCTGTGGAGAACCCTACCTGTGCAGAGATCCGGGATGTCCTCACAGCTGCAGGGACAAACATCCTTGTGGAGGTGACAGTGGTGTTTGGTTACCTTGGACAGTCTCACCGTCAATGGCGTCAACATGAAATTAACATGTTATCGATCTTTATCCAACGCAGAACAGCATGTATCCTAGAGAGTGGAACCGTGACGTGGCGTTTAGGGGCAGAGTGCGTGTTCAGATGAAGCAGGAGGACGGAACGCTCTGCTCGGACAAATTTGCAACGAGTGAGTTTTAATTTTTTTATTGTTTTTACACTAGTATCTTTCAAGCTCTTTAGTGAGTTTCAGATGACCGAGTTGGAGCTTCTGTTTTAGTCTTTGTGGTTACTGTGTTCTCTCTCCAGGGAAGGATGTCATGCTGTACGTGGCTGAGATGATCCCCAAGTTGAAGACCAGGAGCCAGAAGAGTGGAGGGGCAGACTCTGGCTCTCAGCAGGGGGAGGCTGGAAAGAAAAGCAAGAAGAAGAGGAAGTGAACCGTTAAGAACGATGGAGGAAGCTGGTCAGGATAACGGTGGTCGAAGAGGAAGGAATGAAAGGACTCAACGTGTATTATCAGAATATTTTCAGCATCAGAAGTGTCTTTGGGCGCTCGTTTGTTTGATGACGGCCCTGGCTGAGTTACAGAAATGGGCAGCAAAAAAAAGGATACAAAATGTCTTTCTCATTCTGAAGACTCAAGTTTGTAGTGTTTCTTTTTTGAATCATTCTCAAAGTGACTTGTGGGATTTTTTTTTTATGGCGTCTTTTTGTTTCCAATCCCCACTTCAGTTCAGCTATTTATGCTTTTAAAAGAATAAATTCTTTAATTTACCAAGGTCATGGAGTCCCTGTTCTCTTTCAAAACTAGTGTGTAACGTGTCGTACGTCTAATATGTGATACATCTAACCTCGAAAGCAGCAGAATCACTGATGACTATATAACCAGAGTCCTTTCATAGAAGACCACAAAACTATGAAAACACACATTTTATAGAATGACTCATGAATGTTTGAGAGTGTCGCTCACTCAGTGACTTTAGAAAAGGCTCATAAATGTAGTATATTCAGTTGCGAATATTCCACCACTGGAGGGCGCTAGAGTTCCTTAAATACAAGGCCAGACTGGACTTCACCCAATTGTCTATATTTCATAGTTCATACAAAATGTTTGCTATGAAAGTAGTTTAGGGACTATCACAGCATTAAGTCCTAAAGTATGTATTCGATGTCCCACATGAATTACGTTTTTAAACTACTTTATTTCATTTTGTATGGTTAATAACTGATTCATGTTACTGATTCGTTTTGTATGTGTTTTATGTTACTTCCATTGTTTATTAATGAAAGGAAGACATCCATATCGAAATGAATGAATATTTCCTCAGATGCTACATTAGCTATGTCTTCTTCGACAAAAAAAAATGAAAACACTAGAAATGGCAAGCAGAGGGAATTTTTTTTTTAAACTGAATCTTCAGATGAATTTCACAGGCAGTTTGGTTCACTAGTTCATCCAACAAACTCATGGGGGACATCCGATGCACTTGGTTGACCCCCACTAAACGTCCATAGGAATCATGATACATAGATCAGAGGGGAGTGGGAGGGGGGGCATGGGGTGATTCTGCCAAGTCGGCACTTTTTCAGATTGATCAGTGTTTTTTGTTGTTGTTGATTTCCCTCTATCGCACTCCTGCTGTCGCTCCCCCCTTGATACCCCCTGTGTGGTGTGGATGCTTTGCTGCTTTTCAGAGGGGATCAAAATAGCGAGATGTCGGAAAGAGCTTCCTTTAGAGAGCCGGGTCGGAGGGAGGTGTGTGTGTGTGGGGGGGGGGGGGGGGGGGGGGGATGTGTGTGAGATGAAACGATGCAAAATTGAGAGAGAAAGAGACAAAGAGAGAGAGAGAAAAAGAGAGACAGATGGGGGAAGGGGGGGGACCCACATGGATCTTGCGTGAGCTTTAGTTCTGGAGCTTCAAAGGCTGCTGGGCTTGCTTGGCCCTCCTGACGCGCTCCTCATAGAAGCTCTCTTGGTGTTGGTTCTGGAACTTGACCCTCCTCAGCCATTCTTCACGCAGCCTGCGGGGGGGGGGGGGGGGGGGACGACGACACAGGACGACACAGCGATGGGAGATCTCGTTTACGCGACAATCTGAGATCACAGGAGCGAGCGGATCAGAGCATTAGTCGTCCGCCTTCAAGAAACACCTTCGCTGAAACCTCAAAGGCAAACCATGCTCCCTTCCCACCCGCCAGCAACCCTGAAACGCTCCGGAGGTAGAGCGCTGCTTCTCAGCGTCAAGGCAGTATGACTTTCATGTTTAGTGTTTGTGTTTTGAGGCAGACAGAAACACATTGATTTACTAATCAACATACCGGCAGCTCTTCCTGCCTTCCTGCCACTCAAACATAAACAAGAACTCTGACACATGATCCTGCTCGCACCAACACAATGTCAATCAGCGCCCGGACAAAGAATTCTAATTAGCGTCTGTGGCATTTGGGGAAGACCAAATGTCAAGCCCCGTCCCACAATCATCTCTAAAATAATAGCCGTCCTGTCTTAGGCAATCCCACGATGCACCGGTCCAACATCAACACGAAAGGAAAGCTGGTGCATGAGACACAATGCCACCTGGTCCTCCCTCATCCCCCTAACTCAGAAGCCCTGGTCTTTGCGGACTATTTTGTAACCGAGAGGATTTGGGGCTTTCCAAGATACACATATTAATTCGATGAGGATGAGACTTTGAAGCCGATTGGGTTATTATGCGTGTGAATGATCTGTATATTAATTACAGGCACGCAGGCGATGGCAGCTCTGCGAGGATCCCCCAGCTGTTCCAAAGGCAACACACACTGGCATTGATTAGTCAGAGGACCAAAGAGGAAGGATTAAGGGAGCATTTGTATCACTGTACGTGTTAATCCCCATTGACCTTACAGCAGAGCCCAGGGTAGGCAGACAGAAGCTTGGCCAAGAACGGGGAATCTTGGGGCCGATCGGAGGCATGGAGGCACCCTCCAGTCGCCCATGAGTCAGTTTAATATGTTCAGATGCACTGTTGTATTATGCCAGCCAGCCAGCCAGCCTGTCTACCTGTCTGCAAGCCTCTCCGTATGTTGTTATCGAAGATCTCGCCCACCATCGATTAAAACTAATTTGCTTGTAAATTATGCTTCAAGAGTGGAAAGGCGGTTGTCTTGGTTACCGAGCTTTAGGTTCAACGAAGCGCACCAACAAGAACAGATGCTCATTGTAATGATACTGTTGCAGATGCAACCACTCGGCTAAATCAAAAACACACAAAAAAGAGCCTGGCCACTGACAAAGTATTTGGGAAAGGATCGTACACTGCTCAAGCTATGCATTTGTGGTGCAAATTAGATCCTGAGTGCAGAGAGTTGGGGGTTGAACAGTCAATTTCTCAATATAATGTTCTTCGGAAATGGCTTTTTCCATCTGTGCCCGCCTGCCAGTGACCTATAGTCATTTGTCAAAGTGGTCTCTTATGGCAGCGCGAGACAGAATTTCATTGGTAATTACCGTCTATCGCTGGCTCTGATCTTATGTAATTTTTACCCGGGGTAAAAAAATAAATAACCTTCTTCGCACACTTCTTCCATCGATGTCAGATGTGAAGGATGCTAAGGTGTCCATCCTGACAGAAGTACTCACTTTGATAAAGCACTCGCCTTCATCCTGGATTCCTCATTCCCCGTCAGCTGACTGTGGCGTTCGATTTTCTGCTCCCAGAACTTCTTCAGCTTATATTTATCATGGATCCGGGCCAAATTCATTCTCTGAAACAAGGAGGGAGGTCAGTTAAGGAGCCGCTTGGCTGCTGCATGTTATTGGAAGAAGCTCCAGTTTCGAGGTTTGGCACCTGTGGGCATTTTCCAACAAAAGGAATATAAATTCAGCACGTTCGCACTCCTGTGACAACCGGTGAGGAGACTTGAACGGGAATCATTACCTTCAGCCTTTAATCGTACATCTCATCATTGTTTAATTACGTTTGTGGGTCTGGGAACTCTGTGGCTAGCTCCCGGACACAGATAGAACAGTCAGCTGAATATTCAGTAAATACTTCATGAACTCACCGTGCCCACACTCTCATCTGTGGGCATTGAGAGGCACCTGAGATGGAACACATTTCACACTTCATAAACACAGAGAAAGGGAGACTTACTGTGGAGGTTGAGTCCGTGTCCTGTCCTCTGGGTGATGAGGAGCCGGTTTCTGCTGCGCCACTATCAGTCTGAGACAGTCCTCCAGAGGTGAGCGCCCCGCCCACAGGACCACGCTGGTGGCTTCTGCGATGGCCGCCCCTATCTTTTCTTCTCTTCCCTCCTCTCTCTCCACCCCCACCCTCCCTCTTTTCATCCTCTTCTCTATCCTATCTCACAGCTGTGGGTTTCTGAAACAACGACAGCCCATGGTGGACAGCTCTGTCCTCTGGCTTCAAGCACCAAAGGGTTTCATCTTGAAAAAACACACAGGATGATTTGAACTTGCAGGGCCAGGGCGGATTAATATGTATTTTAAAGAAACCCGGAAACTTCTGTTCGAGGGGGCCCCGACATTTCCCAGAGCTGCGAGGTTGACAGATCACAGGAAGGAAACAACACCGGTTCCATCCAGTCGTGTTTGGGGTGACACATCTCCGCCTCATGTCACCCGTGGGGTCCATCGAATGACACGGGGCTTAATGCAATACCAGGTCAGCGCCGTGGGGGCTGCAAGATCTTAACCAGGGCTTAGTTGGCTCCCATGCCCCAACAGGGGCCCCCCGGGTGGGCCGTCGGGGCCGGCGCTAGACCCTCACCAGACAGCCAGATAGCTCTCCTTGGATGACCGGCGTAGTTGCTTCTGGTTCGGTTCAGTGCTCTGCTAGCTCTGTTCTCAGTTAACTGCACAGGTTGAATCCTTTGAGGATGGTGTGTGTCTTGTCCTACTAATGGCATCGCTGGTGTACCACAGCGAGAACCAGGAGCATTTGACCCCATCCGAACCCGTGCAAACATCAATCCCATTTGTTGTCATGGTTGAACACAGATCAAACCGGTCTATATTTATACGTGGCACTTTTCAAATCCTCCTTTTATAGTCACTAAGTTGGCAAAGTATCTCCCTTAATGCCTGTAATTCTGTATGGTAGACTGTGTTGTAAACGCAACGAGAATGTGTAAACAGAATGACACTCAGAACATGCTATCCA
>CM059339.1:708829-805560 GCA_030340685.1 Protosalanx chinensis | reverse complement strand
GACCAAAGCCAGCTGATGACCTCACTTTGCAGGGTTGTAGAATCGCTTGGTCTCCCCTCCACATGGAGGCGATGTTGAGCTGAGGACTGTTCCAACACCTTTCCCCTTCAGTGTCTTCTGTTGTTGTTTCCTATTGTTTCCTCTCAGCCCCGACTTGTGTTTCATTGCGTGATCGCAGCGCTGCGTATGTCAGCGGTCAGCTGATATGGGCGTCGGGCCCTCGCGTTCTCCCTGTCAACCTCATTTCCCCCCGGTTCCGCGTTGTTCCTCGCGCTGAAGCGAGCGCAGTTTAGTGCACTAAAACACGCTTCATCCTCCGACGCTCCCCAGCTGTCATTTCGTCGGGCGCCTGTGGTGACAGTGCCGCGCTTTGAAGAACGATGAAGTTATTCCACTGTAAAGAACTGCCAGTCCTCTACCCCTGTCTGAAGAACTCTTCAAACACCGCACAGCGCTCACATCTGAAATAAAGCCCAAACTGTGAGACCATGAGAGAGGAGGGAAATGGAGTTAGAAGTACTCATGTTACTGACACAGTCATCATTTAAACTGTCTAATATTAGTCAGTCTGACAGCGTTCACACACAAGTTGTTGGCACTTTCTTAATACAAAAGTTCTCTCTGAGCAAATTAACACAAAGGCTTATCCTCAGACCTGTCCAAAATGAGTTACTATAGACAACATTGGGTCATATTGTCCTTCAGAGGATTTGGCAGCCCACTACAGTTGGAACCATCTGCGGGTCGCGTGTGGGGGTCTTCCTCCAGGGGGCAGTATGCTGTATACAACAGATTTGGTCAACACGCATGCATTTTTTTTGGAGGGGGGGATTTGAAATTTCGCACTAAAGTTTGCAATGCATCACCCAGACACCTCAAGTATGGCTCTGCAATCTCTTCTGTCAAGAGCATTAACTATCATGGCCATTTTTTGGGAGGGACAAACTCTCCAAGTGACAAAAGTACCAGCTCTGGACGATGTGTATTTTTACATCACTTTTGGAAAGACTGAATTTTCCCCGAGGATCATTTATCTCCGATATTGTGGCTGCTGCTTTGAGTGACTGACGAAACTGTCACTTGCGGATTGACGAACGGCTGCATTCGAATGTGTAACTGTCAAGAGTGTGAAAAAATGCTCCGTCCTTAATCTATCGTTTGAAATATTATTCTAATCAGATTCGGAGTTTACAAAAGTAAATTCTATGCGGGACGTATCTAGAAAGTCCAAATCGACTATTTATAAAAGGTGCAGCGCTAGACTAGGGATGTCACCAGGCTATAAAAACCAACATGGCCCATTGGCCTAAATCCACAAGAACCACCTCCCCCAATGACCTCACATGCACACACGCTACCCCAGCCTGTGATAGCGCTGGATTTAAGCCACGTTAAATTCAGAAATGCTGCGCTCAATTATCCTGGGTATAATTACCACACATGTTGGTTAAGGAGAGGGATGTTGAATTATGGTGCCGGTGCGGGGAGGGGATGGGGGGGGGCGGAGGGGTTGAAAGAACAGACAGTTCCCTTTATTCTCGATTCACGTCTGAAAATCGATTCGACTGTTTCACACAGGCACTGGGTTTGTCCTTTGGTCGATTTGGATAAAAGCGCTTGCCAAATAAAGAAACTGGAAACGTGACATCTGACTCTTTTTATTATAATTTCTTTTACAGCCATATGAGGTTGTGTAATGCGTTGCCAGTGTCTTGAGACTAACAATTAACTCCTCCTCCACTCCCAAAGCCTTTAATGGAGTTTAAAATTCCAACCCTGATGTGTAATTTCCCCTTTCTAAACAGCCGTGACGGATGGGGACGGTGATGCAGGTTAAGGAGAAGAAGTGGGGGTGAAAGCCAAGGGCTGTGGGTTGGTGGATCCATTAGACAGTAAACACAGTGAAGTATTGGGCCTAGTGATTTGTTGTTTGTTTAAAGTGTGTGTGTGCGCGAGTGTGTGGGTGTGTGTGTGTGTCTAGGAGAGTTTTGGAAGCTCCCACCCATTGGGGTTTGAGAGTGTATTATTGACGACTGGACCATATTGATTTACAGGTGGCCTGGGAGAGAGAGTGTGTGTCCTGTGTGTTAGTGTTTCTGATGGCACTGTATTAGCTTAGTGGGACCTGCAGTGTAGATGGATTTATGCTTCATCTCTTTCTGGAAGATCGAGGTTTTGGGTAAGGTTTGTTTTTCCTTTTGGAAGTCAGAAGTTTATCCAAGGTTTTTTCCACGGTGAGTTCTAGTCCCTCCTGATGAACGGGGAGGATAAAGGCTTTCCCGGCACTTTCCGCTGAACTGTTTTGTCCAGACAGGATAGTAAAGTAAAACAATTTTTTTCTTCATGTTCCTGGCATTTATTTGAACCCCTTGTCAATGCTTCTATTAGAAAAGGGGTAGCATTTACGCTCAGCATCATACAGTAAAGTCTCTTTTTTTGGGTCATTGTTCATTCTTGTGATCAATCAAATTGGCTGAGAGTCCTGGGCAAGTGTTCATAGTATTTCATCTTCAAAGCCAAACTGTGAGCCAAATCTATCCAGCTGTGCTTATCAAGTTTGACTCTGAAGGCTGTCTTTGTGGTGGCGTGAGGAAGGAAAGGAAATACTGCCTTGAATCATCCACTAATATGTGGCTTCAATGACCAGAAGCAGATCGAAGTCCAGTTCCCAGCGGTGTAACAAGCAGAGGGAGAGCGAGAGAGAGAGTGTGTGTGTGTGTGTGTGAGAGAGAGAGACAGACAGGTTAGACACAGACAAGAGAGAGTGAGAAGACAGAGTGAGAGACAGAGTGAGAGACAGAGTAAGAGGCAGTGGTTTCAGCTCCCTTAATGGCCGTCTCCTCCAGCACACGGCGCTGATTCATCATTCCAAAACCTCAAACCTGGCTTCCAGGCACTGACAAATCAGCACAGGAGAAATCAACCGACCTCAATCTCTTTCCTCACGCCCTCCCTCCCTCTCTCCCTCCCTCCCCCCCTCCCTCCCTCCCTCCCGTCCTCACATTTACCTTTCGCCCTCGCCCCGCTGCCTCCTCCTCCTAGCCTCTGCTTCATTTTACTCTCCCTTTCTCGCTTCTCTCCTCTGCGTGTCTCTCCTTCCCTCACTGGTTCATCTCACTCCCACCCTCCCTCCCTCCCTCCCTCCCTCCTTCCCCGCTCTCCCATAATGACTCCGGGTCACGGAGACAAGACGGGCACAGCCCCCCTCTTAAAGAATAGAAATGTTTGCTGTCTGCTGAGAGAGCACTGTGAGAAGAGGGGCAGGTGGGTCTTATAATTACTGTTGCCTTTTCCAGCGTACGTGTGTCAAAGCAATTCCGGCGAAAGGCATGTTTGTGCCAGGTTATTTTTTTTCTTCTTCATTTCACGGCGAAACCTTTTTTCTCTCAGCATCTGACCTGGTTCAGTGACACAGGAAATTTAAATTCTGAACATCTCCAAGAGTTCTCCGTTTGAAGTAGATGAATTTGCGGTCCAACTTTTGTTTTTGTTACCGTGTGACCAAGTTTGACGTGTGAAAAGACAACGTAATTGGAGTCCATATCTCCATGTCTTTTATCATACATGACTTGGGAGCACAACAAGGCAACGCTAATTAGCTCCGTATCATTGCAACACATTTACCCAGAGATAAAACAACAACTGTAGCCTGCCCTTGCCACTCACACGGTGGGCCCAGAACGCCACAGACAACACTCCTCATTAAGTCTGAAAGGACATGAATCATATCAATAATATTCATCAGCTTCTTTATTGGTCGAGAGGGAATTCTAAAACAAAGCAGCCGTATGAAACAGCGCCAGTGAAAACTAAAAGGGATGGAAGGTGTGACGTGGGGAGGTGAGCGGGTAAAGAAGGGAGAAAAAAACTCTCTGGATGAGGCTTGGGATTCCTGGACAGATTCCTGGACAGACATCCTCCGATCTGTGCGTACGCAGCCCCGTTAGGAGGTTCAGTGATGGGGGCTGATGTGCTCCACCCCTGCTTCCACCCACAGCCACCCCATCCCTGGACGGTCTGCTCTGGATGCCCTGCTGGCAACTGGAGAGGAACCATATGGCCCTGGTGGGGGGGGGTGGCTATGAGCGCGGTGGTATCTGCTCGCCTCGAACCTGCGGAGGGAGGGGGGGGGGGGGGGGTGGGTGGTCAGAGAGATAAGACAAACACCCTCAAATACCAGATAGCAGAGGAAGGGAAGAGGAAGGGAGAGCCTCATAAACAGGCCCCCTAGTACAGTACCAGTATCATTTAAACTGACCCCTTCTTTCTCTGTAACCTTTTAAAGAATGCCAGCCCCTCCCCCCCCCCGCCTCTGCTTGTCGAAGGTAAATACTTTCCCTGGCAGTGTGACGTATGTTGTAATCTGTTGTGTGGGTGTAAGGCTGACAGCACTCGCCTGCTATCCCCCCCCACCCCCCCCCTCACCCTTCTCTGAGAGGCTCCAGAGACTTTGCCTTTCACTGACGGGAACCCTACCCCCCCCTCCGCTGTCCCGACACCCCCCCCCCCCCCCCCACTCATATACACCCACTGCGATTCAATGGCTGTTTACTAAGTACAAGCTCTGTTGACTACCACAAAACAGATACATTTACCACTTTCACACAGGGGGCACGCTGGAAGGGGAGAGAATGAGAGAAAGAGAGAGAAAGTATGCGATGGACCACGGAATGAACCACGAAAGAAAATGTGTTGGATTGAGGACCGGTGATCATTTTAGAACGCCTTGTTGAATTGCTGTTTGTAGAAGTGAGGTAATTCACAGTACAAAGTACACACCGTTAAAGAAGAGAGGAGAAAAGCCATTCAACTCCAAAGTCTGTTTTGTTTCCTCCAATATGAAAACACGGCCTTCCTGAAAGAGCAAAGAGGCTTTGCCAGCGCTGCAATCGAAAGTCCATTAATATTTCAAATGGATGCATTAGGGCTGAATGTGTCATACATACAACCCTCTGAGCACAGCAAAAAAAATAGGAATAAATGAACTTAAAATGAACAAAGTTGAATATGAGTTCAATATCCACCCAAACCAACTTTCAATCATTGCATGTGTTCGTGTACCAAACACGACAGGCAAAAATAGGCTTTAGATTGACATTTAACAGCAGCTAAATTCAGACTAAACTTGTAATGAAATAAGACTTGAGGCATGGAGTTCGGCCTCTGATTGAGTGCCAACACTTAGAAAGGTGATAGAGAGCTTTCCTTCTCGCTGTCTTATCAAGTCTAGATAGGACTGTCTCTTTTACTTTAAATAACGCCACCTATTCTGGTCAGAGACGGCTGGTGATTGCAAGACTAATCCATGAAGGACATAAAACAATACAGTCTTTGTTGTTGATTATCCTAAATAAATGTTATGGGTTTGCTGTTTCTGGTGGATTTTCCCCATCTCTGATAATCCATGGATTATACAATAAAATCTCCATTTTGCTTTGCTTTTCAAATGCATTTTTTCTTCTAGTGACTTTACTGGCGTAAATACTGTGGTACTGACTTTGAGTCATTGCTAAAAATGAACCCTGGATCCTAAACCATGTAACCAATATACATGTAGACACAGCTTAGTTCAACAAGTGCTTACACGTTGTTTATGAAACCGTCACCACCCTGACAACATCCTGTCTTTCCCCCTGACGCAGTGGGAGACAGACTAGCCCTACATGACTACACCTCTATAGAATGCTAAAGATTTCCTGTGTGTAATCCTGTGCATCCACAATCTCATTCATTCATTCATTCTCTCTCTCTCTCTCTCTCTCTCTCTCTCTCTCTAACACACACACACACACACACACACACACACACACAGATGCACACCATCTGTAAGCTGCTCAAACATCATGATTGTGTATGGGGGTCAATGACTCAGTGTCAGTGGGGTGCAGGAGATAGAGCGAGCCAAATGCTTGGCTGGATTAAGGACTTGTTTCGAGCCACGGGGGTCCCCCACAATACTAGGTTGGTGGAATTTCCCAATTAGTCCCTTTTTTGTTGAAATTAGCCGCGATTCGATCAATAGCAAAAGAGCGGATATTGATGGGAATGGCGGTCAACAAAAAGCGTTATCCTGTTAAAGGATGCAGGCTTGACACAGGGGGGGTCCAACGATGAGGTCTTTACCCAGACAGATAACCTGGCTTTGGGAGCTGAGAGTGAAGACAGGAGCAGCTCAATAAATCACTGTGGTGTATAGAGGGATTAGGTTGGGGTAGTTAGGTAGCTAGCACCTCTTTACCACAACAACTCTATCAGACTGAGTTGGAGGATTTACCCCCGGCTACACTCCAATGGCAATTGTTCTTAAATCAAGAATTTTTTTTAAAAGAATTGCCCTGCCACTACAAATTCATTCAAACTCTTCAATTTTTTTTTTTATATGATCAGCTTGCGCGAGCAGTCATTTAGGAATTATGCCATCCACGGAATCTTCTGGAAGGGTTTTAGTCAAATGTTTGGAATCAGGTTTCAAAACAGGGAGGAATACACAAAGCACATATACGCCATCTCAATACACTTCCATTAAGTAAGTGTATGTGTGTGTGTGTGTGTGTGTTGAAAGAGGGGAGGCATCACCTGGAGTAGTTTGGGGTTTCTCTGGGATTGTCTGACCCACCATCCAGCAGAACACTCTGCTGGCACAAATGGAGAGACCCACATTAAGATTGTTCACCCTGTCCACCCAGACAAAAGCCTTTCAATGGCATCTGAGGGCTACGTGCCCTAACCCTTTAGAGGGGAAAGGACAGGCATCAGGCCTGACATGGAAAAGCATTTTAGACACAATTAAAGTTTGATGAACTCAGAACGTCGACCTTAGTTCCTCCCTGACATATCTTAATGAGTGAATTGCAGACTTGAATGAGGTAAATTCCTTCATAATTTAACTTGTGTTTTAATCATGTTTGAAAAAATCAAGACGTTGGCTACATAATTTGTCAGTTTATTCACGTTGAAACATATATTTGGAAAGTTCAACAGCCAAGTCCATCAAAGTATCTAGTAGAGAGGTTATTAGGCAAACCCCCCAAAAAATCAACGCATGAGGAAATAAAAAGTCAATATCAAATCATCGTGTCAATTTTAATGACAAACCATTCGATTCCTGTCACATTCCACCACAAACATATCTGGCCAAGCGTGACTAATACAACAAGAAAAACGCCACCCACGATGATCAATTGGCCGGTGTTTAATTGTTTAACTTAGATAAGGGGAAATGGACGTTAGGGTCAACAATCACAAGTCATTCATGCTTAATGAAACTCTCACTTCCACAGAAAGGTAGAGAAACAAACACCTCGGCAACAAAATCAATGTAAAAGTTTTTATTCAACATTAAAAAAATATATATATACACACGGGAAAGGTAGTATTACAGTTTGTGCATTCAAACAGATATTTCATGGTGGTCGCAACAAAAAAAAAAGTGGACATGATATTGCATCTTCTAACCACTGTACATTCACTAAGGCCTTGAAAAATGGAGAGCAATCCTATCAACCTATCCAGGAAACATTATTATGTACAGTGTCTTTCAATTTAGACGGTTGCCTTTTAAACAGCCAGACGTTCACACTTCCACTGGAAGGAAAATTCATTTCAGCGTAGCAGAAATATTGCTGCCCGTGACAGACCAGGAGTCATTTCATGAGAGCAACTTGTGGCCAAATCCATGAGTCCTCTCTAAGCTCTTCAACAAACAGAAAACAAAAGTAGTGCAGTCCACAGGAAGCAGACGGTCTGCTGTGTTCTGACACCAGATGAGCGACCCCACTGGACTTCCTGTGAGTCATCTGAAAATAGAGGGCAGAGAAAGGAACCTTGCGTAAGTACAGGAACCTGAAGTAGAGACATGCAAATAAGGGCTAGCGGGCCATTCACACGTACTCAAACCTGAAAACCCAGCCTTTGAATAATCTCTGGTGGGTCCCAGAGGTGCAAGCTGCCTAGCAACCCCCAGGAGAATATTCTAGAACTCAGTCTGGCGACTGAGTGTATTGACTTGACTATGGATCTGCCAGTACTGACTCTCATGATACCTGACCCCAAATGCCCCCCTGAATTATTTAATTATCATCAACATAGTGAAGTTTAACTAGTAAAAAACATTATACCCATGTGGAGAGAATCGTGATTACAATAAAAAGGAATGAAATGTCCTTTGAGAAGAACTACAAATTTAGATTCTGGTCATTCCTCCTGGAGGAGGAAAAAAACTACAAACTAAATCAACACTCTGCAAAGTAGCCATCCTAGTGACATAAACGGTCTTACCACAGTCATCATGGAAGACGTTGTGGAAGCAATGCAGCAGGCCGTATCCACACCTGCAGTAGGAGCAGCCCTTCTTCACCCACTCTCCCTGGGGAATCATGCCACAGGTCCTACTCATGGAGACATGTCGAGAGAATTTAGTCACGTTGGAAGCTACACCAACTACATGCTCAGTTTTATGCATTTACGATGTATTATTGTCCCCGATTCATACCTGATTCTTTTGTCGTATTCACAACTCCGTCCGGTAAAGTACGGCGGACATGCGCAAAAGCTCCCCAAGATGCAGGTCCCACCGTTTTTACAACAGTCCCGACTTTGCTTTAAGCCTTTGGATGAAAATAAATAAACATACTATTAGTACTATTTCTGATGACAAATGTCCTTCAAGAAGGACTCAAAAGGGGAGATCACATTCTTGTTAATCACGCTCCTAATTGACACTGTCCAGAGCACCGGGCAACACGTTCACACATTCCTTCTGTCTAATGTCTTCCATCAAGGGGCAATAAAACACCAGAAGCGTGACCGAAAGGTGGGTGGACAAGCAACAACAACAAACAAAAACGCCATAACTTCAATCATACGATCCAAGGTCAAGCCTATACGGGGCTTAAAAATGACACCCAAACAAATGAACACGTACTTCCTGTGAGGCCGACGAAGGGAAGAACGGACCCGGCGTCCCGGTGTTTTGGGTTACCCTCTGGCAAGTTCCTCTCGGTGAACTGGTTCAGATATTCAGCGTGCTGCTGATCCTTCCCGGAGTCTTGCGTTGTGTTGCATTCAGGGCCATCGCAAACTATAGGATAGCAACCACGTCAACGGTTTCATTCAGTTACACCACTTGGTCTAAAAAATTCCAGAAAACCTAGTTTAGTAACCTTACCTGCAGCAACCGTGATGACCTGGAAGGTAACGAGCGTAGACAGTAGAGTCCTGGAACACATTTAAAACAGGTTATTCCCACGAACAATTCATTTTCTTTACGAAACCGGCGTCGTCGTGACTTGAAATCGATATGATTATTTAGCCGTATTGATTCCGACTTACCTAAAGAAATGGATTGAACTCATTTTCCCCCTCCTTTACGCTCACAATACCGCAGTAATCCGGCAGCAATTTGATTTTTTAAGGCTCTCACACTAAATTAGTAAGCGACTCTTCCAGATCAGCATCCCCAAAAGCTTTCCAGGTGATGCTCTATCGGACTCTAGCTTCTCCACAATTCTGGCCATCCGACTTGAAGGCAAACGTCCCAGCCCCTTTCTCAAAGGCCAATTAGCACCTACTGGCCCTGCCTTCTCCAGCGCCATACACAAACATGAGATCACACCCACCTCCGGAATCTGGACATGCAAATGGCCTGGCGGCCCTGGATCTGTGGGTTAAGTCTAGAACCTGTGCTTTTATCCTACAAGCGTTTAAATAACACCAAGGGTTTGCCACACTGATATAGACTCATGTCATGGCGTTTTGTCAATATCACTTCATGTTTAAATTACCAGTTTCATAATATAACTATGCCTATTTTCAGCAAGTTGAATCTGACACAATATATACAGGACATCAAAGAAAATCAGACTGATTTATTGTTGCTGGACACCACAAATGGCAAGCAAATGAAAAATACAGGATAGCAATCAAACTTGTTAAAACATGCCAAAACACAACATTAAAAACATCTATTTTTTTGGCAAGGCCTGACAGTTTTCCCAATCTGCTTCCACAGGGAGATTTCAGAGAGGAAGAAATGGGTCGTCAGTTCTGCTGGGGCCATTTGCATGAGAGGGAAGGGACAGCTTAGATATCTGCATAGTCTGCCTGTATGCATGTCAATGCTTCATGCATTTCACAGGCTTAAGTCTCTTTGCCAGATGCCTTACCATAACAGTGAATCAAGTTCTTGAGTTCCTGGATGCACCCCCCCCCCCCCCCCCCCCCCCCCTCTTCCCCAGTGTCACGGTTTTCTAACTGAGGAAATGACCTTACTACAGATTTGCAGGTACTGGGAGATGCCAGACATTGGCTATGCTAGTTCTAAAGACAGGATCTGGATCACCCAGTAACAGCTAGTCAATGTAACGGCCCTCTGTATTTAGACATGGGGAATGAAAAGCAATCTGTGTTATCAAGTACCGGTGGGTTTTTCTTTTAGTTTCGAATGTGCACCAGCCGTGGGTGAAACACAGGCCATCCATGCTCATAAAAGTCACGTGAACAATCTCTGTATCTTGTAACTCCGCAGAATCAATGCTTCTTTCCCTGGAAAAAAGTGGCAGAACCCAAAGTATATAATTTTTTAACCTTCTTGGCGATGATAGCGTGGAAGAGAAGATAATTGGTGTATGACTCGATGTAAGGGGTCTGACAGGTGCTTCCAGGGCTAATGATCAGACAGACTTAGTTAAGGATACAGCAGTCACCTGGATGTCCTGCTGTTTTCCTGAGGTACAGACCAGTTTTTTTAATTAGACTGCATCTGCATGTTCCCCGAACGCTAGGGTTCTTTACTGAATCTGGGAACAGGGGACTGTTTTTTTCTTCTTCTTCGTCTTCCGGAAGGCATTTGTGTTCATTGTGAGATTCGATTTGTATTTCCTGACTCTACATGAAATGTCGAAAAATTGCGAATATACATCTGCATTGACGAACCCCTGTAGTCAACACTGACTCATTAGGGTCTTCAATACGAAGAGATTTGATTGAACTGAATCACAATCTATTTCAGAACCTGTGTAAGCTAAACAGGTATTTAAGCGAAATGCATGTTAGTTGTCTTGCTCTGTTCATTATCATTCACATATCTTATTTACGTGCGAGGAATTCAATCCGAGTGGTGTTCTTTTTTGGAACGGTAAAAACGTCAACCCATGAAGTTGTCATGAGTTGAGAGGGGGTGGTGGGGTGAGGGGGTTGAGGGGGGGGGTTGGTGCTGTTGGCAGACAGAAGTGCCAGACAGAAAGGATGGCTCATGTGTCTGCGCAGCTGCTAGAATCAGACCCGGTCTTAAATCACTGCGCAGGGCCGCTAGTTCAGGCGGTTAAGGTCCAGTCTCAGACAGAGTCCAAAGGGGAGGTGGTCAATGTTTGTCCCTGAACCGCTAATATGGCGACCTTGAGCGCATCGATACACAAACAGTCCCATCTGTCATTCTATT
Source organism: Protosalanx chinensis (assembly GCA_030340685.1). Lineage (NCBI taxonomy): Eukaryota > Metazoa > Chordata > Actinopteri > Osmeriformes > Salangidae > Protosalanx > Protosalanx chinensis. Next base: position 794,123 of record CM059339.1, on the reverse strand, counting down.
AAACACTTTATTTTTTTCCCTCCAACGATAAGTCGTGTGACTTTACAACATACGTGTTAGACTCTCATCCTGCTGTTCCCAAAATTTAAAAAAGTTAAAAATAGATTTCTCAAGAATTAAATACGTTCGCCCCGAGCAATGAGAGATAATTTCATTCGGAGATAATGAAAATAGTTAGAGGAATTTAATGAAAAATGTCAACTATGCGTTAGACCCGTGGTAAGGTTGGTGTATGGGAGGGTGCGTGTATGTGAGTGGGGTTAATTACTGATGAAATATGGCGGAAGACCATCTCCATTGATGAATCAGAGACAAATTATGTTCGCTAATAACTGGAAAGAAGGGGGGAGGTCTCTTGTTGGTTTTCAAGGTCAGAGATCTGTAAAGAAATAAATAATTCTTCTGGTTACCTTGAGGGGTGCTTGGTTGTGACAGAAATAGGAGGAAGTCAAAAGGTGATTTACTCTGTCTATGCCCAGGTGCATTGGTGTCTGGCAAGGCTGACAACCTGCCATGTTTTCTGTCAGGAGCATATGTGAGGTAATTAGAGTGACAGAGATGGGAAAAGGGGAATTGCAGGTACTGATTTATACCTGAGACGCGATGCTGAAACGACACACCAGAAACTGTTGGATAACACGCCAGTGAGACTGGCCGCAACTCAAACATGAGAAATCTCCCTGGTTTAATCTACAAAATTCGTATATGAATTATATTTACAGGTATATTCTGTAAATAGAATATACATTTCAGCAACGATCATCCTTGCTCCAGTGCATAAGTAGGTAATAGAAACTGTGGCTGTGATGGGAGTCAGATGACTCAGCGAGTTAAGACGATGGCTTCATGAGTGGAAGGTTGTGAGTTCGAACCCCGGCTGTGGCTATGTGATGTTGTGTCCTTGGGCAAGGCACTTCACCCTACTTACCTCAAGGAGAATGTCCCTGTACTGACTGTAAATCGTTTGGTTAAATGAAAATTTGTAATTGATGCTACTAAATCACAGTGTTCAAGAGGTCAAGACAACAGGATTGGTATTCATGATCAAGTGCTTGGCTTGCTTCGGAAGTTTACAGAGTTTCGTCCAAGAGTGTGCTGTGATAAGCATCTGACTTGGAACAGATTTTGGTTTGTCACCTTTTAAATGTAGAGGTTCTTAGATGGGATTATGGAGCAACAGCTTCTTCCTCCAGGGATCCCTTCTCAACGTACCTCTGCTCTTGTGAGCCCCCTGCTGGCAGGCTAGGATCCCACATGTTGCTTTTTTATTTATTTTACAAGCTCACCAAGTTGGTGACAAGCTCCTGTTAAATATCAATATATACCAATGCCATCATGTATGCAGCTCTTTCGGACAGCGATGCTTGAGAAGATTTTGCTTCCCATTCCGGCTTAGTAATTTACCAAAGTCTCTAGTATTTAATGTCACAGCCAATCTTTTTTTATTTATTCAGGGTCAGCGGTTGAGAGGTAGGCAATTTAGCTAAGCCTCAATATGTGATATATAATTCAAACGTATCACATGACAACGTGTGTGTCTCGGCCTGACTCAGCAGCTAATGTGTTCCACCGTGACCCAGCTGGAGCTCTTGTTCTCTGACAAGAGAATTTGAAAACAAGGCCCATTGCATGACTAGGTTGCGTGGACCCAGATAGCTGTGCCTGGAACAAAGCTCGATCGCTTACAGGTGCAGTCGATCGCCCTGCCGTCTCTCTGGGTAAGAATGAGAGCAGTCTTTACTCGTACTGTGCATCCCTAATCTTTGTCTTTTCCAGAACATGCGAATGTTCGTCCATCTTTGAGTTCTTACTCCCCTCCCTACTTCCACTTCTCCTCCACTATCTCCTTCCCTACCCCTGTTACTCCCTGGTTCTCAAGTTCGCTCTCACCCCCGCGCTCAGATGTCGCTCCGTCCCCCTCGCTTTCTTTTTCTGCCTGTCTTGACAGCGTTGCTTGTGCATGTTTGGGCATTGGGGTCTGCAGGAACGTTCCAGAGCTTGGCATCCCCTGAGCTGTCACTCTCCACCCTGTTGGAATCTGTCCAGCTCAGCCGGTCAGACCATCATCATGATTTATGGATTCAACAGGGGTTGGCGATTAACACAGTCAGGGGTAAAGTCAAGCATGTTGTACTTTGACTCTTTCTTCCAGCGTCTTCTTCTGACATCTCCCTTCTTACACAGGATTGTTTGGAGTTGTGCTCGCTACACTGTAGGGATCAAGGATGACACTGAATGGATGCTATTCAGACAGCTCTGCATAGCCTCTCCTGATTGTTGCATTAGTGGATGATACGGATAGAGTTCAGTCAATACCCAACTTCCTTCCCTGAAACCTTTCTACAACTTAGTGATTAGCTTCGGCTGCAACGCTCGAATATGGATGTTTTGACAGACTTGATTAACATTTGAGGTAAAAAAATCGGACAATTTCATGAAAAAAGTCAATAATGACCAGCAAAGGTTGTTAGTGCCCCTATCGAGTATACGGTGAATGACACTGCTCTTTCCTCATCCAAGCTGAAAGGCCACGTCACTCAAACTGTCAACCGTTTGAATAAAACCCCTGAAATAAAGCAATGAATAACAAAACAGCTTGGTTGATTTCGTATTTGATAAGTGATTATACATTTTAAATATTATTTAAACCCCAAACAGATAGAGCAATCATTCAAATAGTAAGTGTAGAGTAAACAAATAGTAAAAAGAGCAGTTTAAGGACAATTGAAAACACAGGTAGTTTTCAATTCAACGGAACTAGTCATTAGTACAGAGCGGACGAATGTCGATGTTATAATACATGCCATTAATGCTGAAGACCACCTTACTGAATGCCATATTTATTCATTCAGCTGAGGCTAAATAGGTTAAACTGGGTTAGAATGTTCTCTATGTATTTTCATTGACATGTGATACTGTAAAACACCCATGTAAATTATGGAACACCCTGTGCTGGCCTATTTATATCCATGCACACAGCATGCATAATGCTGCTTGTACGCATGTGCAGAGTATGTTGGAGAGAATTGTATGCTATTAAAAGCACAAATCTAATTTGACACAGGGATAGTTATTTGAGTAACTAATCTTGGGTGACGTGTTCACTGTAAGGAGAGGTAAACGTTGGCAGTCATGTCCAAATACAACCAAGATGCAGGACCTGATACACATTTGATATGGTTTGGCTCGAGCAAGGAGCGTGGTCTCCGCTCTTCTCATAAATGTCAAATGACATGTAATGTCATAAATACTGGTGGTCCTAACAGAACGAATAGCATGCATCATCTGCAATGACCTGCTGCAGTTGAGCTATGGTCGCAAACAATCAAGACGTAGAAAGGCTGCATGATAGAAGGCTGGAATACAGTCGAAGCTTGATTCGTTCTAAAGATACCCGGCCGTGCACTGGCAGCTGCCTGTGGTGTTTTCATCGCCGGGTTTCTTTTTGACTTTATTTAAAGACTGTTTAATGTTCCCTCTTCTGCTGCGCATGCAGGGGTATTGTAGCCGGGTGGGTGTGCCATTTGTGGGGATCTGCCTTTGCCCTAAAAACAGCTGCGGTCCGCACAAGCACCCACAGCTTCAGAGAAGACGAAGAAACCGTTGTTAGATGAAAAGAACACGTTCCTTAAATGTTCGACATTTCTTAAGCCGTTTTGTTTGTCTTCAATTTAAATGCAGGAAGGCAGAGGGGGCAGGCATCTCGCTGGGTGATATAAATAGCAGATTCTAGCTGGTCACACGGGACCAGGTTAATTACAGTTGACACTTATATAGGAGCAGTACCCTGAGCCTGTGAACAGGTTGTTCTCAAGTTCAGCAGAGCACAACCACTGGTAAGCAATCCATTCCTCCTCTTCTTATAACCTTTTTTTAAAAACGTTTAAATTGTCTATAAACTACATAGAGGCTCAATTTGTTGTGCAAGTCATGAATGGAAGCCAGTTGAGCTGTCTTTGGACTATGTGCACGCTCTTAAGATCTTTTTGTGTTAGAAAAGGACCATAAACTCGAACAAATCAGAAAATGTGTTTAGTACATAGCTTTTTTGCATGTGAAATATATTCTATTTTAATCCGAAAATCTATATCAGGTGGAATGGATTTTTCACGCCTATTGGTGACCTGGATTTCCATCGATCTTCACGCTTACATTTGACATTAAATTTAAAAGTGTTTGGTTAAAAAAATATAGCTTTTTAGAAAACCAAATGTTGCAGAATATTTTATTATTTGGAACGGCTAATTATAATAATGTATAACTTAATTAACAAACTATGGTGTCTGGGAAATTGGGTTGAGGTTCACTGTGGTTCAAAGTGGTGGATGAAGTAAATAAACACCCAAGGCATCATGGCTGCAAAGTTACATAAAACCAAGGCCAACTATCATTAGATAATTAAATAATAAACCAAATAATCATTTTTGTTGTTGTTGCTGTTGCACAATAAATTCAAGTTTACAACGTTACCTTGTTTTTAACTTTCTTACTTTCTCACTCAGTCCCAATTTATGCAGCATAGCCCTGACAGACGTGACGAAACACAAAACTTTATTCGAAGTGATTGTGGTCATTCAAGCTCGTCTTTTCTGTTGGTCGACAGAAAAAGCCATCATGACCACGACGGATAAGATGGGGACCGAGGTGACGGGGTGCGATGCATCCATCATGAAAAATGTGTGGGAGATCCGACTCCGAGAGTACGGTCAGAGACGGCAGATGGAGCAGGAGCGAGTGGAGAAGAGTGCCCTGGAGACGTAAGTTTACCATCTCAGGAACACTCCCCTTACAACCTGTCATAAGCAAGGCAGATGGCAGCACTGACAGCTAGAAATGTACACTGTCTACACATGGCTCAAATGGCACACCATATATTCCATGACAAGCTCAGCTCGATGGGAACAGCTGAAGTTTAGAAAAAGGCAACATTGGTGCCTGGCGACAATGTTACATCAGAATATCTTTGTAATAATCCCCAGTCACACAAACTCACATACATATTCTGAGTCAGTCCCGTGAAGTAGCATGTCACCAATATTCCTATAAGTAAGATTTCATACTGAAACCTAACCTCCCCTACAGATGGGGAGTAGTGACTGTGACCATCATGAGCACAATCTACTTATGTAATATTGTAACATCACCAAGTCGGTTTGTCTGTGAAGTATATTTAGCGTTTGACAAGCCACACACCTTTAAAGAGCTCCTCAGGATCATACATTTTATAAGAAAATACATTTGAACATTTGATATTTGTTATAGATATTAAAATATATACTGTATTATGTATATATTCCTCTATGAATATTATTTATTGCCAGTCATCTCAATTGGACAAAGTCCCAGACTTTTTTGAAATGTTTTATTTTATTAATCCCCAAGGGTGAACTCTGTGCTCCAGAATGTACAAATTCCACTCACAGATGTCTTTTAAGAAATCACCAACTCATCACCCTTTTTGTCCTCCGAGCAGCCTGAGGGGACACTTCCTGATGCACGCTGTACTGATGCAGCATTAGCTTTCTTCTTCTCTGCTTATCCTTTGGAGGAGGGGGGGCGGGGGGGGGGGGGGGAATGAAATATTGCCAACGTATGGCAAGCGGGAGACTGCTTTGTCTTTCTCTCCTGTACCATTGAGACTTCCTGCTCATAGTTCTAGTACTTATTCTGCTTCCAACTAGTCCACCGACTAGTTTTTTTAGTAAAGCATTGGAGATCATCAGTCTGTATGTTGATTTGATTGAGCTGTGTGGATTGACATAATTGCGCCTCTGGTGTTTTGCAGAATCAATAAAGATTGGCAGAAACGTATGACATCGAACCAGAAGTATCCCAAGAGGTTGGCAAGGAAAGCCAAACCGGTAGAGACGCCCGAGGCGCAATCTTACGCGAGCAGACGAATGGGCGCAGATACTGGCAGAGGCGCTGGATATCTTGGTGCTCAAAGCCAAAAACCTGCTCCAATCAACAAAGCCATGTTAAAAAGTGACAAGGTTCAAAGGCTGATATCTCTGTCCAGCAGTCAACCAAGTTCAATGGTCTGGTCCAAGTCATGGAAATTCGCTAAATCTCTGCCCCAACCAGTAGAAGGCAGTACACCACCAGCAGACTGGGGTAAGTCTTGGCAGTTTATAACCCTCCAGCCCCATATCGAGGGGAAATCATGGACTGAGGAAAACAGTGCCACCTCTTACGAAAATGACAATATATGGCAGAAGCCAATGAGGATGTTGGATTCGCAGCACTTTGAGGAAAGCCTGCCATCACCAGAATGGGAAACGTCCTGGAAATATACCAAGGCCCAAAACGATTCGAAATCAGGATCTGAGGACAAGACGGCTGGTTTGAACGACGCCAAAAGCAGAATGTTAGAAACGCTCGTTGAATCCCAACAACACAACGAGGCGTTGTCTTCATCAGAGTGGAACGAATCTTGGAAGGCAACCAAACCTTCAGAAGATGGTGAGGCTCAAACCAACGGACCTGATAACGGCCCCTTCAAAAAGCCTCAGAACAATGGGAAACCAGGATCCCAGAGTATCGAGTGTTGGAAGTTTATAAACCTCCAGCTGCATGTCAATAATGGTCCCAAACAAATTTCGCAAAATCCAGAGTGGGCTAACTCATGGAGAGCTGCGGTGAAGGTGTCAACAACTAACAAGAAGGCAAAGTCTGACGAGCATTTTGAATATGAAGGGACACAGGATTTCAACCGTGACCAACAGGTCATTATGTTTGTTTCACGTGAGCACAAGGCCAGCCATCTCTTGGGCGCTCAGTTGCGTGACGAAAAGAGCGAAAATTGGTCTGAATGGGGAAAGTCCTGGGAGACAACAAAGTGCATCTCGAAAGCAAGTGCAGCCTTGAAGCCAGAGGAACCAAAAGACAAGGCTGAGAATCAAAAGGTTGAGACAAAGAAAGAAAATATGGGTCAGGAGCAGCTGGGTATGCATACAGCAACCATCATGTCAAAAAAGAGCAAATACAGAAACCTCTTGAGTCGTCTTTTGATTGATGACCTGCCTTATGAGTGGAATTCAGCCTGGAAATTCATGAAGCCTGACTCGTCCAAGGAGACTGAGCAGTGGTTAACTCCCGGAATTGCAGATGCCTCTATGATACTGAAGCAACACATGAAGAAAAGATCTCTGACCGATTGGTCAGATTCCTGGAAATGTGCTAGACCTCACTCCCACCATGCAATGCCCTCCGTGACTGAATGGAAAGAGTCCTGGTTTTCAAGATATCAACCACATGCAAGCCGAGAACACTGGATCAAAGAAGCTGGGCTTAAGGAGTTTGACATGAAGCATCCCAAATATGAAGTTTTCAACCTGCCTCAGAGGGCGTCAGCTGAGAAGATCTTTCATCGCTTGCAGGATGTGGACAAGGGTATGGGACACGAAGAGTGGAAGGACTCATGGAAGTCTCTGAAGCAATCCTGTATGGTTTCTAACACACAGTTCCATCATGACAGACCTTCCATGACCGAGTGGACCGACTCCTGGAGATGTTCTGTCTTCCACACTGATGTCACAGGGCAGGAACAGCCAAGACAGAACTGGCTAGACGAATCGTTGGAAATCAAACAAACGAATGAAAAACTGAAAGTGCCAAAAACCATGACCCGCATGAGCAGATCTTTTGAGTCTCAGGTCTTCAAAGAGAGATATCCTCAGACCCAGTGGAATGAATCTTGGAAAGCTGCAACACTTCAACACCACCACCACCACAAAACCAACAAAGTCATGGAAACAGCCAAATCCTCATTATTCCACCTAAACAACACAAAACTATCTCCACCAGACTGGAAAAACTCCTGGAAATGTGTGTGTATGCATTTCAATCAGAATAAGGAAATTTGGGATAGGGAATTTGCCATGTATATCCAGGCTACATCCATGTATATCCATGCAAAAACTGATTCCCAGACAAATGATGTCCAAATGATCAGTTACAAATCAAAGTGGGGAGAGTCATGGAAAATGGCCAATCCCATGCCAAATGTGGAGAAAGGATCTTGGATACAGAGCCATGAAAACCCGGCTGCATATGTGATCCTGTGGTCTAGAAGCTACAGCAAGAAGCAACCACTTCAAACAACACTGAATGAAACAGCCACTTTAAGATTGTGGGGAAAATCTTGGAGATTCTTGAAGATTGAAGGTAAAAAAGATGCGAAGGCTGGTAAAGGAAAGTCGAATGCCTCTGACAAATTTGAGATTGCTAATCCGAGAATCAAAACAAGGAAGCACATATATAATAACGTTGATAAAGAGAAGCCTTCTGAACGAAGGTGGGTTGATTGTCATAAGATAACGAAAACTCAGCCACGCCCAAAGAGAGATTCTTTTATGAACATGCCTAAGGTGGAGTCAAAGACAGATGAAGATTTTACAAAGAAGTGGGCGGAGTCTTGGCGGTTCTCAAACAAACCAGTGATCCAGAAGAAAGAAGTCATTGCGACTGTCGCTACCTGGGGAGAATCCTGGAAGTTTTTGATTCCTCCTTACCCACGACAGAACGACATCAAGTCCAAGTAAGACAGAGGACATCGATGCAGGCCTTGACAAGAGGTTGATGAAAACTTTTACGATTTGCTAAAATATAATTAGCATGGATAATTGTCACCATCATCTACCACACATGTACATGGTACATACACACACGCACGCACACACACACACACACGCACACACTGAATTACATGCTATGCTGAAGGAAGGTGGATGGAAGGAAGATATTTGCAGGTTGAGTACAGATGTTTGAAAAGGTATCGATGATTTTCAGAGGGAATGACGAGTAAAGTGGTTAGCAAAGCTGAATAGGATTTTAGTCAACTCATTCTAGCTGAATGCCATTTGGTTTAGAAAATGTTTACGATCAACATGTTCTGTTAAATAAATAAAGTTGTCATTTTACTTTTTATCTTTGTCTCATTCTTGAATCGTAATGGTCTTGATCAGTATTAAACCAATACATTATATATATATATATATATATATATATATATATACTGTATATATATATGATTATGATTATTCATTACAATTACACATTATAAAGTAATCTATAAATATACATATTCACACTTGATTTTCAAACCATTATTACTTAAAGGCTAAAGGGCCAGGTTGTTTGACAGCAATATATTGTAACAAAATGTCATCGGTAAAACAGTCAGTCAGAAAGACCAGCTAGGCTTATGTCATCAGCACTCATACGATGTTCATCTCAGTTGTCCAATCTCTTTTTTACACAAACAACAGGTTAGAGATCACAAGGATATTAAGCTATTCATAGGACAGCTTGATATCCATTTCCTACATTGTGGTCACTGCATAAAAGTAGCTGCTTCCTTAAACCAGCATCTATTCTTTGGATCGTGTAATAAAATAATTTCTATCAAGAGATGGGATGGTAGGACGTTAGATGAGCAAAGACAATGCATGTTTAGTGTAGAGATGTCGCCAGAGCCTGTTGAAGGAGGGGCCAACAGAGGAGCTCAAGGGAGGGGCGGAGCTACACCATGAGACCAATGGCAGAGCTGCAGGACAGGAGTTGTGAGCAACATTCCCCTATCCTCGGTCGATTCTAAAGATTCCTAGTTTCTGGGATGGTGTCTGGGGTCAGTCTAACATTTGGGTGTCGATCGATCGGCAAACGATATGTGTCCGTTTGACTTAGTTAGCAATCGCATTGACAACTAAGGCACTTTAAAGAAAACCCATTACCATGAATCATTTGGATAGAAATAGAAGTTGTTGCCTGTTGCCTGTTGCCATAAGCTTCCCCTATCCTTATCTTGTATCACAGCACACGACTCAGATGGAGGGAGAGTATTTAGGTCAGCATGATCCAATGAAAACCAACTGCACACATTACAGAGGGAACACATGATACGAATGGGTTGGCTTTCTAGTGGACATGCGAACGGGACAAGTTAGAAGTTCAAAGGTCAATGCCAATTCATAACCTAATCACATTATGTCTCATAGCAAACTTGACACAAAGCCAATGCTTCAGTTGAATGCACAAAGATTGGTGGTTTATCTGCATTTCAAATGCAGGTTTGGAGGATGCAAATTTTATGTAGCCATTTGTGAGTTGTTCCTTCAGAAATGGGGCACTGGATTTCATTCATTTATTATAAGGACATCTAAAACAGTATACGTATAGTATATTTATATCTACTTTCATGACGGTTATTCAAATTATATAACCAAAAGTAATGTGGGCCATCTCGCCAGGACATTTTGTGCTAAGCTAATTATATTTCTTTATGGAACATCCTAACTCTGCAGATATTATTAGAATGACACTTGAAGAAGGATATGTGCCTAACATGTATGGAGAGTGCAGCTGCACTTGCCAAAAAACTTCTCAACGCCTTTTCTGTATTGGAAGATTGCCAAATGTCAGGCAGCCGAGTCCTATGAAAAGCACAAGTCCTAGGAGCTTCCTCAAAGAGACACATCGGATTGCAATTCATTTCGATAATTGGTTTCTATGAGCGTCGTGGCGCCTCTCGCTGAGATAATACAGCGCCACACAAGGAGGGAATCGTCGAGGGAAATGGAGCTTCGCGAAGTCAACAGATCAATACTGCTACCTTGTGCTCGTGCATGAACGCGCAGGTACACAAAAAAAAAAACGCACGGCTGCTCGCACGTGCACGGCCGGGGAGCGCTCAAACATGCGTGCTCCCAGAGGCACAAGTAGGAACATACTTGAACGCAGATGGAGGCGCAGGAGCAAAAAGAGCACATACCCAATTCATCAAGTAGATTCTAACACTGTCAACACTGTGTGTCCTTCCCCTCCGTAGGGACGTCTGAGACGAGATTGTCTGGGGACAAGATTAAACCTATTAACCACATCAATTTACAGTTCATTTCAGCAATTTCAGACCGAGCGTGTAGCCCTATTTTGCGTTGCTCTGATAATGCTTAGAAAATTGAATTAGAGGGGTGTTTTTTTTTCTTTCGACCGCTGAACAGGTGTGTTTCTAAGGTTTCAAAAGAAGGAAACACAGTTGGCAAGTCACTAGTGTTTATGGATGGAGGCCACATGTTGACAAAGGGCAAATGCTATAATGTTGCCAACTCTAATCACTGCTCTTGACAGCAACATCATTTCTGTGGTCACAAGTGTTGAATTGGCCAATTTCCTTTTCTTTAGACCAGTGGGCTCCAACCCTGGTCCCCAGGGCCCACTGTCCTGCATGTTTTAGACGTTTCCCTACTCCAACACACCTGATTCAAACACATGGTCATTATCAGGCTTCTGCTGAGCTTCATAATGACCTATTCATTTGGATCAGGGGTGTTGGAGCAGGGAAACATCTAAAACATACAGGACGTTGGGCCCTGAGGACCAGGGTCGGGGACCACTGCTTTAGACCACGCCATCGATATGTTGACAATGCGTTTGAGGATTGGGGGAGGTGTATGCCTGTGGAGAGGGGCGGTGGTTAAACCCGGAATTAGCTTCTGGAAAAATCCTGCCATTGTATGTCACGCAGAGGCCAATGTCTGTGATCGTGCTCGTTAGATATCACACTAACATTTGCATAATCCTTGTCACACTCCATAGCATGTTTAATTATGCCAGCAGTGGGGTAATTTCCTTTCCCTGAGGACCGTTGTACAACCTCTGCTATGTTGACAGCTATCCCATTTTAGTTTAGAGAACCCACAGTCCTTGTTAATCCTTCTGACCTCAGCATTCAAGACTTAATATGAATAGCATCTGCGAATGCTAATTTGAGTTTTTTTTTATGGTAAAAAAAACCAAGGATGATATGTCCCATAGTAACGTGAAACTTTAAATACAAACGATGAGAGCTAGTCACTACAATGCATCAGCACATTGCCTGAAAAACCAGTCTGCTTGGCAGTTATGATGTGGTTTCGATCAATTTGGCTCTCAACTGAAAAGAGATTTATTTGTTTCTACGACACATTAACACTTGATGATTAAAAGATGACCCCCATTACTTTTATAGGTGCTGGAAGTAAGCCACAAACCTGCATTAACTTTAACACTATTCCGGCTAGGAGGCAGAATCTATCAGCATGCACATGGAATATGACAATGGATGGTTGCTTTTACACGACAAATCATTCTATAATCACAATAAAAGTGTTATATACTCTGTTTTGCGTGGATCATGTTAACGGCGCCAGTGTGCGGTGTATGCGTTCGACCTGACACGTGTGAAGTTTGTGAGGTTGCAAACACGACACTGGGGACCTTAATGGGTTTGGCTAAGGTGGCACCTGTTGTATAGATGACCTGGGTAGAAAAAAGAACAGAATGCTGTCACTTCCAAGGCATCCCTCCAGAATAAATATCAGGACTGAGCTGAGGCACGGATGCATGCAGTGCGAAACGAAACACTGGCTGCTGAACTTCCCTCTGGGTCAATACCGCCTGATTCAGAAGCACCCAACTCCCTTAAACAACAACAATAATTCAATAATCCAACATTTATTCCTTAATTGCTCATTATTGTTAATGTGCAGTGGGACTGACATCACCTGGTGGTATCGCTCATGCAGCTGTCACTCTTAGTACCCCCCCCCCCATGTGTCCCCCCACCCCCCCACCCCCACCCCCCTCCATCCCCACGTACACAAACCCACAACCCCACCCACACCAACTGCTGTGTAAGGCAAAGCGGGGAGCCGATAATGGCAGGGAACTGTAGCCTCATAGGGACTCTGACTGCTGAATGATGCCCACTAAGGCTCTCTGCCCTGCCCAGACTGTATTATGATGTAAGGACAGTCAGAGATAACAAAGTCTCACTTAGTGGCAGATTGTGGAGGGTGAAGAACCAGCAGCCACACGTCCTCTCACACGTGTATCTTGCTTTTTGAGTTGAGAACCCTAATCTGCGTGCTGTTTCCCCAGGGTGGGAATTCAGCTGTCAAAAATAACTGCTGAAAAAAAAATCGTTTGTTAAGTACTTCTTTTAACGCTCCGCACTGTCATTCGATACGGCAAGAGAATTGTCCCCCTCACGTGTGAGGAGACGAGAACAGAAATAATGGCATTCCAAAATACCGTGCCTATAACTGGATTGTAGCCAATGGTATAGCATGGACACAGAATCCACTTAGATAAAAATAGCATTTGGAAGAGCCACAGTCATGAAGCCTAGTCATCCCTCCCTCTCATGTGGTTATATATCAGCTCCACCCTGCCCCTGTAAACCCACTGTGGAACTTCCACAGAGAAGACAAGGTTCTACATATTAAGGATAGTAGACCATAGGTAAGTCTATTTTGAATGTAAATAGTAGATATAACGACACGATGCACTATGTTTGGTGAACATTTGTTCTGTTGACTCACACCTGAAACTGCCATTCAAACATCGACAGCACCGTTTTAAAGCGAATGCAAAGCAGGGCATGGGTTTTTTAACACTACCCAGCTCGTTAGTCTTCTATACTTAAATAATGAAATGGTTGTTAGGTTTGCACGAGCCCCAGACAGTGTAGACCGTCTGGTGTGCAACACTAGCCTGCAAATAAAAGACCAGTTAATTATAACTTTGCATGGAACACACCAGCATTATGATTTGCCTGCCTGCAGCTGTATGACAGTTGTTCACCAGGGCAGGAACTCTGCTTTTTTTAAGTATTAATTTCTGTGCAACGTGTCTTTTTTCATGGAAATTCTGTGGGGAAAGTTTCGAAAAACAAATCTAATGTATACAGCCTGATTTTCCATGGGACTGCTGGACAGGGATGGGGGTGGGGGGAGGGGTGTGGGGGGGGGGGTAGTTACTTGGCTGATGCGTCCCTTTGTTTCTCCCTGTCGGCAGCTGCGATGCAGGACAGGGTAGAGGTGACCGTATATGACAACTTCCAGCTCAAAGACCAGTGGGAGAAGAGAGCCCAGCTGTTGACTGAAAAGGACAATCAGGAGAGGGAAAGGAAGAAGAAAAGCGCTCTCAATGGGTAAGAGGAATTTCGGATTTGAGCTACGATTTCTGTGAAAGGTGGTGAAAGGCGGTGAGCTCTGTCTGCTTCGGTGAGACAGGTGAAATGATACAGAGAAAACGTGCGTGTAAAGATGATTCTAATTGAGATTATGGGTCCGCGCTTTCTATTTGAGACGGAGGTTTCATGTGCTCCTGGAGGGGTGTCAGAGACTCCATGAAATCTGAAAAAACTGCCTCTGACGGCAGTTCTGACAGGAGGCTTTAGTTATCAGCCATTCTTTTTCTTTCTATCTTTTCCCTGTGAAAGTCTATGTATTAAATAACATTATTAAGGTTCTCCCCCGTTTTGAGTTCTTACCTGCTGTGGCATTCATCATGTCATCCACAGGCTTTTCAAGCAGTGGCAGTATCGCATGGCCGTCAGAACTGGCACGGCCCCTGAGAAGAAAAGCAAAGGAAGCGACATGTCGGACTTCAGGAAGTATGTGGTGAGAGCGTCTGGGGAAGAGGTGGATATGGCTGAATTGGAAGCCAAATTTAAGGTGAAACCCCCTCCGAGGAGGCCCGTTGCCCCCCCTCCATCCCCACCACCCAAGAAGAAACCCCCACCCCCACCAGTGAGGAAGGAGAAGCCCCCCCCCAAACCAGTGGAAAAGAAGCCGGAGTCACCTATGAAGCCAGTGCTCAAAGAAAAGCCAAAGCCTCCACCGATTGTACAAAATCTCTCTGCAGGCTGGAACGAGTCATGGAAGATGCTGAAATCTCCCCTTCACCAGCAGAGGAGCGTGGAATCCAGACAAGAACCTGCCTCGCCCCAACAAACAAACAACAAAACATACAAGTCCCAGGGGTACGACTTCGACAATCTGAAGGGATCCCAAGCAGAATGGAAAGAATCGTGGAAGCAGTTGAAAAACAAATCGGATGAGGTTTCAGTGGAAAACATGTCCTTCTTTGAGATAATATCACAGGGGAAGTGGTGGAGGACCTACGAGGAGATTGAAACTTTTTCTCTTCCTGCCTGGGCCGGCACCTGGAAGACGGTCTGCTTTAAACTTGGTCAGAATCCGGAGGATTGGGATCAGAAATGGCCCGAATACAAACGGGAACCGAGCGATAAACTTCTGAGGGCTAAGTTTCTGGAAGATACCGTCAGCTTCCCTGGCTGGGAGGAGTGTTGGAAAACGTCAAAGCCTGATATTAAACAAGAACCGGAGAAGGCAAAATTACAAATCCCTAACGTTTTCTTACCGGGGTGGAATGATTCCTGGAAGACCTGCAATATGGGAGTCAAACATGATGATAAGGCACCACCAAGCATGAGGGACTGGCGAGACTCCTGGAGCCACTGCCAGGAGCACAAGTGGTGCATGGCAACCATGGATTCCCGCTATCGTCATCACGCCATGATGATGGAGAAACGCAGGCTGACCAATGAGCTGAGGGGCAGTCTGCTCGACGAGAAAATTCCCTCAGAGTGGATGGAATCCTGGAAAGCCCCACAATGTCAGTCTGAGATGGAAGAAACAGATGAAACTGAACCTGTTTCTGAGGAGGACATGTCCAACGTACCACTGCACCTCCAGTTCCACAAGATAAACACGTCTTTCCCATCCTGGTCCGAGTCATGGAAGGTTTCATCCACGCAACCGGCAGGTGACGAGGAAGGGGAGTCGTCCACAGGTTGGAAGGATTCCTGGAAACTATCCAGTCCCAACGTTAGCTCCGATTCCCAGGGCCATGAAGATGTCATGTTTTTCTCTACGGAGCATAAGACCCACAGATACATGGGCGTCCAGCATGCCGAAGACGCCATGCGCCAGGGTGAATGGTCAGAGAGCTGGAAAACGACCAAGGCTGGACCACAGCAGGAGCAAGCGGAAGAGAACGCATCTGACAGAAACTATGACCTCTCTAAACATCCACCACTATTGATGGACATCCCTCTGTACGACTGGGCAGAGTCATGGAGGCTCTTCATTCCCTTCAAGACTTGTACCTCATATTCACTGGCCAGGTGGAAAGAGTCTTGGCGACTCAACATTCTGACCCATATCGAGCAGCTCGACCAGGGTGTCGAGTCTCGGTTTTACAGACAAAATGGCCCCAAACATCCCCAGCACCTCCACGAGGTGGAGCTACCTCAGGCAGAGTGGAACAACTCCTGGAAGTACCTCAAGGCGGACACTCTGGACCCAAACATGAGCAGGGAGGACAGTGGGGAGTGGGGCCAGAGCTGGAGGGTTCTCAACCCGCAGCTCTACATGAAGAAGGAGGCCTGGTGTGACCAGGCAACGCCTGAACCCTTCAGCGATCTACGTCTGCAGTTTACATTCTTGTCCAGGGAAGACCGAATGCTGCTGAAGCCTGAGATTAGCCCGTCAGAGTGGTCTGAGTCCTGGAGGTTTCAGAAGCAAGAAGCAGACACAAGATCCCAGTGAAATGAAGAGTATTGGGGGCAAAGAAAAGCATACTGTGAAGATGTCATTAATGGAAGTGTGTCTTTAGCTGTAGGTATTGCTTTGCAATGACTGATTTGGTGCACCTTGGAGATTAGACAGTGTGATTTTGAAATCCCAATGCATAAAAGCCTTATAACAAACAATCTGCCTCGTTTGTATTCAATAATCACAAATTGCATTTATGTCATTCACATGATATCAGTATTTATGATGCCAATGCAGGCCGTCACTATTTGCGGTCAGCTGTAATAACATATGGAACATCTGTACTTTCCTGTTGATGACTCCTGCACAAATTACAGAAC
The DNA here is from genome assembly GCA_030340685.1 of Protosalanx chinensis. Lineage (NCBI taxonomy): Eukaryota > Metazoa > Chordata > Actinopteri > Osmeriformes > Salangidae > Protosalanx > Protosalanx chinensis. The sequence goes on along the minus strand of CM059339.1, from coordinate 777,400 downwards.
ATTATCGCAATATAATGTTCTGCATCAACACAGAGTACAACAAGCAACTAACACATTTTAAATCCGATTGGGTGAACACAGCGACATTACAAAGAAATGCTGACAAGAGACTAAATTCTAAAGTGTCAAGTGAAATCACCTAACTCAATTAATTTGGCTTTTCACCGTAAAATCCTGAATGCCAATCGTAAGCAATGAAAAGGGACACTGATAAACATTCTGAATGTTCAGACACGTGCATCAGTTCTGCTGCGGTGGCAGGTCGAACCCCGAGCGTTCGCGGGGCTAATCTTATGCACCTTCTGTATGCAAAAAACATCTGCAGGAGCATTTACGTCTAGCCATCTGTAACATGGGAGCCCAGCCTGACAGCACCATAAATCCACCAGGTAAAAATAGATCAGCTTTCAGAGCCATAGAATACTTCGCATTAAACATATGTCAGTAAGAGCAGGCATTCTGGTTCGTGCCGCCCAGTGTTTAGACCATGGAGGATTACTTCATGTTCCCGATTCCAAATATCGTGTAGTGATTTAAATAAAAGTCCCTTTTACTATCTGAAGAATTCTCCTTTTGTTTCACTACCCTTTACCCAATGCTTTATAAGTATGTGACAAATTCTGAGAAGAAAATCTGATTTATTTTGTACCTACATTTAAAAATGCTCTCTAGCATACCAAGATGTCCAAGATGTAGACTATGTATGTAGGTATGTTGTATTCTCAAAAAAACGTTGTTTGGCAAAAAAGGATCGTACATTTATTATTGTCAGATAATGGAAGCTGTCAGATAGTTTTCAAAGTGTATTTCTGAAGCTAAACTTATTAACTGTTTGCCAGAAATCTAAAACGTGAAAATGACAAGGAGGGAGGGGTTGTCATAAAAAAAAGCTGAGCTGTTTATTTCTGAAAGAACTACAGTCATTGCTTTTGAGCTCAAGAAATATGAATTCCAACACTGCAAATTTAAAATGAAACGACTGTGGTGTTAGATTAAATGGAGTCTTTGTATGCATGACTATTGTGGGCGGAAATAGGTTAAGTAACCTCTGTTTCCTGAGAGTTGGAAAAGAAGGAGGTTTGAACCGATAAAGCCTACAATATTCACAGTGGCTGTCTGTTTTCCATCTCCCTACAGTGTTTCTTTAATGCACTTTGGATTATAGTGGACAGATTTAAGTGAAATGGAAAGAAAAAACCAGACGGCGACATTAGAAAGAAGTGCTGACAAGCTGCCTCATGGTCCTCACCTGGAGTTGAACAAGACAGAAATGAATGTTTTGGACAGAAGTTGCGCTACACAAATGTGAAAATTTTACACAAATGTTCCAGCTATCTGGTAGAGATCTGGCAGGCTGGAACCTCAGCAGGGGCGAGGGTCCATATTTCACCTGAAATGCGAAATATTCATTCAGATCAGACAGTTTCCAAAAGGATGAGAACTGGCATAGAAGATAGATCAACGTCTTTTATCATGGAGATAAGTTGAGTTATTCCTCTGAAACTTAGGCGTTGCTCTCTGTCATGAGAAAGCTGGTCAAGAGCCACGTGTTTATGACTTCATTTTGTAATCACAGATACTTTTCTAATGAGCACATTCTAAGATTTTAAATAAAATAAGACAAGAAAAACCTTTTATTTGTCCCCCAGGTGGGAAATGAAATACAAACTGTGTAGGAACAGAGTGTTTATATTAGGCACTGACAAGAGTTCGCAGATGTTGTTTATCGTCCCTAAAGAAATGTTATTCATAGCATCACCGCCAAATGTATACCCTTGTTATCTACTGCTGTGAACTGGCTCCAAGAGAGTTAGGTGCAATTTCTGAACGTCACCATGAAGTTTATTATGGGACGAAGGATAATGTGATGGACCTGAAGGTTTAGAGCCTAGTCCCCATTAAACATTGGGGAAAGATTGGAGGGCACAGCCATGTACCTTTGCACCCAATAATGTACAGTATGTGTATTCAGAGATGGCTCAAACCAGGCACTGCATCATTTTTAATGATTGTTTATTCCTCCAATTTGTTTGTGTATCTTATTATATTTCTAAGATTGTCTTTGAAATTAACAAATGAAGGAATGTTGGTAACTACAAAGTATATTACTCACTCCTTCTCGCTCTCCCTAGCCCTCTCTCTCTATCTAATTCATATGAAGTCTAATAATGAGAATTACTTTTGTACAAGTACGTTTTTTTTTCCCTCCCCTCGGTCCAATCTGTGAACTGGAGCTACTGGAGTTGTTTGCTAATGAGGCTAATCACTTGTCATCGTTCCCTGTTGGACTCCTTTATCGCTATGCTAACATAATTAGGCTGTGGAACACAAGCAGGGAAGGGAATCCTGGGACTTTATGAGTAATTGTTTGTCCCCGCTGTGTCACCAATCCTGGGATTGATTTTCAGGTTGTCAGAGCACCCATATTGAGATCCTCCAACAAGCACCTAAACCAAATCTCCAAACCAAATTTCTGCTCTAGCTTTTGATCTGTCATCCTCTCAGCAGGTGGCTTAGAAGCAGAGATGGGGGGTAAAATATGATCCTAATCCTTTTTCCTGTCAGGGCTTTGGGCTCTCCTGAGGCAGAAGGCCTGTAAGTTGGCCGCGTTAGGGCTGCATCTCTGCTGTGGATGGAGCTGAGCAAACACAGGAAAACGGCACTGAGCCACCATATCTCTCTGAGGGAGTTCTTTTTTGATGGGCTGGTGGGGGACTATTATTACTCCGATGGCATGTAGTCTATCTCTGCCTGCCGCGCTCAAGATGGCTGTTACCGCCGTCTCATGAGGCTGTGACAGGTCCCTCACCTGCCTGCAGATAATTACATGTACAGAGAAACACAGAGCGAGAGCAAGAGGGGGGGGGGGGGGGGGAGAGAGGTCCCTCCCTCCCCCCGCCTCCCCCTCAGTGGTAATAGCCATCTTAAGGACAGCAGGCAGAGATAGATAGAGATGGGAGGGAGCGGGGGAGAGGGGGGGTGGAAATAATTTGCTTCACCATCTGGGGGGGTGCGTTGTGGTGGGGGTGGGAGGGTTGGGGGGTGGGGAAACGCCACATTTTTGTCCTCCCAATCCCACTTTTGAAACGGTTAAGAATCCCATATGTCTAACTGATTCTTCACTGCTTCACTGGAGGGAATCCAGTACAAGTGATTACCTGAGGATAAATGATTCCAGCTCGATCGCTAGCCGTTTGGGAAAGTGGCTATCAGCAACCAGTCTAAAAACAAGAGTACAGTGAGCTGAAGGATTGTTATATTGTAGCCTTGCTTTCAGAGGGATAATGATATATAATTGTGATTTGGGGGATGGCTCAATGGTTAAGGCGTTGGCCTCATGATCGGAAGGTTGTGAGATCGAGCCCCGGCTGTGGCTATGTGATGTTGTGTCCTTGGGCAAGGCACTTCACCCTACTTGCCTCAGGGAGAATGTCCCTGCACTTACTGTAAGTCCCTTTGGATAAAAGCGTCTGATAAATGAAATGAATACTTCATAGTACATTATAGTATAGTAACGAGCTGAACGTGCAATACTTACAGGATTCAGGTGGCTGAGCAGTTAGGGAATCGGGCATCAGAATGTTGCCGTTGATAAACGGTGCCAAACGATGTTGTGTCGTTGGGCAAGGCACTTCACCCTACTTTCCTCAGGGGGAATGTCCCTGTACTTACTGTAAGTTGCTCTGGATAAGAGCATCTGCTAAATGACTAAATGTAACGTAACATGCCGTAGTTTTTTGCCAACTGATTATCAGGATGCATTTATGATGAACCAGTTCTCGTAGACATTTGATTTCAAATATTAAGCGAGAGGAGTACTCGCATCTTCCTTGTTATCAGAATCAGAATCGGGTTTATTCGCTATGCAAGATTAACAAACATGGAATTCACTGTGACAAGATACTTGGTATCATAATTTTCTTTCCCCAAGAAGATATTTAAGAATCGTCCTACCACACTACACACCTCTAAAGGAACTTTGATTTCACTGATCCCAGACATTTTGGGATCTTCACAGTCCTGCCTATTGAAGTGAGTCTCTCTTCATCTACAGCACTGATCTTCTCGTATGTGATCTCTCTTCTTTCACTCCTCCCTCTGGGTCCTTTTTCACTGGTTATTTTTATGACGAGCTTTGTGGTTATCACCCTCTGCTGTCGACATTCATCATACCAGGGGACCTAGCTGTGAGCCAATGGGTAAACACAAAGCTCTCTGAGAGCCACAATCCAGAACTTCACCTGTGTGATGCCAGAAGAAAAAGATGTATTCTGCGTTTTCAACCCCCCTCTGAGTGGTGACCTCTTGCTTGAGTCACCTTTATTATGGTCCCCCTAAAAAGTACTCTCTTTTGCTTTATTCTGCTTATAGTAAGTTCCTCTCGTATTAAAACAGAGATCATTTAGTTGTGAGCTAAGGCATTAGGTTAATGGCAGTGGGGCTGATCTATCTCTGGTCATCATTTGAGAGTCATGTTCAAATTTAAATTCCTGTAATTCCCCAACTGTGACTTCACTGTCTCGGTTCTCTTGAGTAACATTCTCATCCCCCCCCCCCCCCTTTTTTTCCCCCCGGCACAGCTGCTAATACTGCCCTAGTGGCTTTTTAAACGTAACGCGACGGCTGAGGAAAATGTTAAAAGAGCCTTTAAGAAAAATGATTGAAGTATTTCCCTCCAGAAATGGCACATCTTATCAAAGGCAGCGTCTGCTGGAGCACAGAGGGGGCGCCCCATGACAGCGTCTGCTGGAGCACAGAGGGGGCGCCCCATGACAGCGAAGGACGTGTCGGAAGGGTGCAAAAGTCGTCAGGCTGACTGTGCAGAGCTCTGAGCTTGTATACAGAATTGTTTGTGAGTTTGTTTACAATAAACGCGAGGAACGCTAAACACAATCAATTGTTTGAGGGTAAGGACATTTTAAGACAGCCGTTTACTTCATAATATAATAAATTACACAAAACGTTACAGAAGCCTATTTAGCATGAAATTCCTTTGAATATAGAAGACGTCGTTAATAATACATAGGCCATCTGCAACGTCAGGTTTAATTGTCATTAATTTTACAGACTAAATAATTAGTTTACAGGCAAAATGCCATTGGGCCCACGTGTAAAGCAATAAGACCAAAGGAAGAAAAAAATCTGTCTTTTGAATTTACCTGTATGCCTAATTTAGCCTTGCTAAAGGGAGTTATATGTTAATCAGAAAACGACAATTATTATTCACCATAACTGTGTGTGTGTGTGTGTGTGTGTGTGTGGCAAATAGCTCTTCATTAACTGTGCTGTAGTATTGCTTTTAGGATTCACATACACATAATTCTTAGGCAATCACTCAGACTGTCGTTTCGTGATCAAATCTAGGCTGATGTAAGCTCTGCTGATGTCATTACAGTCCCATTCCTGCATGCCTGGCATTATTTTGGACTGGATGGGAAATACAGCACGTTAAGAGGGTGAAGGAATCCATTCTGGTCAACATCAAAATCATTAAGTTAACTAAGTGGACAAACACGTACGTGAGCACATGCTCTTTCATAATGCTGACCTTGTCCTATAAACCTTTTCACCAAAATTGTGATGAAAGCCTCATACAAATAGAGCACGCAGAAAGTATAGCATCGAATCAAGATTTGGAAGTGCATTATTCTAACATTGTTTCAGCAGCGAGAGTCCAATATTGGCCTGCAAGTTCATCTCAGCTACCAGGTATGGTGAATAACAATAATATTTTCACTGCAGTGCACCAATAATGTCTCAACTTCAATATTGCATTGCACCGTGCAACCAAACCGTACGTTTCTCTAATGCAACAGTCTGTTGCAAGACAGTGGTGCAAGAAGACCTCAGTATAACTTGCAGATATTACAAATTCAAATTAATTTCCTTGTATAGCCCTTTCTTGAAATTGCTCATGGATCCAACTTGGCCATCTTCTTTGAGGGACACTTCCAAAGGAACATGGGCATGTATTCATAAAGACAACCACATTATTCTTCTGTAGCGCTAGCAATTTCCCGACTGAATTGCACACGGCTCTTGACAAGAAGACCCAGGCGAAATCCTCCGGCCTCGCAGAACGTCCGCCGCCTCGGCAAATGTTTTGTTTTCGCAGACGTAAAAGAGAACCAATCTCCGTGTGTAATTTCTAAGCTCCTTGGTGCAGGGGTGCAAACAGAGCGCTGGGGATCACTATCTTCAGGAAGAAAAGCAAAGACAAAGACGAAACACGTCTGTCTCCGGAGAAGCCTGTCTGATTCTGGTGAGATTTATGGAAAGAGCCTTTTTTGAGAAGAGGAGGGAGCCACGAGGGCGAGTTTGTCTTCCTCACAAAGCTTGTGTCAGGTGTTCTGGCAGAACTATCTCAGATCAGCGTTGGGAGAAGGTACCTCACACTGTCGGGAGAGGAGAAGGATTCTTACGCTCTGGAGACTGTCATGGGACAGATGGAGAGGCCCGGGAATCAGCTGAGCACAAAGAGACGAAGAGAGAGAGAGAGGAGGGAGCAGGAGGTGGAGGGAAGATAAGGGTTCTGACTGTCACTGCAGCTGCTCGCTACCTTAATGGATGATGGGGGAAGTTTGGCTGAGGAGCCTGCCAATCCCCTCATATAAAGAGTTCAATCTGAGGAACAAGCGAGCTGAAAATATCATATTATAAGCCTCAACTGTGGCTGAGAAAGGTGGATCAGAAAGCCTATTGAAGAGATCCATTTCCACGAACAATACATTTCCATGGGTAACCCAGCTTATAGACCGTGATCTGTGGTAAAGGGAGAAAATCACACCTCCACAATATGATTATTGGCTTTTATTGTCGACGATATAAACGTTCCTATTCCTAACTCTTCAAATCCGAAAATGAAATGATTTGTTTGCACATATTCAACCAAGAATCACAGCTTACAAGAATACAATTCAGTTACTCCTGTTGAGATACTCGTCCACAATACTTCAATCTTTGAACGCTGCGTAACTGAGGCAGACATAAAATCCTCAATTAAAACTTACACAAAGGTTCTCAAAAGATAAAACGTATGTTCCCCAATGCAATCCTGATCCTAGGTCCCATGATGGAAGGCAAAACATGGGAGGATGACTGAGGATTGGAATGATTCTACAACTTCAAATCTAAAAAGGGGGATTCTTTTGTTTTTGTTTTTGAGGACTCACGCTCCCCTTGATCTACAAATACAACGCTGTAGCCTGGAGATTTAACCTCCCTGCACTTCAAAGGTTTCGCTGAATTCTCTTCCTTCAAGTACACCTGCTAATTTATGTTGTGTAGGGAGCTGCAGAAACAATCACAGCACCATTAACTTTGCAATAGCATTCCCTGGAAGTTGAAAACACTGGGCGATTGATCTGGAGAGAAACACAATCCCGCTCGCCTCCCAGAAAATGGAAAGTTATTAGGGAGAAAATAAAAAGCTTGAGAAAACAGGGGGAACTGCTATTAGTATTGGCATCTCTCTCTCTCTTTCTTTTCTCACTCAATGAATCTGGCTCAGATAAAGTATTATTCTTAGGAAGGAAAATACAGAAGATAACTGACTGCTTTAGTTAGTTATTTATTGTTAGTATCTAACTTTCTAGTCATCTGTGGTAAATACAAGTTTTACATTTGCCGTTTTATATAGCGTATTATATAATATACTGCAAGGAATTTTTCCACACAAGACAAAAAAGTTGAACTTATTTTCTACAAAACATCAATGTAGACCATCCGGTATGCTTCATGGGACATGTTTCTGATGGGTGGAAAAAGAGAATTCCGGATGTCAAGCATCGCACTGGACATGTTCAAGAGCCATTTTAACGATCCTTCCCTTTAAGAGTCCTCTGAAGAGATCAAGGCTGTCTTTTAAGTTTGTCTCCGGCCCCCTAGCACTTCTCCCTAAGAACGAGACTCCATGGCGCTTTCCCTTAAACTCAAGACACCCCAACTGTCCAGACACCTTGCCGGAAGATCTATGGCTTTCTCTCACGGTTCATCATGTCAGATCCCTCCCACACTCCCTTCTCTCCGCTAAGATCCATGCCCATCTTTCCACTCCGGTGATGGCTGCCCCTTCCCCCAAACCCCTCCCCCCTTCCCCCACCCCCCTCCCCCCTCCCCCCACCCCCCTCCCCCCTCCCCGCCCTCGCATCACACAGCCACAGCGCCCAGCCTTCGCCCTTTCTGATATCGCCCCAGGTTCTCTGGGCTGCTACTTTAAAACACTGTCGAAAATCACAGAGAGGGACAGCGATGCTGCAGTGGTGTGCCACCACACACACACACACACACACACATCCAAGGATTTATTTTAATGATTTCACTATGTTGACCTCAGATGTCCCCACACACAGACAATGAAGCGCCAAGGGAGGAGTGGAAAAAATAAGAAGGAATGGATTTCATCTTCATTATTCAGCAACGCCAGTTCCATCTGCTAACTTTCGTTGGTTTCTACATTTTGAGCTACGGCTCTGTGTCAGAAAGCTTTAAGCCAGTGCGTACAAGCTGAATTACTAGCTTTGTGTGACATAAATAGCGATCGGCGTCAAATCACCGTTCCCTTCAAAGGTAGCTGCCTCAGTGAAGACAACAACAACATAGCTGTTTGACTTAAAAACTCTTTAATGGGGACGTTAACTACTCATCACAATAACAGACTTTTTGGCCATTTAAAGCAGGAAGCTGCTTACAGAAGTGAGTTACAGAAGTGCACTTGATAGTGTACTTGATAGGGCGTAGGATGGACTCACGGTACTCTCAAAATTATTCAAACATCGAGGGGTTTTCTTTTTTAAAACAAACTATTAAGGGTTCGTAATTCTCTACTAATCGACTGAAAAATTTGAGTACTTATTTGCTCGGCTGTCATGCTCAGCCTTTCATGGCTAAAGTTAATGCCTGTTAATTGCACTTCTGCTCCCAATACTCTTCCATGCCTGAACCGTTAATTCACACTTAGCCACGGGGGGCTTATAATTGGACAATCTTTTATGAATGAGATTACAATGTTACCATTCACAAAAAAAACGTTTTTAAGTGTTACATGAAAGAAAGGAAAAGTGCAAGGTATATGGAGATATTCACCGTTTCTGTACGAGGTAACAAACCTGCTCAAACCTGCCCTGCTTTCAAATAATGGTGCCAGCAGGCGTTGAGTTAATTTAACATGACAGTGGTGGGTTAATCACTGTCAGACTCTAAGCCAAACGCATCCGTGGTTGTATTCCTGTGAGAAACCTCCAGTGATTTTGACTGCTGCCCTGTAAGGCCAGCTGCCCAAGTATTTTATGGTCCTTGCGTAGCTGTATGCAGCTTGATGCAGCTGTATGCAGCTTGATGCAGCTTGATGCAGCTGTATGCAGCTTGATGCAGCTGTATGCAGCTTGATGCAGCTTGATGTAGCTTGATGCAGCTGTATGCAGCTTGATGCAGCTGTATGCAGCTTGATGCAGCTCTATGCAGCTTGATGCAGCTCTATGCAGCTTGATGCTTTAGCATCAACTCCGCTACTGACATCACTCATTCCAATCGCACGCTCCTCTCGGATGCTGGCCATGTCCAGATCTTTGCGAATGTGTTTGAGGCAGGCAAATGAGGAGACCGTTTTAGCTCATTGTATTCGGTTGGAGTTTGACTGTCGAAAAAGTTTCAAACAGTTATACAACCTAAACTGACTGTTTGAATCAATTTCTTCCTAGTCTAAATGCACAGCAGAAGCTAATTGGAGGAGCCCAGTCAAACAGAAAATTAACCGGGTGAAAATAATTGTCATCCCGTTTGGTAATCTGAAAAGTGGCAATGGGGAATTATTGCTCCAGAAAGGGTAAATATTAATGAGAGCAGAAGCATATTGTGGTCTGAAACCTCCTTCTGTAAGCATTGAAAACACTGTTACACTGTTAATATGAGCTCCTTTTATGAAAAACCATGGCATAATAGTAGGCCATATACGTAGCAATGGTATTTGAAGCATGTAAGTGAATTAAATAAGTAAATAACGTAAATTAAGTGATTTAGATTTAGTTGTGTAGGTTGGTAGACACCACGCAGCTCAATTCTCATATGCAATTCTTTTTTGCAATGTCCATGTTAGATGTTTCTCATGCTTATTACATCCTGACACCTCAATAACTGTTGCATCGGTAGTCAAATTATGTTAATGTATCATTCAGGAAGGATGAAATTGTGCTCTGATTGGTTCTCACAGATGATGGTTGGGTGTGATGTGGACCGTTATTTTTGCTAAATTTTCTTCTTGCTCGGTCAAATAACAGCAATTGCAGTTAATTTGGCTGCAAAAAATAACTGTCCAGTTTACCTCTGTTACAGTCCTGTTCTGCTTTGGCCCTGTCTAGGAAGATGCCCAACAACTGCAGTATACAGAATACAGTGTAATACAGCCTGTATTTGGTTATGTTAAAACATAAGATATGATAAAACATGTCAGCAACTGACAGCAAAATTCAAAAGACAGACCCACATCAAAAGGAAACATTACATGTTTACCTAACATTTTTATTTAAATAATACACAAAAAACATCTCTGTACATTCGTTTTCAATCTTACATTAAAAAACAAACACTCTTATCTAGTAACATCGGAAGATTATTGTATTATCTTGCTTGGTTTGCAACTAGGACACCGTATCCAGGTTCAAAAGTTTACAACTCCCCTATTCACCTTTCTGAAGCCGTCAATTGGTCTGTGGTCCTTATAAAGGGACCTGGTCGTATTACTGTCTGTTATACCCTGAATGGAGCTCCACCTATCAAAGGTATCCAGTTATGGAAGTGATAGTGTCCCTTCCCCAGGCCCAATTTAGAGAGTTCCACTGAAGAACAATGTAGACGCTAGTTTTGGCAGTTTGCCAAAGCGCTAAGAGGGTGCGAAAGCTCTGAGATGGAACAGCTGTTTCTCTACCCTTGTCCTCTGCCCGGGGTTATTCAAGGCAAGAAAAGAAAAGAAGATCTTATCGTCTTCTTCTGATTCTCCTCGCTGCTGCTGTTGAAATCAAAGTGGCAAATATCCAGCATGTAGTCAATTCAGTCAACGCCAATCGCTCACTCTCCTGTCACTAGATCCTCTGCTATCGTTTGAATGGGAAACTTGTGCCATACATAAGAATACATACACTGGAACAAGCCAAGTCTCTGTGCATCCAGATCCATAGTTTATTATAGACTAAATATATAATCCAGGCTCCAATACAAATTCTAAGGATAATAATGTTTCATCAATACATGATTCAGCCGACCAAGAAATTCTCACAACAAACAGAGAATGTGAACAGAAGCATATCTAAATATATGAACCCTGATTGGCAATTGTAGAAAAATAAGATATTTTCCATGGCCAACATGAATGCTAATTGGAAGATTTAATAGGTTTTTCTCAATGGCTTAACCACATTTTTCTATTCTGAGAATAACCCCCCCCCCCCCAAAAAAAAGACTACTGCAAAAAATGAATGTTTTTGCCCACAATCCCAGAGGGGAAATACTTCTTCCATGGTGTATTAAAAAGGTTGCCTGTTATAACATGAATTCAGACTTCTGGTTGAACAATTGTGTAAATAAGTTTTGTACCCAAAATTATGCAAGTAATTTGTATAAATTGAGACTTCAGTATTTCAATTGTGTTTGACAAGCTATGTGCAAATTGTCAGTTTGCAAAAATAGAAATGCCTTAGCGCGGCTCAGGTGTCACAACAAGGCAATAAAGCAACAAACAGGAAATGGATTTGAATCAAGCTTAAACAGTGCACACACAATGGAGAGATTTGATTTTGTGTCTGAAAAAGGTAGGTGTTTCAAACTGCCACACAAGGCTGGCTTTGCTGTCAAAATAAATGCAGCGTGTTTCCAAGTCTTCCGTCTTCTTAAAAGGCGAAACATAATCTTTTTGTTGACTTGACTTGAGTCGTGGACTTTGTTGTCGAAGAAAACCATAGTGGCCCGATACCTCAGTCCTCGCAATGCTCATCCCTCTAGATTTAATAATTAATTTTGTTCCATTATTTGCTGTCAGTACACAGACCATGCATACAATATTTACATTCAATTGCAGTTAATACTCCAGTAGCTCTGCGTCTGAGACTCCTAGTGCAAAATGCATGTTGTGCACACAATGAACTGTTGTATAATGCAAGGGCCTTGAAATAGAAATGTTAAATTAGAGGTCAAAAACGTGCTAGAGGAGAGAAAAATATATTCCCATATTTTACATGCTAAAACAAATCTATTTCAATGTGGAAGAAAGGGGGGGTGGGTGGGTGGGGGGGGGGAGGCTTCCGGTGCAACTTGTAAGAATGGTTGGGGCAGTCAGATTTTGATCTAATGTGGAAAGGAAGTTGACATGAGAAACTAGTACTTCATCCCCGATCAACGTGAGTCCTGCAAGGGGCAGTGATGTCTCTCTGAAGGAAAAAGTCTTAGTTCTACATCTGAGGATAGAATGTATCAAGTTATAAGGACAGGATGTGGAAAATTAAGCATACATGACATAACCTCTTTGAGAAACGGCATTCCCTGATGAACCGTGACAGTGTTTAAAGTAAATTGTCAGAAAAGCATTACATTGGCGGCTGTTTGACTGACTTAGGCCCTGAATCTCTCCGACCAAAGAGATACAATTGCAGGTTCAACGTAATACATGGCTGACATAGAAGTCACAAGCTTGCTTGCTCGCTGGTTTGCTTGCCATTAAAATTGACCACCAACAATATCAATTTAAAACGAGGTGTTCGTCCAATGTCTTCTTCAGAAGGGGGTTCAGAACCCCCACAGGGGCAAAATTTTCTCCCCCTTTTCCTTAAGAGAGTGTAATCAATTACAGTGGTCCAGCATGTAACCTACGCTAGAACACACACACACACACACAGACACACACACACTGACACACACACACACTGACACACACACACTGACACACACACACTAACACACACACGGACACACACACACTGACACACACACACACTGACATACACACTGACACACACACACTGACACACACACACACACACACACTGACACACACACACACTGACCCACACACACAGACATACACACTGCTGTCATTTTCCCTGCTTTTATAAGTTTAAACATCACGGCTCACAAGCGAATTCACCGCTAAGAACAAGTTTTCACACCTTCAGAAAATGAGCAAACACGTGTGAAGAAGTAGAGGCGTGAGGGACAGATCATGTGTGTGTGTGTGAACTTAAAGTGTGAGTGTGTGTGTGTGTGTGTGTGAGAGCCAGAGAGACAAAAGTGGAGCGATATGGGAGCTGATACGCGGGTCTTGTTGCCCGGGGACAAAAAGCTAATCACATCTCCGAAGAAGCAGCACAAGAACGGATTTGAATTGTCGCTACCCATCCTGGATCTTTGTACGTTTGCATGTCAGCATGTTTAACGGGGGCACAAAGGGCCTTGCAACTAGAATGCGGACAGCCATTTATTTTTTATTTTTAAGCCAAGCACATGTTGTACTGGATGGTTATAATTAGACCTTCAGAGACAGCCTTTGTCTCAGCTAAGCGAATGCAGGCTGTGTCCACAGTCTCTGTTAACATCATTTCAACAAATCATGGCCCGGAATATTTTCCCTGCTAGATTTGACCGACAGTTTCAACGTCGGTCGGCTAGCTTGTGTAATGTATATTTTCGCAGTGGCCATTAGGCTAAAATAACAATCAGAAAGGAAATCAGAACAATGAAGGCCGTTCAAATTTATTTTTAACGATTTAATTAACGTTCCTCGCAGGTGGAAGAACATTCGAATGTTTGAACCTGGACATTTTTCCAGTAAGTCGCTCTGGATAAGAGCGCGTGCTAAATGACTAAGTGAAATCCCTCCAGATAGAGCCTGTCCAAGCTTTGTCAGAAACAGACTGCACCAACTGATCACTGTGACTCTGGATGATCTGAGTTCTGAGTGATGAGGTGAATCTGCGGCCAAACAGCAGCTGCCTCGTGTGGAGTTTGAGGATGAAACTTTCATTAACAGTGAAAGCTGTACGTCCTCGATTAAGATCTTCTTTAGGTTTGCATCCGTTTCCTCAAGCGCATTTTTACAGTGGATGATGAATGCAGGCATTTGGTGTAAAGCCTCAAGGGCGAGAAGGTTTGTCTGACAATGGGGGTAATTAATGAAGCAATTACTGATCTCCTGGACCTGGTGGGAGGTGGGGGGTGGGGGGAGGGGTGGGGGGGATAGCCCCCCTGCAGAAACACGTTGTCCATCTTGCTTAAGTTTTCCATATGTGTCAGGTCTTTATCTCCTCGCGAATGTCAGGAGAAAGGTAATGTATGAAAGACCACTTCGGATTGAGAGGTAATGAGAGAGCGCTTCAATGCTGCTGTGTGACCATGGGAGTGAAGTGGTGCTCTAGTCCTCCACGCCAGCGACGTAACATTGCTTTGCTGTCAGCAGATCTTCTTCCCTTTGTCGCCCTGGATTCAGCGTTCAGTCAAGGCAAGTAGGGTGAAGTGCCTTACCTAAGGACACGACGTCATGTCGGCCCAGTCGGGATTCGAACAACTTTCTGATCACCACCTCGATTCCCTCACCGCTCAGTCACTCAGACTCCCTCCCAACTTTCTTGTGAGAAAGACAAAAGTGGGATAAGGGGGGGAAAAAGGGGGAAAGTGAAAATGCACGGCTAAGTCAACGCTCTAAGGGCTGTGGCCGAACCTGTGTCTCCATGCATACGTAACAGCAGATGAAAGCGGTTAACCACGGGCTGACATGCTCATTTATCTTGAGCTTCGAGTTATTATGGCACTATAAACACTACATGCTCGAATGGAGCCTATTTGTCTTCAGGGCTGTGTACTCATGCCCTTCACTTGGATCGGGAAGTTTTGCCAGGATAACGTAGGCCATGTTTCCAAAGCCAAGGCCTTTGGGAATTCAATCTGTCTGTGTGCCAATGTAATCTGACTGCACTGCATCTGTAAAGATCGTGTAATGAAACCAAAAATTGTCACCTTCAACTTCGATACGAAGAGCATTTTTTTAACTATATTAATGAGCAACAAATTAAAGACCGGGTACGCTTTATTACTTTGCGATGAGTTTGTGGTGTATTACAGTGCACTTTTATACCTCTCGGAAGAAGGATGTCAATGGATTGTCTCGGTGTAGGGAGAGAAAAGGATTCCCATCGGAATCTTCCAGCATTCCACTCTAAAGAACTGTGCTCACCAGGTATTTGTTTAAGATTTCTGTGATGAGGGAGAAGAAATGAAGCATCGGAGACGGCTGGTGGTTATGGAAAGTTTTTCCTGTGGAGGCATGATGTTTTCGGCTGGGAGGGGCAAGAATGAGCTCTCTTAGATACATTTGAATTTCAGAGACTTTACGTTCTGCTTTTCTGGGGATTATATATATTTTTTTACACAGGTGAATCCGAAGACAACATCAAATCTATTTTTGTGTACACTTACCCTTCCATATCTAAGTTAAAGGGACTATCGGCCATAACACCAGTGTACTAGTTTCATAAAGACCCCTCTGATTCAGATTCTGATGAGAGAACATGATATCTGTCGCATTATTGAGTGTGAAACTTCTTATATACAGTCAACAGAACATGAGGGACAGATCCTGAGAGAAAGGCTCTAAATGGTTTGGTTTTCTAGTTGTTAGCATCAAGGCTAAGAAAGACTCCCATTGGCCAATTAAATGAAAGATAAATGTGACAGTATTTGTTTAGTTTTTTTCTGATGAAAAATGCATTTTGTTTTCAATAAATCATTTATTGGGTGTTCCAAGCTAAGTATAACCTCAAGAAACAGTGTTCGTGAGATTACCTGTTGTCATCACCAACCTTTGCTATTTTGTGGCATGTTTGTATTTTTTCACCTCACAGATAACACAATTGACTGCACTTGTGTCTGAGATTGAAAGAACAGAAAAAAATCTGTTCTTCAAAGATTGCTCATGAAATTCATTTCATCTATTTCTTGCTCCAAGTCCAACTATATTTCTTTATGTTCTACGGTCCAAAGCTTCAGAATTTACCAAGCCTTTTTTTTGTTGCAGAAAATTCAAACTAAAATCTTTACTGCCTAGTTACTTTGGATCACTCTGACTTTAGCTACAAAGGTCTTAACTTAAGCCGAATATACAACTGTTTTCCCCACGTCTATCAGAACAAGCCTGGAATGGTATACAAATAAAGTAACTGGATGTATGACGTGAAATGACAGTTAAGTTTTGGAGTAGCATCCCCCGATGGAGGGTAGACTGAAGACTGTTGCATACTTGAGTGTCGTGGCACTGCTCTGACTCCCTGGAGGAACACGACCTGTTCTGTCAGATGTCTAATCCAATTGTATATCTGTCTTTTATCAGGGATCTTTAATCATCGCTCATCAAAAATGCATTTAGTTTTTGGGGCGGGGTGGGGGGGGGGGGGGGGGGGGGGAATAAACCTTTGTCTGCAGTATCTATTGTCTGCCACCGGCCTAAACAGGATGCCTGAAAATGCTGCTCCAACAAAATAACTTTGCTGTTGAATGTGAAAGGTCAGCAGATGCAGTAGACTTGAGGAGGGCTTGATGGGAGATTTCCAGACCTGACAGCGTGCTTTCCATGTAAGAGGATATTTGACATGCTGTGGCAGTCACTGCCCGGAGAACTCAGCATGGTGATGTCTGTATCGCCCTCTTGAAAAGTGAGAGTGAGATGGAGTGAGGCAAGTTGGGCCCTAATCGAAAAACTAAAATGGAGAAAAATTGCCGGAATGGTACGCTTTACAAAACACCTAGATGTTCAAAGACACTCACACAAGACCTACTCACGCAATCACCCACCCGCATAAATAACCCGTCAAACATTTGAGATGTTTATACTAATATCAAATATACTAACTGGATATTCAAACATTTGATTTCCTTTTTTCTTCCGACGAAAGCAACTATTGGTTCAGTCGATAAGGACTTGCCTGCCGAGACAAACCGTAAAACAAACACAATTGATATGTACGTGACACTTTGATCATGGCAAATAATAAAGAAAGGATTAGATTTGTTTTCACAAAAGTCCAACAAACACGCTGACATTCAAAAGTTATCGTTCCTCTGCTAGTTTCATTAAATAGGTTTGGAGAGACTTGACCACGGTGCTCTGTGGTTGATTAAAGATCAAAGCATTATTCAGAGCTTCAAAAAGTAGGGAAGAGCCCAAAATGAGAGCTGAATGCTTGTGAAAACAGATAATAATAAGATCACCTCATTTACGGATAACGAAGTTCAGGAGATGCGAAGAAAAGTGGTTAGAGTTCGAGTGACCTATCGGAAAGTTATTTTCTTTTTCCAGCTGTGGGCAGAATGGGCCACCTGAATTTGGGAATTTTACATCGTTCATCTTCGACCTCATCAGGGCCATGCGGCACAATAAGGGTGGTTCAGAAGGTTCAAACCCTTGCTGGGCCAACATGATGTTGTGTCCTTGGGCGAGGCACTTCACCTTACTTGTCTCAGGGGAGAACGCCCCTGTACTTGCTGTAAATCGCTCTGGGTTAGAGCATCTGCTAAATGACTAAATGTCATCTCATCGGCAGTAATCATTGATCAAATGAACTTCTCTATTATGGACTGGGAGGCTCACGGATCGGTCGTGCAGTATTACTGTATAAATATGATCCCGGAACGCGGCTCATCTATTTCTGATTTCCGATGGAAGGGGGGAAGTCATCTCCGTGCAGACCTGCTCATCATCATTTTAATAAGTTCGGAACATTGGAGAACTTGAGCAACGCTTCATGTTCACACAGACTGCCCCTGTCTGTGGTAGGTTGGTGTTATCTTTTAATCTGGAGGTATTGGGGCTTTTAATTTGACACAAATTCACGGGAAGTATTATATATATATATATATACACATAATATATACATCAGCATCAGATGATTGTGTTAGGGAGGTTGTTAAATAACCTTGGGTTGAGGATCAAATAGCAGAACTGACTTTGAAGGCTCCAAACAGTTCATTATCATTAGCTGTCTATTAGAGTAATCGACAACGCTATTTTAAGAATTAACACAATATTAGGTCTTCAAAGGAATGAGATACATGAATAATGTGAAAAATGGAAGGTGTTTAATTAGATTTTTATATTTGGGGGAACTCAATTATTCAAACCTCAACTTTATCCATTTCAAAGTGTCTTTAAAAGGAAAAGTTCCCTATGGCCATTCAATTGACAGCAAGGGTTTAAAATGGACAGAAAACTTCCCCGCAACCAGCGTTAGAATGAAACCGGACTCTAATGAAAAACAAAGTCAGAGGGACGATCGCAATAATCGCTTTCATACTTTCAAGTCCACTTCTCTCTAATTAAAGCTTCATAAGAGAGGTGGGAAGGATCGGAGAAACCGCGATGGAAAGAATCGAAAGGTCCAACAGCGATGCTCCAGGATGAACGAGAGGATATGAGCAACATTAATAATGAAGGCAAAAGTGACAGACAGGGAGAAGATGGACGGCAGCCCGGGAGACGAGGCTCCTCCTCGCCACAGGGGTCAAGCTGACACGGGACGGCTCTGACACGTCTCCTTCTGATTGGCAGGCTACCGCACCGTGGCGTCCATTTATGATGATAATGTATGCGCCACGCCAAGCCGCGGCGTTCCCGTTCGTCTCCGTCCGTTGAATGCCAATGAACGGATGTTTCACCTGCTTTAACGTGAAACCCCCATTCCTCAGGGGTTAATGATGCACAAGAAGAAGGAGCCGCTGAACAAACAACCTCGACAGCCGGCTTTTCCCACGTGGATATTTGGGGCGGGATTTCATTCCCAACTCCCAGACACATCCGTCTCTCCAGGCGTGAACTCGAAAGGGGTCAGATGGGGTCAACAGGGGTGCGTCAACCATTTACCGTACGGATCAAACAAGTCGAAAGAGCCAAACTACATTTAAATCCTTCTTTCTTTCATGTGTTTGGATTAATTATTGGCTGGGGGCCTTGTTTTGAGAAGGCATTGACTGCCAAAGAGATGAGATGCAATCCATTCTACGGAGCTCTGTGAAAGATCTCAATTAAGATAGGTCTGAGTGAATACAGCTCAAAGTGCTGAGCTACCTCCCCGAGTCCGACAATGAAAGGAGGCAATTTAAAAAACCGGGACGGCAAACTCAACTGTATGAAAGATCCTCCGAAGATGGTGTCAGAGTTTCACAACGCCTTTCGTTATTTACTCTTTCGTCCATTGTTTTAAGAGCTCAAGACTGCTGGGATGCGGAAATCAGACGGAGTCGGGGCGATGTGTCTTCCTTTCAGTGTCAGAGAAAATGGGCCACACAATGGTGGATGGAAAATGCGTGTGGAAATGGAAACGTCCACTTCATGTTTCAGTATATGGCTTGACAGCTCTTGGTAGAGGAAAGCTGGAGTGATATTGGTACAAAGGAGTAAACATACAGTAGGCCTATATGAGAAGAATCATATGAAAAAGGATCAATTATGCGTCTAAACAGCACAAGCTCTTTTAGGGGATACTCCATGCTGGGCTTCTCTGGGTAATGTCTTTTTCGTCCAGTACAGCCTTGGGGTTAAGGTGAGCTTCCAAGTGTTGGAAGACAGCAGGAATCCTAATCAGCAGCTCAATGAGCCAAAAGTCAAGTTTTGGGGGGCCTAAATGTTTGATAACCTTATTTGAATTCTCTCTGTACAGGGGCAAAGGTGCCAATTTTCCTTGACATTTGGGCTTGATGACAGACAGGAGAATGTTCTGTTACTCCTTAATAGGATTTAGACTAAAAGGCCAACCTTGGCTGAACGACAATGAAATCCCTGACATTTCTCCCCATTGCTACATCAATAACTAGACCAGCTAATACACTGGCTTCGCAGAAAAGAAATATATTACTCCCGATCTAAAATCCTAATACTGTATATTTCAAATTAAACACGTAGAAACTTTTAAGATACGGTAAGTTTATTATTACCTAATAAATCGCATGACTCACTTTTCTCAATAAAATATTGATATGTTCTGTCTATTTGCATTAGAGTGATCTATGTTTGCCGAATCATGAGAAATGGGAGAAAACGTATAGCCCCTCTCTAAATACGACAAACATTTGACCTTTAAATGGACACAAAGGACGTGGTTTTTAATTATCGTGTAAATGTCAGCGTGTCTGAAGGTGAACCATGGTGAAATGATATATATTTGTTTTATTTAATTAATATCCTTTGAGTGTGTAAATGGTTAATACCTTCCTTGGTTTATCTGAAGGTGTACCTGACATTGTGTTGGTCACTCAGGTAAAGAGGCTACTGAGACAAATTGACGACACAAAACAATGGGTGGAAGTATGTATGAAGTTTCGAAAGATGGCTAAGTTTGAAGTTGTCCAGCACACTTGGTAGAATTGTTGTCATCACAGTGCAAACGCAAAATGTTCTTGAGCCAAATTAGACTCAAATCTCTAAACGGAGGCAACCGACATGCTTGCATAGAGCAAATAAGAAGAAACTATTTTGAGGACATTAACATTTTGTAATAACAAGCATCCGCCTAGCAATTAGCCATCAAGAGCTACTTTTTGTCAAAATGTTTCTCGCTACATCTTCAACTGCCTTTGGGCATTGGTGTAAAACTAGAGGGCCAAGAGGATGCCGGCTTTCACGTCAACCAAGCGTTACACCAGCTGATTCCACTAAGTAGAGAACCTCGCACCTTCTAGGCCCTCTCAATGGCACGACTCTGACACCACTGCCTTAGGGGAAGTCTGTGGTCTGTGTTCTGCAGAACAGGAGCAGCAAAATAGCCAAAAGCTCAGCAGTTGTGTCCAATGAATGGAAATAAACGCTTGATAAACATAGCATGACACCCATCCAAATATATTCAATTAAAATAACCCCACTGGGAATAAAAGAATACACAAACAAATGGTATTAAATCCAAATCATCTCCTCATCCCTGGACTGCATGCTTAATTAGATCGATTTACTCACTCCCTCGCAAAGGGACTTTTGATCCAAGCTGGGAGAAGAGCACATGAAGGTATATGAAGGAGGCTTGCTAAGGTTGGAGGAACATGCCATGCAATTTCATACCCGCATGCTTAATTTTGTTTACCATGTCAACTCCTTGCATCTTTGTTGGATCCTTTACAACAAGATGCACTAGAAGAAGTAGAAAAACAGGTCTGACATTCAGATTGCCTTTTAATTTCCATAATAGCTGCTGAGTTGCTGAAAGGAGGCCCTCTCCCTTGCGAATGGGAAATGTAAGGTTTCTATGTAATCATCAATGAGCATAAAAACTTGGTGAACCGACAGCAGACATTTATTATGCTCTAGAGTCGTGTTAGACCAACTAGCAATTATCAAAGTCAGAAGACACTTGGAGCAGCTCTTGAATAACTTCAAAAAAATCCCTCATTTCTTTTGGTGGTTGATGCCGACTGACTCCACAGAAGAGCGCAATGAAGCACAGATTCAGAAAAGCCTACAGCCATCAATTGAAAAGGCCCATTTAGAACGCATTCTTTTCCACTGGCTGAACTCATACTTTCTCCTGCAAATCCGAAAGGTGAATTTGGCTCTGTCCGCAGTGCCTATTAAGATCTTAAGCCACGAGGAGTCAACTTAATGTGCCAAAATATAGATTTGTTCATTGTTAGGAAGGTACTTTAGTGTAATCTCTGAATCTAACACATCTCTCCCTACCATCTAAAACCGTGCACACAATCAACACCCCCCCCCCCCCCCCCCCCCCCCCTATTAACCAAGGGCACCTTTCTTTCACACTGTATTCCTTTCACAGTCTTAATATGTGAACACACTCTACGTTTAGAAACAAATGTAGTCTGCTGCCAGTTATGTAAATTTCGACTAGATATATATTTTTTTTTGGGAAGGCCCTGTCATTGTTGATTGTGTCATTTGGTAGCTGTTCGATAGCGATAAAGCTTCGGTGGAGAGCAATCTCTACTGGATTCAATTGGAACCTAGTGGACTGGAAAGCTTTAGCTTACCCCAGCAACGAGCGGATTTGCCAAAAGTAGTATTTCTCTGCTTCGCTCCTCAAACATAGCTGGGAATCTGTTCAAAGAGGCCCATGTCTGAGCGAGGAAAATATATTAACATTGCGTTCAGGAGAAGCAGAGTGAGATATCTCTGCTTGACTGTGGGCTCCAGGGCTCAAGACAAACACACACGCTTCGGAATTGTGTTGGCCCTCAAATCAGCTTACTGTTTCACTACTGAGGGAAGTTAGTGCAGAGCTTGCAGTGCGGTTACCGTTCCCCAAAAAATCATAAAAAGTACATTATTCAGTCATAACTTTCATTTCTGTGTTGTTCTGTGTTGTTCTGTGTTGTTCTGTGTTGTTCTGTGTTGTTCTGTGTTGTCTGTGTTGTCTGTGTTGTCTGTGTTGTTCTGTGTTGTTCTGTGTTGTCTGTGTTGTCTGTGTTGTTCTGTGTTGTTCTGTGTTGTTCTGTGTTGTCTGTGTTGTCTGTGTTGTTCTGTGTTGTTCTGTGTTGTCTGTGTTGTTCTGTGTTGTTCTGTGTTGTTCTGTGTTGTCTGTGTTGTCTGTGTTGTTCTGTGTTGTTCTGTGTTGTTCTGTGTTGTTCTGTGTTGTTCTGTGGCGTCTGTGTTGTCTGTGTTGTTCTGTGTTGTTCTGTGTTGTTCTGTGTTGTTCTGTGTTGTTCTGTGTTGTCTGTGGTGTTCTGTGTTGTTCTGTGTTGTTCTGTGTTGTTCTGTGTTGTTCTGTGTTGTCTGTGTTGTTCTGTGTTGTTCTGTGTTGTTCTGTGTTGTTCTGTGTTGTTCTGTGTTGTTCTGTGTTGTTCTGTGTTGTTCTGTGTTGTTCTGTGTTGTTCTGTGTTGTTGTCATCCAATGGTTGGAAGTAGAATACTAGTAACCTGCTGGCAAGATATAATATGGACATGTGTAGCTGTTCGGCTCATCGATTCTGACCAAGATGACATTGTAGAGGTCCCTGCATTGTGTCATCTTTTGCAGTGTGTCAACGTGTTCTAATCAAAAGATTAAAGGATATTCGTCTTCTGTAAATAGGGTCCATTTTAGGCTTACTGCACATCACAACGCTTCCCCGGGACTTTGTGTCATAAGCCTTTGGAATTAGAATTCTTAATTACGGTACTTTAGAGAACTGTGGAGCTGAGGGTTCTCGATTACCCAGAAGAAAATGTCCATTTCAGAACATGCTGTACATGAAAGAGTCTAGGTGGTACATAATACACTTCTGAAGTGTCTGTTCATTCAGGTCATATTTTCTAAACATTGCGCCCGATATATTTTTTGCATATATACTTTGGTGCATTTGTTGTAGAACATACTGTTCTCTACTGAACTCTTGTTTCATTAATTGGGACACATAGAACAAACAAAAGGTAACAGTTCTAAAGTGTACGCTTATTTTTAGGTCTTGTTATTATTCATATAAAACAACTCGAAGCAGTTACTGTTATATATAACCAAATATCAGTTTGGCTTCATGTACAGTACAGTGAGAGCTGTCAGAGAAACTACTCATTTTCTCCACCTTGTGAAATGCGTCACACTGGTTTCACAGTAAGCAATAAGCCACAGCATGCACTAAAAGGCATTTAAAGTCAACCATGGGCTTTCAGCTGCTAATGCAGCACATCCCTGGTTCTATCAGACAGTTCCATTATGACAAGTCCAGTTTCTGACAAGCACTATGTGAATAAGGAAACTATGTATAAAAAAAAAGTGCTTCATTTTACTGCCACACAAGGTAATGTGTCTCAATCAGGTTTTTGCAAACACGGTGACATTGCTAATGGTTTCATTATATATATATATACCATTCTTGTTTGTGTTCAAGAAAAAAAAAACGAATTAGTTTAGTGTGATATTCTGTCTATTTTGACACCTATTTGCATAATATTTGAACGATGAAACTTATGCTAATTTATCCGCCTGTTTGATGCGTCTGAGGACATATTTCAAAAGGAACGAGCCAGAGAAACCGAGAGCACTTCCACAGTCCCCAAAAGCAAAGGCATGATCAGCAAAAGGATGACCTCCCTGTCCAAACAGATGGCTCTGCCTCTTTGCCAGCCAGAATGCACGGGGGGGGTGGGGGGGGGAGCAAAGACAAAGTCTCGCAAATACGAAAGTTAGGCGACAACTTTTCTATGGGATTATTCCAGAGCCATGATGGAAGATGGTGATCTTTCAACAGAGTTTCCGGGGGAGTCACGTGGCTCAGCGGTTAAGGTGTTGGGCTAGTGGTGGTAAGGTTGCGAGTTCGATTCCTTGGCTGTGGCTACATGACGTTGTGGTCCGTACTTGCTGTAAGTCGCCCTGTATAAGAGTGTCTGATAAATGCGGGGGTGTCCAATCCTGGTCCTCGAGAGCCCCTGACAGTTTTAGACGTTTCCCTGCTCCAGCACACCTGACTGAATGAAAAGGTAATTATGAGGCTTCCACAGAGCTTGATAACCACCCCTTCATTAGACTCAGGTGTGCTGGAGCAGGGAAACGTCTAAAACTGTCAAGACAGGGGCTCTCGAGGACCAGGATTGGACACCCCTAGCTAAATGTATATGACAAGCAAATGGAGAAGAAAGGAAGAAAGCTTTTAGGTTTGACTGGTTTCAATGTGCACATCATGGAGCGTACTTGTGCATCTGCACCGTTTGAACGAAGAAGTGACCGATTCAACTTGGTTACGCTACACAGAAGATGCCACCGACTGCTATTTGTTACTGCAGCAACATCGGTAAGGTTGTTGTGACACCAGTGTATAACTTCTTGACTATCTGTTCTGATACCGAAAGGATTTCTGAGGGGATTGCCGGACCCACTTCACCACAAGTATCCTGTTCCTGCTCATGTTTCCATGGAAACCATGTAAGGGCCAAGCTCTTATCGCTGCTACTGTGTGGAAAAAATGACCCCCCCTAACCCCTGTGATACAATTTGGTCATTATTTAATATTTTTCTCCAGGAAACCTAACCTTAAGTGTCTAGGTAAGACTGCTGAAATATATTTCAACAACACACCTGTCAGTCAATCACCCCAGCCTACTGTCAAAATACACATATTGCCCCCATCTTCCCCAAATACATCATTTCAGTTCAGGTCCCACAGACTTTTGGTAAAAGGTTGACATAAGCGGACATGTAAGCTAGCTATGTGATCCATTAAAAGACAAGCTATTGTGCTCCTGCAAAATCATACTATTTTCAGAGCTCCGGGCATTCAACGGGCGGAATTATGAAACAGGATGTCATCGCAGCGCACACCCTAGAAAGCATGCTCCTCCGCCTGAAAGCTGAAATATTCAGAAGAAACTTTCTAATTCCAAGTGACATCACCAGCCGCGCCTTCATGAAAAGGTTGTTAAGCAATCCATTCCTTTCGGGGGATGGGTAATAGTATCAAAATGATGAAAAGGCAACTTCACATGAATTCCTGGACTTTTCTGCATCAGAGAAAATAAGGTCATCCTTATAATGAAACACACAGAGAGAGAGAGGTAGAGAGAGGGAGATTGCTCCCATAAACCCAATAGATTCACATAAAAAGTACTGAGTCATTGCAGATCCTAAAGTGTCCTGTTTAAATACAGGGTGGTATGGTCCATGTCATAATCAAACATGGCTGCTCGATTAGTACCTCATCTTTTCCGCATTCATTCTAATTTTCGAAATACAGACATATAACTCCTGAGGACAAAGTCACCCTCCATTCCATATCAACGCTAATCAAATGTGAGTAGCCAATACAGTGAAGCCTTGAATGCCTTAAACACTGAACATACTTTCATTACTCGTATGCGACAATGGACCATAACTCTGGTGAGGCTGTCTGCTATCCCCATGGTAACGGAATTAGACTTTTGCTATCTCTCAGGTGGACAGCAGGAATTTTTCCCTTTGGTATCCTAACCCTATCTGGAACGCTGAGATTCATGACCGACTCCACAGCAGCTCGGTGGCAGCTGTGCTCTTCTCAGGGAGAAGCCGATTGATGCCCGAACCCGTGTCATTCGGTCATTATCGTCGGAGACGATCGCCTTCTTGGGATCCGAGTGAAAATATGCCACTTGCGGAGAAAAAACAAGGCAACATGTTGTTATTCATAGCATTGTGTGCGTGTTTGTTTGTTTGAGTGTGTTTGTTTGTTTGTTTGTGTGTGTGTGAGTGCTTGTGAATGTGCGTCGTGCTCTTCTGGCCCTACGCTACTCCATCTCGACTTTGAAACTCATACTTTCCATTTCGCACTTCTGGCTCCACTCGATTGGCTCTCTAACTCCCCTCCTCCCCGCACATGATTCCGCCCTCATCCCAGCACACCTGGCTCTATTTAAATTTTAATACCTTCTTGCGGCATTCATTAAGAGTGTAATTGTTCTGCTTCTTCATTACGCGCCCTTGCCCATAGCTGCAGAGAATGCAGATACCGCTGTTTCTCGCTGGTGCGCTGCTAATGACCGAAGGCTGGGAACACCAGCTTCCACCACAGATTGAACACGAAGGTTTGGAGAGCAGCAATCACCGTCCCCCTTATGTCTTCTGCAGATGCGTGAATTCATTTCGGAGATGGGCTTCCTCAGATTGAAATCCCACAGTCATCTTAACAGTAGCAGGAAAAGCTCATCCGGATTCTTCCGAAACAACAGGCGTTCAGCGTGGCAAAGAATTTCAAGTTTTCTCTCAAAGGTTAGCTGATGAATTGGTGTGAATCCACTGATGAGGAAATATCATTTTCGGAGTGCAAAGTTATTTTAAGTGTCAATTTGGGCCGTTGGTGAAGTAGGCCGATCTAGAGTATGAACTCATTTAAACAGAGTTCTTTATTGAAGGCAATTCCAGCTCATGTATCCTGTGGTCCTTCACCATCGTGGACCAATCATTTGATCCAAGGGCACATGTACACAGCGCATACATATTTATTACTTTCTTGTGCTGTAAATGTTAAATTTCCCATTTTGTCACGTTTAAGATGCAGTTCTTGTACTTGCACACCTTCTGCACCCATAAGGCTGTTGCTGCAATGCTCGTCGTTGAAGTTGGTCTTATTTTTCTCCGGACGAAAGCTACCATACTTGACGCTCCTCCAACCCTATTTCAGAATATGCTAAAGCCTCCATTTCCCCATTCTGGAGGATTTTTTCTTCCTTGGCTATTCTTCTTCACCGTGAATAATGCCTTGTTCAGAATGAGCTCTTTCGCCACAGAATCACAAGTGAGCTGGGATAGACAAACGTGAGAGCACCTGTTCAGCGTACAAAAAAACCCTGTAAAACACCTACGGTAAAAGTAAATGGCTTCCATATCTACATCCCTGCCTGTCTAATTATTTTCGTTCTACCCAGACCGCGTGTGCATTAATCTGTATGATTTTTATCTCTTGACTTTCATCATGCAATCAGGCCTAATCTCTGCTGACAACTGGCGGGTGATCAATAAAAGAGGGAGACAAAAATAATGCACAACCCCTGAGAACACTTTGTGCAGGTCACCGAGAGAGAAAAACCCCCCACTTCACAGCATAATACCCATGCTGCCATTTAAGCTCTGCTTTCTCCAATTGGAATTCATGCCTGCCCCTGTGCCCATGGTAGAGGCTTGACAGTTATCAAACCATTAATTAAGGCTGCGTCAAATCTACCTTTGGATCTCAGCAAAGGGGGTAACTGGCTGGCTTGACATTCTTGTTTGCAACATGCACGAGAGACTTAGAAAGCAACCTCTTCAGGGACAGAGTCAAAGAGGCTCGGTTCAACACACAGACGAGTCTCCTCGAACCATTGGAGAGCCTCTGCTGTATTCATGCATCGTGTAAAGCAGTGAAAGGTTCCAAAGCAGTTTACATGGCGGCAGTATTCAAACTGAATATTAAAACAAAAGCCAAGCCTTTTCCAGCTTTTGAAAATACCTATTCTCTGTTTTGCTACGTACATTAGCCGTGGCTACACCATTCGCCTTCCAGCCCTCTCGGGGGGCCCTGCTTCAGACCTGTGTGGTAAACTGGCGAATTGCGATCTCAACAGGGCTCCGATGTCCACCTGTTTGCGACCTCATCGTAAACCTTAGCTCCATAAACATCCGCATAAAGAGCTGATCTAAAACCAAGATGGCCTCCGCCGGACCAATAAACATGAGCAATATACTATATAAGAGCTCAGGGAGAAGCAGACAGGGGGAGGAAGAAAAAAAAAAGAAGTGAAAACCTTTATTTGTTTCAGATATATCTTGCTGCCAGACACTCCAGCCGACACTCTCTCCCCTCACGATATCATTCCCTCGGCCGCTCGAGCGTCGTAATCTAGTTCTTCCAGCACACAGGATTTATTCTTGTGTTATTCCAGCCCCCCGGAGAGCCGTGAGAAGGGACTGTGGCGCTGGAGGTTGTCTGACAGGCTGAGGGGGGGGTGAGGGGGGTGTTTGGACACTTCTGTGAGAGGCACCGACTGGTCAGACTTCCTGTGGTGACATTCTGAAGATAAAGGTGGATAACTTTCAGCAGCCCAAAATACCAAAGTTTGAGTGTCTTCGTCGTTCGCCGTTTCCTGGACTACAATTACACGCACTGGTCTTGATTGCGATAGGTCCGTGACTCGTACTCCATTATAGGTTTCCGGTAAAACAACGCTAGACGTGTTAAGAGTTTTGAATCAGCGTGTTTTTCTCCATCCGTGCTAAAATGCCTGGATGGCTGGACAGCTGGATAAGGGGTGCCTTGGCATCAGTTGAAAGGAATGTCACATTGCAAACACAGTTCAGGAACTGCTAGTTTTGACAGAGTGAGAAGGGCGGGATGGAGATGGAAGTAGATAGTTTGAAAGAGACTGTTCGTGTGCATGTGTATAATAGTTAATCTTTATCCAATCATAGAATTCTTTCCGCCGAACAAAGGGAACAAAATCAGTAGAAAGTAGACCAACTCTGCATCCAGAAAACTTGCATTTTTATTCCAAACTGCAATCACAGATTCATTTGAAGAGCTTTGATTGGGGGAAAAGTATAAAAATGACAGTGCATCCGTTATCTCTTGAGCAAGTAGGACAAATACAGAACACCTAAAGCTGCCGTAAAATGGCTTCCAGACAGAGAAAAATTGTGAATCATTAAAATGGAGGCAGGATGAGGAGGAGGTGGGGGGGGGGGGGGGGGAACCTACTGGGAAAAGAACCAAACTTCGCTTTTTACATTTTCTTATCACCGTTTGCAAGCGACAAACCGAAATGCTGCAAATGACAAATTTTTCAAAGAGATCGGAATACATTGAACGGGGGGGGGGGGGGGGGGGGGGGGGGGCTGAGGGTGGGGGTGCTTTGAGAGAATCTGTTCCTTTCATATGTTCATTGCTTTGTGAACACAGCCTGTGTTTGGGTTTATTGATAATGATAAAATGGACTTGAAAGATCCCATTTAAGCCGTCGGTGAACGATTTGTTCTTCAGAGTCAGTATTGTTTGATGCCAATTTTTTTCTGATTAGAGACCGGCAATGGATGCCTTGGAACCAGTGTCTCTTTTTCCCTTCAAAAAAACAAAAACAACGGCAAATGTTGTCGTTAACGACTGTGGTGCTTGAAGAAAACAAAAGAGTATTTCGCTGCTTCGTCCAAACAGATTCATCATGAATTGGTTTTAGTATCTTTAAGATTTGAGGATTCAGACTTACTGTTATCTTCTGCCTTCTGTATGAGTCCAAAGAAAACAAAACATCCTATTTATCATGACACTGTTTCCTTTAATGCCCAAAACAAGCAATCAAATGGTTCTACACTCCACATGTGTTCTTCGACTCCAGCGTGGAGTCTCTGTCTGCTGTGTACTGGGCCAAACACCTGATGGAAACTTCGATCCATCTACCTTAGATCTTTCGACGTCTTCCAAGACCTTACACAATGGAGATCTCCAGCCTGGATCTTGGCTTATCAGAGAGAAGAATAAAAGTTACTGTGGATTACATGTCTGAAAGGTCCCTGAGAGCTCCCATTGATAACGCTGAATAACAGGGCAGAAGCGTGTAGTCACAGTTTACTGCCCCCCCCCCCCCCAAGGATGCGATGGTGGTTTGCTTTTAAGAGCCGACAAGAAACAGTTTTTCTGTATCAGAAGGTGCTTCTATGTCCAGGCTTTAGGGAAGGCATGGGAGGGTGCAGGTGCACCCCTTCCTATCGAATCATCAGTCGAGGAGCAGCCCATGTGACTCACAGATCAGGGGGAAGGGGAGCCGCTGGAATCTGCTTCGGGAACAGGTCTAGTGGTCAGATGGGTTTTCTCATTCATTGCCAACACATTGTTGTGATAAGAGTCAAGTCAAGCTAGTGAACTGCAGGTACGGACATGGATAAACATACGAACAACAGAACAGATTCATTATTTGAATCAGTTGGAGATTTGACTTCAAAATGGGGCTCGTCAAAGTGCATATCTCTAATGGATCGGCCTTAATTTAGCATTGATCTTTGAGAGTATTCCGCATCAATGGAAAAGCCCGGTCCACTAGAATATTGAGCTTTCTCAAAACTTCCTGACAGTGGAAGATTGACTTGATGTGAGTACACAAAGAAAAAAGTACACACTGTGCGGGGATTTATATTTACTCCTTAAACTACCAAAACCCATCTCATGTCAGGTGCAGTAAGGGGAGGGATTTCGTCTGAGAAACCGTCTGAAATCCTGTCATCCAACTGAAGGAAAAAAAAGAATTGATTATTTTCTCCTCATCTCGGACATGTTCTGCCCCACTGTTGCCCTACGACGTGAGCAAAACTTAATACGTTATATATGATTCTACTCATTCTGACATAGGAGAGCGCAAATAAGAGAGGGGAGAGAAAACTAACAATCCCTTAGGAACACTCTCTCTCTGTGTGTTTATAAAAGACTGTCTTTGCACAAGTAAGTGAATTGCCTGACAGGGATGTAATAGTCCGCATCCAAACCCCATCCACTACGTTGTAAAATAAGTAAACGACGACCGTATATTACCGCAGCTGGACGACCATATTGTTAACAACTCAATCGATAGTGCCAATGCATATCATGATTATGCATAAAAACTAAGCGATCTTCAATAATGGTGTGTATTGGCATAATGATAAACAGTGTGGGTTGCGATATGCAGCAACAGACCTATGTGTTCTTGTAGTCAGACAGCTCCCTGGTACTCATCAGGGATGGTTCAGATAGCTGCCAAGATGCAGCAGGAGCAGCCATTGTGTGCATGAACATACCAAGGATACCAACGTCAGCGGTTCTTTCAAAACCAAAGGTTTGAGGTTGTTGCCAAAATTGTTCCGTAAATTACACAAGTTCTCTTCAATTAGCCGTCGATTAAAAAGGGATTTGGTTGCTTTTGTCACATATTAGGCCACTGAAGAGAGCTAAGACACACAGATTCTGTTGGATTTACAAGGATGTCTTTATGTCTTTGGAGAAAGGCGCCTCTGATTTGCATGTTCAAGGAAGAGCCACACTAAAGAGACTACTTCAAATTCTTAATTCCCCTGTTGTTTTCCAAAAGGTCACTGAACGGGAAGTTGTGACAAACGACCAAAGCTTAACCTTTTCGTTTTTTAGAGAAACCAACTCAGCCATTCCCACCAATCTGTGGTGAAGATCTTGTAAGCCTGTAGTCAAATCATAGAGGATTGAGTTGAATGGGACTAGCTGATCTGGGGTGGGCAGTGTGGCATTCATTACAAAGGGACATTTGATATAATTGTGCAAACGGTGATTTGTCTCAAACTATAAGTAAACAAACCAAACTATAAGGAGATCATTATAACAACAAAAACAAATCTAAAAATAAATAAACCCTTCCTAAAGAAATGATTGGTAGTTTTCAGTCACTGAGCAACCACACTTTTGCTCGGGTTACTCTTGTATATTATGTATTTTAGGCGATCATTAGGATATTTTAGGATGTTTTATTGTTGTCAGTTTTGCAATGGCATTTTTATTGTTAATTGTTGAACAATGTGCAGTTCAACATCTTAATGGATACTGTCACATTCATAATTTCTCCAAAAATACATTATCATTCGAGATGTTTCTACTTGACCAAACCTTGTAAATGAATTATCTACCATGACAATGAACGTAAATTATGTTCGTAATTAGGAAGAATGAACATGAACATAGGTTTAAACAAATTAACGATTTAATAATTTCAGTTTTCCAAAACAGGTGAGCAGTGATTGCTATGCAAGGGGGGACCGCTTCACCCCTGAAAAAGAAGAAAGCAAAATCAATTTCAGACAGCATCTCTCGGCTGCCTGTATTTGGTTCACATCACAATTATCACAGTCTCTGTGTAATTGTCATTCTCCTACTCCGGTTCCCTGCATGAATGTGGCAAACTAGTTGACTGTTCCTTCTACTGACAAGCTTCTTATGGCCACTGCAGAGGCATCACCACTCAGTCCATGGTGTGAGGTCGCAAGATTGACCATTTATTCATCACATTGGTCATTGAGAAGGACTGAGTCCAGGTACTTTATTTCTAAAAGCAAGTTTTGGACTGCGGAGCAATTCATGTGTCACACAACTCAGAGGTAAAAATATTAGGTTAGGCCTGTGTATTAGTGTCACAGAGTTCAACTGCAAATTGTAACAAATTATAACTTGACATTTGAGCGAGTATTTGTTGAAATTGTAAATGTGAAACGCCCTTGTCCTTTTGAATGTAGAAGTGCTTAACCCGGATTGTGACTTGACACAGTTATAAGTAAGTTAGCAATTCGGGCCTTTCAAAGTCAATGGTAGTTCAACCTTTCATCTTGTCTCCCTCGCCGTCTGGGATGCATGGTATGGAAGGCAACGGCGCCAACACAGACGGAAGGCAAACACCACGTGTTTGAGTATAGAAAGTAGTCAAACTAACCGGGAATTAGAAATTCAAGAAACGTGCTTCAGGGACATTGGCTGATAGGAGTTCGCTCAGCTCCCCCTGAGCTCCACGCAGTCAAGAGAGACTGATCTCCATTCCCTCCGCTGATGTCATGATGTGATACATAAAGCTTGGACGCCGTGCCATTCTCTATCACTGTCAATCTCTTCCCTCGCCCACCTCCAGACAGGCTTTCCATGCTGATAGGGCCAGGCCGCTAGGACGGGGGCCACGGGGGCATGCTCTGGGGAAGTTAATGTGTATTTACATGGGAAGATAAATAGTTTGCTCATATCAACTCGGGGGGCTCCTGTCAGAGTCCAAAAGGAAGCAGGTGTCAGTCGTGACAGGCTCCTGTTGAGGAAATCGCCAACGCACCGTGACAAGACAGGCCGGACTGGGAAGCAGCTCCATATGCACGGATTCGAGCAGCAGTTTGGAGACGGAGGAAATTGTGTTAGTGAGAGGAAATTAATTCTAATCTTGAAATATACCCCGAGGCAGTGTTAAATGCATTAAGAGTTGTTCAAGAGAGGGAAATACGTTATTAGAAATGACTAATTGTAAAAACGTCTTGCACAAGAGCAATTTCCTTTCATGTTCCTTAAACATGGGACTACTTAAGCCATATTTGGAATAAATCAGAACGCGTGGGTTTCATCCTGCGGTCTTACTGGCAAATTCATGGGTGAGTATCGAGCCGCTTCCGCAGAAGTACAAGGTTCTGCTCATTGATCCAGATACGCTCCCAGTCTGACGGACACAAGCTCCCTCAAGTCCAGAATCCAGCTCTTCTCGGCTAACGGTTCCACCTGAGGACTTCTGTCAATCATAGCCGACGCTGGAGATATGCTCGGGGGTCATTTTGGCCCTGACACCTTCTGGAGGGAATCACAGGGCCTAATATCTCGCTTCACATCACACTCCGCTTGGCGCAGTCATGTCAAACTCGACCGTAAGTGCTCGCAAAACACCAGGTACAGATGTTAGGTGTCGTCAGGTGGTGAAGTTGCCACGCATGAGGAATGTCCTCACGAACCGACAGTCGAAAAATCTGAAATGTGTCAACTGATCAAGCGTCACATGTTCAGATATCTTATCGGCGTATGCATATGAGGAAAATGTAATTACTTATGACTGTGTTTCAACCGCCGCAGACCATAGATTGATCAATACCCTACCATCGCATTTGTAACGTCATTAGGCTGACTCGTCCCAATAAAGCATTATTAATGCACTTTAGAGCTGGTAAAGTATATTCTATTGAATTCCTTCACTTAGTTAAGCGTAGTTTGTAGGTCTAATTTCAATCCATTCAGACCATCCTGACAAAGATATTCAGCAAATGAACGCAAGAAACAAGGTCATCTTTAAACACCTACGACTATCTAAATAGGTTGACTACATCAGGTTACATCCTTCGGGGCACGATCTCTGTCCTAAGTCAAGTACGTTGGTCCTCTGCCACCTTCGTAGCCTCGGTAGGGTTTGTGGTTAGCACCTTGCACATCACCACAGAGTTGGTGAGATTCCCAGAAGACCTGAGGCTCTGGAATGAGGTCACAGCGTGTTAGTGGCTGTTCTGACCAGGCTGCTGGCCTTGATGAATTACTGGTCCAGAGAGCCAATACGATGTTCCCTCAATGTCAAGCCTTGTCAAGCCTTGGAAGCTTCACGGAGACACTGGCCGATTGTTTAGCATTCTTCAAACTGTCAGGCCAGCAGATCGCGTGGCTTAAGGGTCTGGGAACACCTGGGTCTAAAGGCCAATATGCTCTTCACACGAGAGAAACTAAATCGCTTAAAATGGAGCGCATGGATCAATACTATATATTTAAAGGGACAGTTCACGCTGAAATTCCCTCCCCCCCCCCTCTGCTTACTGTGTATCTAGATTGTTCTGGTTTGAGTTGCCGAGTTTCGGCAATATTGGCTGTAGAAATATCTGTATTCTCTCCAGGGCAATCTTAACAATGTGGCTAGATTTACAGGTTTCGAGGCAAACATTGGCACAGTATTATATTAATTCCAATGTAGCATGTAGGCAGAAATTCACCAATAGCGTACAAACACGAATCCATTTGATATTAAGGTTTAATTTGATCTAATCTGCGGTGTGTTATCATGAAGTCGGGGTGTGGGTGGGGGGGGGGGGGGGGGGGAACCCAGACAACAAGCCAATACTCTGGGGTAATTAGGATCTAGAAGATAATGAAATGCAGGTAGTTGTTAGGCACCTTTGTGAACTGGTTTACATAAGTAAGATTGCAGTGAGAGGAGATTTACGGAATATCTTTTAAAACATTTATATTCAGTGTTGACTGGACAGCATTACTCAACTTTTTTATCTCCAAACAGTTGGCAACACAACTGTTTGTTGACTACACAGTCAACCATTTGTCAATACGGCACTAATACATGACTTGAAATACAACAGAAGAACCTTGAGATATTTTTCAACCCAGTTGAAATCCATTTGTATTCCAGTAACTTCAACAAGCTGATCAATGTATAAACTGAGAGTATAGCATTACCAGATGCACATGGAGCACACCATTGACACGGTAGAGTGCTATACAGCGATCGTTATGCCATGTATTCTTAGCTGTAATTAATACGTTTAAAATGGGAAGAATATGCCATTAGTTGGGTTCCCACCAGATTATGGCAAAGCCTTTACCGACACACCAGTAAAATAGCAATACCGCAGATACAGAAGGATACATTTTCCATTCCACATATCAGTGAAAGGGTGAGACTTCCTACAAGTCTTTGTCAACATATATGATACAATGTCAGGACAAACAAATGGAACTCTGGGTATATCGAATTCTGAGTGGACGGCCAAATCTGACCCCAATGTCATTTTTGGCATGATGAATTGAAAATGTTTTGTCATAAATATAAAACAACACTTGGAGTTTTCGAGGTGAGATGAGGGTGAAGCTCTGTCTGTCTCCGGATTTGGGTAATCCTTGCTGTAAAGGTGCTAATCCTTGACATGGAGAGATATGTTATGTGGTGAGTTGAATCAACAACTACTATCATTGTCAAAGGCTTATAGAAATCGGTATGGAATACTGCAAGTGTCAAATTTAACAAAAGGCTCATGCGAGTCAAACCAATAGGATTATTGGAGGTGTTTTGTGTTTTTGGAAGCATTAAGGTGGACCAGGAACTGTTTTATAATCTCAGAACGCAAAGGTTATACAGCTAGAAAACACACTTATTTTTCTTTCTGGAACAAACGTTGCTTTAGGACTTCAGGGAATTGCCAATCTATAATCTAGACTCTCTACACCCGCTTCAAATTAGCAGCGAGAGAGAGTTGATGTTTTATGTTTGCCTTGTTGGAACCAGAAGGTGCTTTCCTTGTGCTGGATCACTTAATCAGGACTGGCATATGGTTGCTTTCGGATGTGGGTATTAACTCTGCTCTGGGTTTACCTCATAATAAATCTCCTGTTATGACCTTATAATGCCAATGGAGGGCATGTTCAAGGGAAAGTTTGCTTGGCAGAAAAAACTTTGATGAGGTCTCAGTACTGTAGGTCTCAAAGAAACAGTGTTCTTTTGGTCTTAATCATGTCTGCTTCCTGGTAAAATCATGTTGAAGTGTTACATTTAGTCATTTAGGAGACGCTCTTATCCAGAGCGTCTTACAGCCAGTACAGGGACAAGAGGCAAGTAGGGTGAAGCTTGTTTTGACATGGTGGTCAAACGTAACCGTAGAAAAGTAAAAAATGTATCTTAATATGGCATGATGTTTTGTTGTTTAAAACCTCTTGGTGTTCCAAGGCAGGGTCATGGGATCGTTAATGACTTGATGTTGTTCATTTTGCAGAATGTGACTGGGTCACACACTCTTGCACACATCAGGACCAATCTCCTTCTATTCCATCAGCATCTATCAACAAACCTGGAAAGTGAGCGGAAAAACCTTCCATTTCCTAAATATGTTATATATAAAATGCATATATCGATAATTGGACCTTTGCCCAAAATATTCCCACCCGAGGCTGTTGCCACGCATACGCCACATAGGACTAAATTCATGCGCAAAGCACTAACTGCTGAACCTTAAGGGTAACAATGCATGAGGGATTATGTATATTTATAGGGAGATTTTTCTTTAAGGCAGTCGGTATAAAGGTTAATGTTTGCACGAAGCCCACCTCGCATCAGTACATCCTGTTGCAGATTCCCTGCCTGTTTTTAATCTCTCCGCCTCTCCTTGAATGGCAAAGCAGCTCCATAAATTGCATTGCCTCCTCTCTACTTTATTTCCTCTCCTTGTGCTCGCTGAATTGTGGACCCATGAATTTATTAAGCCTGTAAAAGTCCTCGTGCAGTTTGCAACGCATCTCTACATGTTGTGGTACTCGACCCCTCCTGTCAGGAGGGATCATGGGAACCTCCTCCATCGCCTCGACCGAAGAGATGAAGCTAATTTACAGTGAGCGAAAGCCCCTGACACTCAAAACCGGTTGATTTACTGTTTATTGTTTTCCCCACACATGAAGTTGCTGGAAAAACCTTGATCTCAACTGAAAGAAACTTTAGCTTCCATGGCCGAGTGGCTAAACATGAACAAGTGCCAGGGCTAGGAACCCAAAACACAGACCAGCTGGTGCCCTGAATTCAAAGCAGCGTAATTGAGTGTGTATTGATCACGGAGAGACTTGGTTTAGTATGCAAACAAAGGCGAGGTACAAAATAGTGTTTCCTAACAGGTGCTGAATAAAATGACTCACTCATTTGCCAAAGAATTAACCATCGTCATTAAACGTAACTGTAGAGGACATGGGGCCTAATGTGTGAATTATTCCATTTAGAGCAACAGCGAAATACACACACTTGCTTAACAAACAAAAAAACACCAGCAAAGCTCTAACAAAGTGCTTAAGTCCTGCATGGAGGGAAAGTCTCATTTGCATTAATGTGCTCTCAGAAAGATAATGACCCATCATGATTAGTTACTCTACATGGCAACACCAGCAAAGTCAGAGCCTGTGGAACTGTTTCAAGATTTTGTTTTTTATCATACACAAATAACATATTCAATTCAAATATTGACTATAGACACAAGTTCTCACACACGGAACATAGAATCCCATGCCGAGCAAATGTTTTATATTTGATTATCCGCGTAAATGTGTATTGATTTAACATGCAAACAGATTCAAAGTCTCCATGTATAATATTGTGTCGAACTGAAAGGAGACAGATTGCTGTACACGTACAAAAGGTACATCATTGAGACCTATGGAAAGCCTACAAAGTAGGTCATTTTTTATATTCAATCAGTATTTAGTTTCGACGTGCCCTCAATAACAACCTTGCAGACTGACGTTGAGCATTTCTGATCAAACAGCAGACCTAAGGTGAAGCTTATCGGACAACATCGTGCTTCAGCTCTGCACATCCGCTACACTGCGCCTTCGTTCGCATGCTTTACACGTCTTTCTTCCCCTTTCAGCATCTCTGTTTTCTTGTGGGATGGGATGTTACCATGGGAAACACAACAACTGTGATCCTGAACCGAAGCCAAGCCTGTCCAGCTGGGAGCTAGTGTTACAGGACTCACTCCTGTGAATCTAATGCCCCCCCCCCCCTTTTGACTCCATTCACTTCAGTGAGGGCGAGCAAAGTTTCACACCCCCCCCATAAAAAGAGTCTTGGTGTGTTTTAGTTTAGATTTGTGGTTGTGTGTGTGTGGTATTAAAGGCAATACAGTACATATCCCAGTAACAACATAGACGTAACAACATTAACGCATCACAGTGAATATGTATATTTCACAGTTTCCATAACGTTCAAGGTTGAATGCGTAACGATACATCTTTGAAGATAAAGGTTTGGACGTCAACCCATGTTTAAATCGAT
Source organism: Protosalanx chinensis (assembly GCA_030340685.1). NCBI lineage: Eukaryota > Metazoa > Chordata > Actinopteri > Osmeriformes > Salangidae > Protosalanx > Protosalanx chinensis. The sequence continues at coordinate 738,645 of CM059339.1, read as the reverse complement.
TTTAGTTTAAACGAAGGCTCTGCACATGAGAAAAACAAACGAGGGTGAAAAAAAAGAGAAGAATATCGGATCAGAAAAGCTTTCATGTATCGCGGAGTCAGGAGATTCGAGTCCGTCAACAAGCGACAACAGGGAACCTGGCTAGAGTCTGTGGAGCTGGGGCCCACTTTGAAGCTCAAATTCCCTTCTGTCCATCAGTCTGACTGCCTTGTATTGTTTAAAAGCCTTTTTACCTGCGAGGACATCTGATACGTCCATTAAATCGCCCAGTGGTTCTTGTAAGTGTAGTCTGTCAGCTGTGCACTAGAGTGTGATGCTTATGGGGGAGCGGGCCAAATCCCTTCGCTCTCCAACGGCGGCCCACCTCGCCGCCCCCCCCTCCAACGATGGCCCCTCTCCCCGCCATAGCCCTCCGTCTTAGGGCTCCTGTTCCTCTTCTATCTGATTTCCAGCGCCTCCCCCCACCCCCCCCCCCCCCCTCTCATCGCTTCATTAGTGGGAATAATTACGAAGGCTATACTTTCTTTTTTTCTCTTCTCCTAACGGCGGCCCACGTCTCTCGAAGGAGAAAAAGAAGGAGCTGTTTTCGGTTTCTGATGGGACCTCATTATTGGGGCTGAAAATGGAATGCGGGATACGGAGCGATTGCTCGATAGTATAAGCAACATGGTTGACCTACTCGTGGCCGTGATGGTTTGCGACAATACTATGTTGTTTGAGGAGCCCATTGACTCTGGCCTTGTTTCAGTGTGGGTGACTTGCTCAGCCAGTATCTTTCACTGCATGACAGGAGGTTATTCAGTCGTCTTTTTCTTGAGAACAATGGCATTTAGTCTATTGTCATGAAGCAACATTTGACATCTCTATACAACCCTGTTGACTGTGAATAAAGGGATTTACTAATGGTTGGGAGGGTAGGGGTAGATTGGGACATGCATGAGCCCATATTGTCAGCATAACCATAAATACATAGACTGGTGGTCACTGTATCCAAATCACTGAGTGATATTAGATGTTTTAGGATTTAATCTGGGCAATCCAAAGGTTTCTCATTCGGTAATAGAGAGTTGCCACTTTAAACTGGCCAAAACGAGGGATTAACTGTGGGTGTGCCAACGGTACTGCACACTGAACGTAGGCAACTGTTCTAAGAGACGGCAGTCGGATGGGACTTTCAGTGCACGCTGCACACGCACAGGGAGCGCTCAGCCAAGCACTGAGGCGCGCTAGATCCTGCGCTGAGCTCGAGGAGGGCAGTCTCCTCCGGTAGCATCTCGTCTTTACAACATGGATTTAGGGATCAAAAGACACGGTGGGATGTTTATACAGGTTGCGGTGCTGCTTTCCTACACCTATGGAGCGATTGGAAGAGGTGAGCAAGGTGCTCTTTTCCTAAAATGCCATGTATTGCCGTTGCGGAGACGCGGTTGCTTGCATGCGTTCTGCTTTTAAGTTTTTTAAATTTATTATTATTAAAATTGTCAAGGTTTATTGCTGTGTTAACTAGAGTTTCTGACCATATTAAGGATATTGACATCATCTGGTTTGGTGATATTTCATTAACAGGCTCCTTTTGGATGTAATAAATAACTTTATACAAATAAAAGATAACGCAGATATTGAACTTGGTGCTTGTAGAATGTTTATAAACTCGCATGTTAAACTTATCAAGGCGCTGGAATCAATGATAATCGCATAGTTTTCTTGGAGCCCACACGCGTTCGGATATTCTTTACTCACCATCCATTCTCTTTTTAGCCATGTGGAGGGACTCTACGGTGCAGAATGTTGATGCTTTAATTGTAGGTATCTTAACAATCGGTCAGTGCAATATCGGGCTATCCTGTTAGTGAACTGAAAAGCACTGCCTGCCTTCGTGAAATACAACGCAATTAACACATTAAATTGATGGATAGAAGCAAGAGCACCGCGACAGCAGCTGCAACAACAAAGTCACTTGACCATCTGCAGAACAGACTCACATTGTCAAATCGAGGTTTTGTACAAACAAATGCAGGACACGAATCCCACAACAAAGATCGAAATGAAAACCCCGCATCTGCAACAATTGTGCACTATTATATGCACAGCATGCAAAAAAGTTTGTTTAATAACGGTGCCTTAACGAGGTTATAGAGCCTGAAAGCACGCCAGCGGTCGCAGCGTTAAACTATTTTCAGAAGCTCATGAGTGACCCACTGAGTTCTTTAACGATCACAGAAATCTAGGCTGAAGCCTACTATCATCTTGAACGACCTGCCTGAAGGCAACAATAGGCTGGGCTGGAATACCACTTGCCACGCTCCTCAAGCGAGAAGGAGAGAGGGAATAGGGAGAGAAATCTGTGAGATGTGCCATAATGAGATGAACCTGTATTGTGATTGAGGCAGATGGCTCTTAGCTTCACCAGACCCGGGCTGTGCAGAGCCACACCACACCGTAGAGCCCTTCCTCAGCCTTGTCTGCAGTGGCCGTGACACTTGGCTGTTTCTCACAGCCGAGCACAGTTCCAATTTAGCATCCAGGGGTGACTCACACTAGCAAGATAACCTGGAAGCGGTGGCTCTGATGCTCGGCCAGCGACTTAGCTCAGCAGTTTCATGGCCGCGGGACGCTGTGTACCATAACTTTAATAAATTATCCCGAACCCAATGATGCATTAGGCACTGACAGACGTCGTTCGAGGTTCACTTGTCTTCAGAGTCATTTTGCGTTTTGCCCGTCGGCATTAAAAAAGTTGATTGTTATACGTGATGCAAATAAGGCCGTCGCAGCCATCAACATCAATGTTCCTGAGGTAAAAGGATGATTATATGGCACGTGCCACGGAGGGGAGAAATAATCTCCGTCCTCTCGGATCCTGTCAAAGATAAATCCTCACCTCTTGTCGTTTGATGTTGCCTTTGAACTTGCACCCATCCATCACGAGACGCTTCTCTACCCCTGCTGTTGAATAAAGTGGAGGGCCGTTATAGCCAGACCTGTATCTTGAAGTGCTCGTGATGAGGGTGCTTATGGACTTCCGTATGTGGGAGGAGGAGCTGGCTGTCCCTGATGCGCTGGATGGCCTCTAGGTTCTTATCTGCGGTGGGTCTTGGAGAGGGAGGGTTAATCAAAGGACTGCTGCGTCTGATAGAACCTTCTAGACCAGAGCGCTTCAGAAGTTCAGCTCGCTGCCGAGGAGCAGAACGTCAGTTCTCAGCTGGAGATTTGGCGGTTCCCTCCAAGTGACCCATTTTCCCCTCAAGTTTGTATTTTCTTCTGGTCCAAATGTTGAATTAAATATAGACGTGCCTCGCAATAGAGGAATTATATTCCGTCTGCAATGCTTAATTATATGATGCCTAAACTGAGTATTCCTTTGACTTGAAACCATGAGTCATCCTATATTATGCCTCCATGGATCTAAATAATGGAGATATTCTTTTCAGGTTACATATTCTCCATGGATTTGGAACAAAAATAGTTTTCTGCTTTCTGACAGTGCTGGCGAGATCATCTGTAGTCAAACAAATCCAAAAGGTTCAGCTCGATGTTCAACCTTTAACAGTTTAGGGAGACGGTAAATAAAAGTGATTTAGCTCACGTTGTCATCTGCAGGGCTTGATGGATATCAACACCAGCGGGAGGAGAAAAGAAATCATCCACATGAGGGTATTATGTTGACTGACCATGGCGTTAGACATGCCAGTGGTTTCCACTCATCACATTAGCAGGTGGCTCAGCATACACTCAAGGAACCCTGGTCTTCTCCAAGGCTGTATGGATTCAGGCCTCCCGTAGCCTTTTATCTCTGCCCAGGGATGATCTCGCTCTCGTGGCGCCGGTGCATGTGCTCTAATCATGGTCTAATGCCAGATAATAGCGCTGCACCACCTATGTGGGGTGCCCGCAGATGAAAGTGAGTCACTCCGCCCAGCAGCTTGTGGGGTACTTTCCAGTCATAACTGTGATGTCAGCCTGCTCTCTCCACCCACACAGGCAGTAAAATCAATGACAGTCCTGGAGCTAGCAGGCAGCTTAGGGAGAGGGGTGGTGGTGGGGGGGGAATCAGGGGAGGTGCCCCCCCCCTTTTTGCTGAGTCCACCAACCGCTCCTACAAGGTGTTTACACTTTAGGAGAGTTAGCGGGTGGCGGAAAGCTTCAGGGCAACTTTTTGTTGAGCTTTGATTGAGACTGGGGCCTCGGGAAATGGCCTCCTGTCCTCCCATATGAGCCAGAAAGCAGGATTAATCCTCGGAGGAATATGCCCGGAGTGGCGATGATGTACTGTATATATCGCCAGACCATGTGGCTTTTATAGACTGCTGTCTCGTCGGAATTTAGAACTTTTCAATAAGCCAGTTGTTTGCATTGTGAAGAACATAAACCACTGAATAAAATCAATTTGGTTCGAATATGCGCCGCGGTTCCTTGCAAAGCCCACTGTCCATTATGATTCATGAGAGGGTGGCATCTTCTAGAGCATAGGAGAGGGAAGGGGATAGCGGCGTGGATAAATCACCCTCATATTTCTTCTTTACTGTCATTTATGAAAATGCGTCTGGAACCCGAGCCACGAGTGGGAACTTGTGATCGTCAAGGTTACACAAAGGTAGCGCCGCTGCTTTCTTTTACTGTGAGAACTCAGGGGCTGACAGTCGCGGATCTAAATTTATTAACGTCGGCAGCAGTATTTAAGCGTTGAATTTGAAGAAAAAGAACTGCGACCTATCTGTTTACGATTCCATCCCATCCCTTTCCGTATTTGCTCAAGGCCAATTCGCCAAAAAGATTGGCACCCCAAAAACAAAATCATTCATCACATAAGCCTGTCATCGTTGCAGGTGAGTTATTGGTTGTTCCCACTTTGTCAGCATTTCCAGTTATAAACTTGAGTTCTGTACTCAACTACAGTAGATTAATAAATCACCATTTAGAGGCCTTCATGTTTAAGTGGGTAAGAACTTAATTCGCATAGTTTCACCGCATAGGAAAACTCCGCCAACGCATGAACAGGCACTGCAGAATCCTGCAAGCAAACTTGAAGGTTCGAGGGAAACAGCGAAAGGGCACGGGAGCACCTAGACAGTCACAGTTTCCCTTAGCGGTCCCCCCCCCCCACCCCTCGAGTTCCTAGCCCATCAGTGACATTCTGGGCTCAAAGTCCCATTTCATTCTCCAGTGGTTTCTCCCCCTTGGAGTTAAAAGAAGAGGAGGTGACCCTGGAAGCAGCAGAAGCGAGTTCTCCAACTCTGCTCAACCTCTACTTTAGAAGGTTACCTGCACATTTTGTTGCGGTGCAGTCGGAGTTCAAGCAAGCAGATAAAGCTAAAGTTTGGGGATTCAATCGTACGGTTGCATTGGGGAAACGCACGCACGTCCGGTTGTCGCAGTCTTGTGTGTGGCCGATGAACCACGGGCTTCTTTTACCCCGATTGTGTTTAGATCCATCTTTTATGAGTTGCATCAGAAGGACGAGCTCATCTGTAAACATGAGCCGTTCTGACCTTCTGATGGTGGCTGTCAAAGGTTGAAAGCCACAGAGTGATCAAAGACAAGGATCTGGAGTTGATGTAGGGTTCAACAGAAACTTTGTAGGGTTCAACAGAAAACAAAATGAGAAATCATTTTGTAACTGTCTATACAACAAACTGTTTTCATGTATTATATGCTGAAGTACAAATGTACTGCAGGCACCCTCAAAATTATGTTTGTTTGTCACATCTTGCATTTGACGGTATAATATCCACATTATGACTCAAGCTAAGTGCTTCAATGTCGTTAGCAGTAGCCTTCAAGTCCACCCAGGGCTGTGAGCCCTGACCTCATGTTCCCTAAAAGTCTAGCGATAGCACTGGTAAGGGAGCGGGGAATTTAATTAGCGGGTTGCTCGGGAGCGGCAAGTAAATAATGATAATCACCTGGAGCTCACCTAATTATTCACTCAATTTTACCGCTGTTACCCTAGGGGATTCTTCTTGGCGATATCAGGAATATGGTATAATGAAGGAGGCCTCGCTAGCACTCCACAGACTCAGAATCATATTCAACATATAGTCAATATTCTAGTAAAAATATGTTTTAAGATCTTTAGGGCAACTTGCAAGCTCGGTTTTACTACGAGGGAGTGGGGATTTCTGGGTGCCAGTGATCCGTTTGAGCAGTAACCGAAATTCACGCTCACTCCAGCGATTTCGATCCCCCCCTGAAAAATACAGCTGCTTGAGCAAATGAAGACACCTCTCAGAGTGTGTGTAGGTGTGTGTGTGGGGGAGAGGGGGGCGCACGGGAAACATGGACAATTTTCGAGCTGTGTTATGTCCCCCACACACACCCACACGCACTCAAAACGAACACCCACACACACACAAAGAACATCCCCGGCTGACGTGAAGTACATTGACTGTTTGGTGTCATGGCGGTACAATGACCGTTGATGCCTGCTAGCCCTGAAGGCAGCGCCTCTCTGAGAGCTTGCTGCTGCTCAAACTGTCAGGGGATTTGGGTTTCACCGACACAGAGGAGAAAACACGAGGAAAATGTGATTAGGTTTGGAGTAACTTTTGAAAGACGGAGTGCTTATGGTTAAGTATGTCCTCAGGGATATGTTGTGGACCAAAAGGCTTTAAATCAGAGGGTACCGAGCTACCATGGAGTGCAGTACACTCGTACCAGAGCTTCTCCTTACAAGCTTACGATAAATTCAAGAGGCAGTACAGTGTGTGGATAAGAAAATGGGAGGAAAATTGTGCAGTTTTTCAGGTCAGGTTTGTGTGATAGAGGCCACTGCAGAGGCCTTGCTAGTCTCTTGACGCTAGAAAATATGTTGGGCTTATGGTTATGTTTGAAGGAAGGTTGCGGCTGAATTATATACAGCAAAAAAGACTTGGCCCTGTGTGTCTAATTATAAATATTCATTTGAGCAGATGCTTCTATCCAAAGTGACTTACAACAAATACAGCGAGAATCCCCCTGAGGCAAGTAGGGTGAAGTGCCTTGTCCAAAGACACAACCTCACGTAGCCACAACCGGGAATCAAACTCACAACCTTTCAATCAGGAGGCCAACGCCTTAACCCGCTGAGCCACCTGACTCCCTGTGTAAGTTGTAGAAACTCACATGTGGAGTATGCGTTGGTGCGAAGTTTAATATCCTCCTTTAATTATGTTTATCCAAGGAATCTGAGGTGGTAAACAGTTAATAACCTAACGGCAATAATATTTGTGTGAGAGTGTCATTTGCATTTGGAGCCTGGCTTGTATGTGTTGATGAAAAAGTGGCTGATAGGTGTTGCATCTGACTGCAACTTGAACAAATACCAATTACTGTAAACTGCACCGGAGGCTTCGCCATAGAATGACAGCAGGTTAAGGAATTGCTTTCTCTTAGTATAACTATTCTATTCATTCAATATTACTTGACCCATTTCAAGTTATTCCAGAGAATTTTACGTAACAGTCTAGAGAGCAATTTGTTTAAGATGTACTGGCTGAAAAAGATTGATAGCCATGGACAGTAAAAAGCAAAATCCAGTAAAAAATGTGTCTGAACCAGATTTCTTCTTTTGTTACTCTTGTAGCTTTCGCTGTAATGAGATTTAAAGATTCAGGATAGAGCTAGACCCATTATATGGTTAGACTTCGGAAAACGGAATTTCTGAACAGCGGAAAAGTATTCTTTTAATCACTTTGTCTCAGCAGGGGAAAAACAGGAGAGCGCGGCGAATGTGTTGATATCCTTCCAGAGACAGAGATAGCGGCCATGCAGAGTTTAATTTACACATGAATGCCATTCCCATACATAATATGTCTTGCACAGTCTTGCATTGTGTAAATGGATCGGTTTTGAAGCGCTTGAGTCAGTGGTGTCACCAACATGCCAGGTGTGTTTACTTAAGATGAAGGTAACAATAAGAAGGACAGATTTAGACCCTCCCGTGTTTGTTAGTGCTAAACTCCCTATCAAACGCTCCCAAGCCAAGTAGGATTTCGGGTTACATACGGTTTACGTACAATAACATTGAGCGGTTCTTTCGGCGAGCCGTACTCAGAGTATCTCTTTAACTACCTCCGGAGCGTCCATTCAGGCACGATCACGTCAAGATCCAGTTAAGCTACCGCCAGCTAGTTGATCCGGCTCTCAAGGCTGGTCATCTTGTCCTAAATTAGCGACCGCAGAGCGGAGGAACACAGCAGGACTCAATCGAATATCAGGAGAGGGGCTTGATGAAGCCTCTTAAACAGCAGAAACCATCTGATTATATCAAGAAAATACGCTACAGAGACTTGTGGGGGTGGAATAATTAATAATAATCAGGGAACAGTGCAGTTTGGCCCTCCAGTTAGTATGTAATTTCCTTGCTGTTCTGCAGTGTACAGTCTAAAGCAACTGGGCGTGCTCTACATTTCACAGAAATGTCTGGATGTCTGAGGTCTGTGATACTTCTGAGCGCACCCATATGTTGGGTATTCAGTACTCGCGCTGTGAGAAAGCCATCGACTTATTTACTCACGCTAATAGGGTAAAAATAAACAGTCAAAGTTTGGTATCGGGGGACATTTGTCCCTGTGAGGTTCGGTGTGTTCTGCTTCACAGAAACTTTTTCTTTTCGTGTGGCAGTTGGTCTGAATGTTAGCCACAACAGGTTGGCCAAAAGCCCAATGGCACTCTCAATCTGGCCAATTAATTCTCTGCCAGAGGAAGAAGCTAATTAAAACAGGGATGCAGGAACCTCTACGCTCTTACTGCATTCAGTTAGCACATTAGGGCGTGTTGCAACTGCTTCAATCCATCTTGAGAGCAATCCCCATGGGTCAGGATGCAGGACGGAAAGTCGTGCGGAATGTCAAACAGAACCCAACCAAATGTTATCGAGCTCAAAGATGATTGGTTCCAAGACCCCTAGAACATTCCGTGGGCCCTCTCATTATTCCCCCCCCCCCCTGCACGCACATACGCAGAATCCTCAAATACCTCAAAGAAACGTCTCTGAACCCCTCGCCCGTAGATCAATGCCCCTGGTTCTCCCGCCCCCTCCACGCCCAGTTCCGTTTGGGAAGTGTCGGGTCAGGTTTATTAGTATTCCCTCCTTCCCTCCGTCATCTAAACTATGGGCAGTTTGTTATTTCAGCCAGATGTGAACCCGGAGATGGATGAGGCTGAGCTCAGATTGACTGTCTCCCTCCGTGAGCGCCTGCCAAGAAGCGCTCGCTTATCAATAGCGATTAAACACCTTTGATGGGTTCAGAGGCCCCTGACACACGAGAGGATGTGTCACCAGAGAAAAAGGTGTCATCCTTATTTAACAAATGATAGCTAGTGCTCAACGCGCAAAACCCTTTGATTGGTCATTGCCACGGGAAAATGAGCAAATAAAAGTCAACCGGAACGCGTTGTCAGGTTATTTGCTAGCCTTGCGGAGGAGTAAAGCCTTTTTACAAAGCTGGTGCCGGGCCGAGGTAGAGGTCATCGCCGCCACTCACGGAGAAGGATGTGAAGTAGACTAGCATTCAGACTTTCATTCAAGGTTCCCTTGGTGCTGTTTGTGCCTGGCTGTGGCCAGCGTCAGGGTCAGCTCTTAAATACACATTACGGTTTTCAGACTTTCCAGGTCTTAAATAAATAAATGGCAATGAGTTATATTGGGATTTTTATACTTGGCTTCATCTGGGAAAATGCCTTTTGATTTCACGTCTGAAGCAATCATTTAAAATAATACCTCAGTATTACAAATCGTATCGACAGCTGAGCATTTCAGTAAAAAAAAAGTCTGCATAAACAGTCGAACGTTGATCTTTTGTGAAGCGTTCGCCTAGATATATTATGATATATAATATATGGGATGGAAGTTATGCTACCAAGTGCAGGAATCAGGTACTTCTGTTTAATTAGCAGGGTTTTGCTTAGTGTGAGTTTGCCTGTTATGTAAGATGTGTGCAGTGTGTTTAACTACAGGAGAAGATCACTGAAATAGACTAAGTAATGCTAGCCTCTTTGCATAATGTGGTGTGGTTTGATGTTAAGACCAGTTACAGGAGGCATACAACCACACAAGGGGAAATCGGGAATTCATTTTAAGGATAAAGACATCTGCTAAATGAATAAAACGGGCTAATGGGAAATGTAATGTGGAACGTAATGAGTTGGATCTAAGAAGCGATCATTGGAAGCGAAAACTGACTGTACTATGCAATGAAGGTTTTCTTTCCCCCCCGTTTCTGAAACACTTTTCTGGAACTTTCTTTCAAGCGAACGTTGTTAGCTGTACATTCAACAGATTTAGTAACGGGCGAACCGGTTGATTGTTTAGACCTTAAATGGCTCACACACCCAGCATGGGCCGGTTTAATAGGGTATGCAGCTTGAGGGATAGTGGTGATTAGTTTAAGAGGAAGGGTTGCTGTTGGAGTCCCTGTGGTCCCGGGATCCTGCTGAGGTGTCTGACACTTCCTGAGAGACTGAGTCACTGGGAGTCTGATTAGCTTTTGTTTTCCTTTCTTCCTTCCTTCCTTCCCAGCTTTGTCTTTGCATCCTCTCATCCTTGAAAGTTATCTGCTTGTGTCTTGACCAGGCCCTCCTTTTCATGTGATGCAATACGGCCCTTACAACTGACCTCAGCAACAAAAAGCAAGCCGGACCATCCAAGACTCTCGTAATAAAAACATGCAACGACAGCAGGGTTAGATGGAAGCGTCATTTAGACTCTCCAGTGTCTTGTACTGTAGGTAACTTCACAAAGAGGGCCCTGACAGTGGACACAAAAAACAAACACACACTTAGTGCCACTTTAAGTAAATGCAAAAAGGCATTCACAAATCATAGAGTAGACTGTTGAACGTTGCGCGTGCTTAAACTTAATTGGCTCTTTCTAGAACTGACATAATCCTTAGGTTGAATTAAGAGACCAATTCACAGAAATACGTTATCAAGGAAGAAAAAATATATATAAATACAATTTCAATACAAATTTGAATATTATCGTTAAGGTGACAGCATTGAAGCAGTTCCTGGTAGAACAATGCCATGGAATTGGGTACTCGCTAAAGACATAAAAAAATCCATTGCGATATTACTTACGTATGTGTAAGTGACTTAATTCAAGGCAGTTTTGTTAATTTGAGGTTGAACATCAATAAACATTTGAATACGGGCGCACTTTCTAACCATTTCATTACATAAACTCTGTAATGTTCCCTTCAGGTTTCTCGTCGTTCTTAAAAAAACTCAAATAAAAACATAATTACATGGATGGAGTGCGTGTCTGTGTGTGTTTGTTTATGGTTCGGCACAATATGCGTGTTTACTAAACCTCTAGCCATAAACATAAAAGTGTATGGAGCATGAAAACATCCCTTCAGAGATCCGCTCTTTTGGCAGCTTGTTTTATTAACCAGAGTGTTACAGTGACAGACAACACTTGATGTGCTCGTTGAATCCGGCATAAATTTCAGCCAAAAGGCATGTTAGCATGAGCCACTCCTGTCTGGCTACCAAAGTTATCCATTGCAGTAGTCGAGGGGCTGTGGTCTCCCCCTGCTGAATTTCTGCTTCAAAAATGGTCGTGTTTAAGTTTGTTCTTAGTCTTAACTTTTTTATGGTTCTCAATCTGATTGCATTATTTAGCCTCAGGTGTATAGAATGGTACAGTAATACACTGGGATGTGACAACGGATGATGAATTGGCCTTGAAACTCCGGCTTAACCCCACTGGGTGATGTTCTGCGAATAAGAAGTGAACGCAGAACTTCGCTATTCCAATCCCGGCCAAGGACATTGGATGTGGAGCCGCTGTATCGTTGAGCCAATAGATACCTCTCTAACGTTGTGGTGGAAGATCCCTAATGGCATTTCTGTGCTCTGTGATTGGTTCGACAGAGATCTGCGATGGCCCTCTGGTATCGAACCTGCCCCAGTCCTCCTTCAGAAGCTCCTCCCAGTTGTCCAACAGCCACGGGCCGGGATTCGCCAAGGTCAACAGGAGAGATGGTGAGTACTGAACATTATTCATCTGGCATAAACAGCCCGAGTTCTGAAATGCACGAGGTTGTTTACCGGGATTCACACACACACACCGCAGACCTTGGAAATCGACCAGATCCGGTTTGACAGAACCTGTTGTTTAGGCTTGGCGTTCTGTTATCATCAGTGACTATTTCCATGGCAGGAGATGACAGCCTAGCTGATTCCAGGTATACCCTGCTTCTGTTGCTTGGAATCTATTTGAGGTGTGCCCAGCACGGTGGACACCGGTGGATCTTATGCTTGTTGGTGCCGCATTGTTGGTGGAGCATTGACAGGAGACGGTTTCCCACAGGACAGTGGTAGAGCATCAAAGATAGAGCTGAGCAGCAGCAGCACATACAGCCGCAGAGAGAGAGAGAGAGAGAGAGAGAGAGAGAGAGAGAGAGAGAGAACAGGCTGGACGAGAGAGAGAGAAGGCAAAAGTAAAAAAAGAGAGAGATGAGGAGCGAATAGGTGGAGCAGGAGGGAGAGATAGAGAGGGAGGGAGAGATGAAGAGAGAGCTAAACAGATTCTCTAGAGAGGGAGGGAGGGGGGGAGGGGGGGAGGGAGGGAGGGAGCAAAGAGGAGGTGCACTCGCTGTCTCTCTCCAGACCACCACCTGGTCTTGTACGGCAGGTTTATTGAAATACTACATCACAAGCCCTGTGCAAGGTTGCCCTGCCCCACCATCAGAATAAATCTGAATTGTGAATCGCCCACTACAGTAAAAATTCAAGGGCTGGTTTGGTTGGATGCTGATGCAAGGCTTTGCTGTCACAGAGAAAATACAAGAAAGGTATTACGGTGGTGCTTTGTCTAGATTCAGATGGAAAAGGAAGGGTTTCACGGTTCATCCGTGCATGAAAGCTGGGAATCTGTTGGAAAACGGTTCTTTTAGGCACATGAGAGGTCATCGGGGAGGGATTTTCTTCTCGCTCTCGCGGAGACAAAACGCCTCTGAGCTGACAGACTGCTGTTTCTTGGCCTGTTTGATGAAACATTAAGGTTACAGTACACCGTCTGTTGCCTGTATGTTGCCAACTTGATTTGGCACGAAGTCCTACGTTTCAGAAAAAAATATATATATATACATTCATTTAGCCGATGCTTTTTTCCAAAGGGACTTTGTACAGTAAGTACAGGGACATTCCTCCCTGAGGCAAGTAGGGTGAAGTGCCTTGCCCAAGGACACAACGTCATATAGCCACAGCCGGGAATCGAACTTACAACCCTCCAATCATAGGGCCAGGGCCTTAACCTGGTGAGCCCCCTGACTCCCTACAGACGATACTGTAGTTTCCTGTTTGGGATTTAGAAGGAACCAAAAGATCCCTTTCGTGGATGTTACTGCACTGTGTCCAGCAGGGACCAATGATCTCCATTCATTCACCTGCCAAATGGCATCTGAGAAAAGGGCCGTTAGTTTACGCCACTCCAATTTCATTCTCTGAGGTTTTGGGATCAGCAACTTCTTTCTAATGCACTAATACATGCTGCTGAGACCCTGAATTATTAGACTCTTGACTCAAAGTGATACGTAGCCTCCACAGTTGGCCTCAGAGAAGCTCGGAGTAGGCAAACTGTAACGCTTAATGCATTCCTCAAAAGCAGTTACTAGAAAACAGCGTCTCTCAAATGACTTCGCCACATAGGCGTCAGCGCGAGCCCAGCTGCTCTAGGAAGAAATCCATGAATAAATTAATGGTTCCGTCTGATTTGCATCTTTGCCTGCTCGTGTTAACTCTCAGCTTACTGTGAGCTCTAAACACAGGACGCCCTGATTTCATTTAGTACTGTGAATGACAGTGACCCCATTTTCAGCAGAGCATCTCACACAAGAAAGTCTTTGGCAGGCATGTTTTACTTTTTCTAACGCGCTTCGATGCAACGCACAAGTCTAACATTTTGCTTTTAATGGTAGCAGATCGTGGCTGTAGCTAATTGGCTTCAGTCGTGTTTTTTCCAGCTACCTTGAAGTCCAACTTTGTCAGTACCATCAGACTCGTAAATGGATTAACACAGGGGTGGGCAGCCCTGGTCCTAGGGAGCCACTGTCCTGAAGATTTTAGCTGTTTCCCTGCTCCAGCACACCTGATTCGAATGAAGGGTCGTTATCAAGCTCTGTGGAAGCCTCATAATTACTCTTCATTAGAATCAGGTGTGCTAAAGCAGGGAAACAGCTAAAATCTTCAGGACAGTGGCTCCCTAGGACCAGGGTTGCCGACCCCTGCATTTACGCAATCAAAAGTGGGCGGCCACGAACGGTCATTGGAAATGTTTCATGTGCTCGGTGTGGAAGAACGCGAACAGTCATGTGAGCTGACGTAAAGACGTCTTTGGGCTCCATGGGCCAGATGCAGATGAAAAGACCTTTGTAGGACATTGATCACGTATGAAATGCTCTTTTCAAAGGCTCTTGTTGAAAGAATACTTCCAGCTCCTTTCCTCTTGAAATTCCAGAAATGTCTCCCTCTTTCTCTCCCTTTCCCTCTCTCTTGCTCTCTCTCTCTCACTCTTATTCTCTCATCTTTTTACACCAATACTGGCACATCATTATCCTGTCCTTTTCCTCAAATGTGGAAAATCTGTTCAATTCTAATTTGTTACCATGTCTCTTGTCTCATTGTGATAGCGAAGAAGCAATTCCTACAACATCATTTCATATCTTTGCAAAATTTCAATAGCAGTATTTAACATTTAAATGGTTTCTTTCCCCCCCCCCAAGCTGGTGATACTGACAGTTCTACATTAAATGGATTATAATTATAACAAAAAAATTGGCTTTCGGAATGCAATTTGGGGCTCGGTAATCAGCTTCTTAAAAGATCAAATTGGATTCGAAAGTCAAATTTAACTTTAAGTAGGGAGCATTCATTGAAAAAGTACTTTATTAAAGCTTCCAGCTAATCACCTATGGATCTATCGTTTGGGTCACAGGCTCACCATACCTTCTGCTCATGTGCAGATCCTGGACCGCGAGCAGAGGCCGTAAACACCGACGTATTCTGGAAGCTTTGCCAGATGCCAGTTTAGCAGTTCGGTCAGCGCTGCTTGGGTCTAATTATATTGTCGTTAGGCCCCCACCCTGCAGCCCCGCTCTTCCCCCTCCGAGGGGCTGCCATGTTATCAAATGGTGATGATCGGAGTTCAATGTTGCACATGGGATCGTGCCCGTGTTCGTTCTCTAACTGGCTGTCTACCCCTCTGTTACTGTCAGGTGGGGAAGGAAAAAAAAAAGAAAAGAAAAACATCAATTATTGATGGGCAAATTGTCAGTTCATTAGACGCACATCTGCCCTCCTCGCCGGCAAAGCTGTTTGACTCGCCAAAATCGTGTCGGGCACCATTTCCACGTCGTCGCTAAAAAGAGAGTTTGCGTTGTGCGCCTCTGTCTCTCTCGTAACTGGAAGTGAAGCGAACGCCTGGCTGGGGTTTTATCTTCCTGACTGGAACCGGGGATGTCATTCTTTTTACAAAGTGACATTCTTTGAGGATGGATTTCAGCTGCTGGTTTGCCGTCGTTTTTGCGTCGTTGTCGTCAGCTGATGACGGTCTATTTTCTTTTTCGAATAGCGTCGAGGTGTCATGCGGAGCGCTCGACAAAAGGAAGGGCGAGCGAACTGAGATGTTCGTGTTGCAGCTGTCGTCAGGGATACGATTAGATCTGCTACTGCGACTGGTAGCTGTGATGTGCTTACTTCGTTTTGTGGCTAGGGCCTACCAGCCCTTGTGTCCTTGGGCAAGGCCCTTCACCCTACTTGCCTCAGGGGGGGAATGTCCCTGCACTTGCTGTAAGTCGCTCTGGATAAAAGCGTCTGCTAAGTGTAAATACTGTACAGAGTTTCCTTGACTCGGACCACAGAAATACTGTTTGAGCTATGGGCCCTTCTGACTTTTGATCTTCAACCCTGGTTCCTGTTGAAAATGCGTATGAAAATGTAATGTCAAATCATGCTACATATGCAACTCAAAGGTATGGCACACGTTGTTTGATTGTTTGGTGGGGGCGGGGGGGCTATGCATATACATGAGGTAATACCTACTGCGAGGTCGTGTGTTTCACTGTAGGGCTGACTGTGTGGTTATTCCAGACAGGGGCGAAGATGTCAGTAGCGATTCCCCCCCCCCCCTCTTCGCCTGAGGTTTAGACGTAGGATCTTAATGCAGTCATATGGCCGAGCAGCTCAGCGCTGGTTTAATATCCACGCCTCTGACCCTCATTAACCCTAATTGCTTTGCACCACAGGGGCATCCAGGCCTGCCCCTCCGATCGTCCGCCAAAGAGAGAGAAGACCTGGCTTTTCTTGATGAGAAGTGACAGAAGCAGAGGAGGGGAAGGAGAGGACACCTTGAGAGTTCACCCCCACCCCCACCCCCACCCCCCACCCCCCCACAACTTCTTTCCTCTGCTGCCAGTTTTATCCCCCCCAACTCAACGGATATTCAGTTTCAGCTTGCGGGGAAAACGGGTCACTCGTTGATTGACGATTTGCAGCTACGTCAAAGAGATGCATTCGTGCTGGGCGCCTGCTCCTCTACATTTGCATTTTAGTCATTTAGCGGACGCTCTTATCCAGAGCGACTTACAGCCAAGTACAGGGACATTCCCCCCCTTAGGCAAGTAGGGTGAAGTGCCTTGCCCAAGGACACAACATCATGTTGCCACAACCGGCAATGGAGCCTGACGCCTTAACCGCTCATCCACCTGACTCTCATGTTACATATTCCTTTTATCGTATTGTGTATTCCCGCCTTCAACGCTCTGCTTGTGTTCCGATACCCGTAATGAGCAAAGGTCAACGCATTTGCTCTCCCTTCTTCGGAGTCCAGAGAAATGTCTCTCACTGGAGTATTTATTAAACTTGGCCTTTCGCTGCTGCTCTAAATGCCAACACGGACCTCCAGCTCGTGTGTGAGTAGAACCGTCTGTTAAGAGACATCGGCAAGTCAACCCTATTTCTTTGGCTGATCTGTTTTGAAGTTCGGGGTGAGAGCTAGACGGTCTGGATATCATCTTGTTATTAAAATAAGGAGGGGGTCAGATGCCCTGGTTGGGACTCAAGCGTTTGAAAAGCCGCCTGGTCTTGTGCCTCAGCCGGGCGCCAGGCCTGCGGGCAAGGCGCCTCCTCGAGACTCGGCCTCCGATCCGTCCATCTGGCGTTCGGGGCTCCGCGGCGATGCTTCGGCCCGACTCAGCACTTTGGCTTCCCTCCCTTGCTCCCTCCCCCCCACCCTCGCACACACCGCTCCTTCCTATCCTGCCGCTCTTTTCGGGCTCTCGCCCTGTCGGCTTTGATATCTCTATCCAGCCTCACCCCCCCCCCCCCCCCCCCCACACCCACTGTTGTAACTCAACACCCCATTTCATTCAGAACACAGAGAGGGAGACCCGGCTGAGTTCTCTCCATCTCATAAGAAATGGATGGTCAGGCGTAGTGCCTCTCTCCCCCCTTGTATTCATGGTCTGAGCTGGTGCGAAGCCCATTGAGAGTCTCCGGTCGGCACGGGAGTTACGGGGGGAGAATTCAACGCAACAGAAGGAAACCAGTGTGCCTGTTCGTGTTCGGTGGAAAATGAACTGTTGTGCAGCTCTGCTCAATATTCAGCCATGTCCCATAGGCTGATGGAGATGGACTGCCTAACACAACCTTGACTATCTAATGGAATCCGTGGCAGATTCAACCACGTTGGTGTGTTTGGTGTGAAGGAAACTACCGGTAGAAGGTTTTTTGTTAGTTTTTTTGGGTTGCGTCTCATCCCTGATGCCCGCTGTAGATGCATAATAGTCCACGTTTTTTACATAAAAAATTACTGTCAATGTCCAGAAGTGGTGTTGTTTTTCCATTTCTAATCAGACCCAGGCACGGTCTGTTGTAAAACATGCAGACTTTCAACTCTGAAGTTTGTTCCTCCTCATTTCTCAGAGCTGACTATGTCATAAATCATCTTAACCCTCTCCCTCCCTCCCTCCCCCTCGGACTCTCCCTTCCTCTCTGTCTCTCTCCCTCCCTCCCCCTCTGACTCTCCCTTCCTCTCTGTCTCTCTCCCTCCCTCCCCCTCTGACTCTCCCTTCCTCTCTGTCTCTCTCCCTCCCTCCTTCCCTCCTCCTCTGTCCTTCTCTTCCTTTCCCCTCTTGTCTCTCTCTTTCTCCTTTTCCTCTATCTCTCTCCTCCCCCCTTCTTCCTTCCCCCTCCTCTCTCTCTCTCTCTCTCTCTCCCTTTCCCCTTCTCCATCTATCTCCAAAGGTGCCGGAGGTTGGTCTCCTCTGGAATCTAATAAGTACCAGTGGCTGGAGGTGGACCTGGGCAAGCGGACGGAAGTGGCGGCCATGGCGACGCAGGGGCGCTACGGAAGTTCCGACTGGGTTTCGGCCTACCTGCTCATGTTCAGCGACACGGGGCGCAACTGGAGGCAGTACCGGCAGGAGGACAGCATAGGGGTGAGACCCCAGGCGAGGAGGGCGAGGATCAGCGGAGAGCTCTCAGTCACAAACAGGGCCATAAGCACCCCCTCCCAGCCCCTTTCATTGGCTCTGAATAATGGATGATGCGGGGCCTGCGATCTCAGTTTAGCTGGTACAGAACAGGTGCGCCGCCTCCAGAATGGAGGAGTTGCCGTTTTGCACATATCCCTTCGCGACGCGAAGTTAAGTCTCCGAGAAAAAACCCTGCGTCGAGCCGACCAAATGAGGTGGCCGACGTATCGACGAGACCGAGATAGGTTGTCAGTTTGGTTTATCCTCACCCCAAGCGAGATCCTCGCTGTTGGTTTCGCTAACGACTGTTTTTTCCCTTCTTCGGATTCAACAATTGTCTCTTTGAGGAATCCAAAGCACCTTCCAAAGCTGTCTTAAGCTTCGCGCAGTACTCATTTCAAGCTTTGTGTCGGTTTGCGAAGCGTTCGGTTGACAGCAATCGTTCAACAGATCAGTCGCAGTTCGTTTTTTTTTTTTTTTCAGAGCTTAGAGAGGGTTTTGGAGTTTTAGCGATGAGTGTCGTTTTCTCTCCCTACGAGGTGAGTCTAGTCGCATCCCATGTCAGAGGATTTGCACCTTGACTCCGAGCGCATTTCAAAGGGTGCGTCCCAAAAGCAAATTAGACACCGCTTCCTCTCGGCCTCCTCAGCAGGAAACAGTGCAATTTGTTCGGCTTAACGCTTCACTTCACGAGGCAGCTGATCCCTTCAAAGGCTGCGAGGATGCCTCTCCTGCCCAGGATGATGCCCCCCTCACAAAGTCAATTTCATTCCAGATGTCAGATATTCGACGCCGAGGTTTATAGAAGAAATGTCTAATGACGACCAGACTTACTTGCACACACGCTCAGATGGGGGGGGGGGAGGGTTTGGGAGAGAGAGAAAAAAAGAGAGTGAAAAAATAAGTAATGTGACCTCATTGTAATTTTTCCTCTTCGTCTTTCCCTCTTCTCCTCCTCGACTTTATTGATTTCCCATGAAATAGGCAGGTGAATGGGGAAACGGGGCCCATTAGTCCTGCGAGAGGCTCAGGATAGCTACTGAATAAGTCCTGCTGTTATTGATTACTGGCCAAACACACACACGCGAGCGCGCACAGAGGCACAGCCTCACGCAAACCTCTCAAGTCAACACAAAAAAGTTTCGCCTAGGAGAGCCAAGCACGCCAATCGCACACCTTCAAAAAAAGGTAACGAGGTATTCCAGTTAAGTGTCCAACTTTAAAGGGAGTATCTAATGAGAAAGGTATGAGCTATTCGCAGGAGAGGACAGATGGTTGTGTGTTAGGAGGAAGGAGCTAGCAGGTACGATTTTGCATCCGGGAAGGCCTCGCACGGAAAAGCGCAGCTCAGGAAGGTCATCGAGGTTCGCTTCTCAGGCGAGGCTTCGTGGAAGAACACGAAACGAGAATTCCAGGGACGCCCAATTCCATCTAGCGCGCCGTCTCTTTCGCACACAAAACCCCCCCCAGTATTTTCTCCTCCAAGGCTACGTGATACGGCACAGTACTCTCGTGTTTACTGCGGTGATGGTGCGTTTTGCCTTAGATCTGCCGGGTAATGATTTCTGCTCTGTGCGTCCTCCAGGCCTTTGCTGGGAACAGCAATGCGGACAGCGTCGTGCAGATCAAACTGCAGCAGCCAGTCATCGCACGCTTCGTCAGGCTGATTCCGCTGGAATGGAACCCTAACGGCAGGATCGGTCTGAGGCTTGAGGCGTACGGATGTCCCTACAGTAAGTACAAGAGGACGAGGACGTCTGTTATCGATTCGCAGACCGGTCATCGCGGTTACATTCTCTGCAAGCGCCTATTCGGCGTCGTCTAGACCACGGTTGTCCAATTCCTGGTCCTCGAGGGGCCGCTGTCCTGACAGTTTTAGATGTTTCCCTGCTCCAACACACCTCCACAGAGCTTGATAACGACCCCTTCATTAGAATCAGGTGTGCTGGAGCAGGGAAACATCTAAAACTTTCGGGACAGCGGCCCTCGAGGACCAGGATTGGACACCACCTGACCTAGACCCCCCCCCCCCATAATCTCAATAGAACGGTTTGACTTCCGGAAGTTTCCCTCCATGGGGAGCTGTGAGGCCAGGGAAACAATGCTGGAAATCCACTTCAAGTTCATTTCGCACCCACCCGAGATGCACAGGGGTGAATCCTTCATTAGCATCACCCTGGGAATTTATTAAGACTGAGTGTGAAAAAGCTTTTTAATTGGTTTCAAGTGGGGTTTTTTCATCGCCATCGTGGCGGTGGCACTCATTGGCCGCATCTCAGACACGCCGTTGCGCGATGCAACAAGAGGCATGTGCGTCCTCGTCTCACGCGCTTTCACCAGGGTCACATGACCTTCCCCGCCCACCCCCCCTAGCTTGTTTGTTTAGCATCGGTCCGGCACAAACAGGGAAATGATTTATGTTTGTATTACATGTGTATGTGAATAGTTTGTTGCTGATAGCAACCATGAAGGAGACGTATTATGGGGTAGATGTGAAAAGACAGGATGGAGATGGGTCTGGGTGGAGTTTCTTGTTATTGTTTTTTTTTTGCTTTTTTCACTGCCACTGTATCCCGAGTCTCCTTGTGGGATACGCTAGCAAAATCTTTCGTCACTGTATTCTCATTAGGCCCCTGGAAATGGAACAAAAACTGTAATTAATTTGTCTCTTGTCTTTTTTTTATGTCACCTCTATTGAAAATGTTTTTTAATCATTCGAGGACTGACCTTTTAATAATGAACATTTCAAAACGTTGGAATGATTCATTTCAGTGTCACTATGTTTTAACAGCTACAGTAACAAGACTGTTGTTGCCAGGGAACTATTACCCAGGAATTCGCAATATTTTTAATTGCAGTGTAAGGGGAAGCGAGGGAAATACTATCAATAAATATAAATATTCATTTAGCAGACGCTTTTATCCAAAGCGACTTAAAACAAGAGGGGACTTTCTCCCTCAGGCAGATACGGTGAAGTGCCTTGCCCAAGGACACAACATCACATAGCCGCAGCCAGGAATCGAACTCACAACCTTCCGATCATGAGGCCAACGCCTTAACCCACTGAGCCACCTGACTCACCCGCATTCCGTATGCATGCGGCTGTACAAACACTAAAACAACCTGTCAGGTTCTGACACAAGGTGGTGCATCGCTCTCCATGTTATCAAGTCCGCTCGGGTCTTTGAAGTCGGCTCTCCAATCACCGTGATGAAACAGATCATTTGGCGTTCTAGTTACTGAAGTGGTTTGATGTGAAACGGACAAAAGGGCTACGCTGCCTCATTAGAAACAGTCGAGGGGAAATCCGCTTCAGATCCGAGTCGCACTCCACCAGCGAAGTGATGCAAAGCGAAGTAAACCGCATTCAGTACTTGCGACGGGGGGGCGTTATAGGCGTGAATACCCGCATACCACGTTCCAACCGTGCGTTTGCAGTTCTTAGTCTTTAACTTGTATTAGAGTGTTACGTTCCAGCTCCCAAAGGGAGGGGAGCATGACAACCCCACTGCTCGTGGTTCGTGCCAGCAAAGGAGGTATGGAGTCGTGGTGCAAGAAAAAGGACACAGAAGTTAACTACCGTAAAACAAAGATTTTATTACTGGGAGAAGGGGAGGAAGAAAGAACAGACCTATACTAACCCCCAATGATAATAATCTCTATCTGGCACACGATCACGGCGCCCTAACCAAACTTACAGTTGGTGGTCGCCCAGGTCTAGCTGGTGTTTCTAGACAGATAAATATTCCTGC
This sequence comes from Protosalanx chinensis, assembly GCA_030340685.1. Lineage (NCBI taxonomy): Eukaryota > Metazoa > Chordata > Actinopteri > Osmeriformes > Salangidae > Protosalanx > Protosalanx chinensis. Next base: position 716,435 of record CM059339.1, on the reverse strand, counting down.
GGGTGATGTATACCCCGGGGTAGCTCTAACCTACTCCCCAACTCCCTATAAAGATTTCTCTGAATTCCCCACACAGGGTACAAACCAAAACCAACAGCAGCAGCGGAAACTAATGCAAACCTGGGCTTTTTAAAGAGCCCAGCCAGCTGCATCCACTGACGAGTAGGCGGAGTTTCAGGTCCCAATCAGCCAATCGGCTGCCGGGACAGCCACAGCAGCCACACCGCCTGTCAGAACAAAACATAAACACCAACAAAACCAGCACAAAATGTCTCCAAAACGAACCCAGATTATTTTTATTTTTTTTTCAATTTTCAGAGTACAGGTGTAAAAGTTACAGTACAATTATTCATAAGGAAATCAGAGTGCAGACTAACACCCTACCACCCCCCACCTCATATTGTTCCATGACAATACGTCAGGCACATAGAATTACAAATGTCAAGACATTATACAGAGACATTGAAAAACTAAAATACCATACAATAAAAAAATATATACAAAATAAAATAAACAAATAAATGGTGGATAGTGGTGGTTGCAGTACCATCCACGTATGAAGCTCTGAAGTACTAGAACTGCTGCTAAGTTTTCAAACATTGTCACGTTCACTTTCTGCAGACTCCGACGTGGCCAGCTTCGATGGCAGTGGCTGCCTGCTGTACAGGCTGAGACCTGAACACAGCCCTGAACACAGCCCTGAACACAGCCCTGAACACAGCCAGACAGCCAGGGAAACCCTGTCACTGAAGTTCAAAACGCAGAGGAACTCCGGGACGCTGATCCACGCCGAGGGGCCCGACCACAGCCTGACTCTGGAGCTCCACAAGGGGAAACTCCTCCTCCACCTCAGAAAAGGTAACAGCCGCCGCCATCGTATTCCCTCCCTCACCTCTCCCAATGCCGGCGACCTCAGAATGAGGTTTATTCACTATGCAAGATTAACAAACATAGAATTCACTGTGGCAGAAATTTGCAAACATGTGTGGCATACTAATAAAAATGAATACAATGTAAAATACACTACAAATATGATACAAATAACAAATGATACAAATAATACAAATTATACAAATAACATGGAAGTACAAATAACATAGGTACAAAGTGGAATGGGTATATATATAGTACAGGGGAGGGGGGGGGTATATACACAGTAGTGCATTATCCCCTCCCCGGGGGGACTAAGAAAGGATTTTCTTATCTTATTTAGTTACGATGAATCGGATCTACCCTACCACACATGCTCGGTAGCACCTCTTTAAAACGTAACTGACTGCCATGGCAGAAAAAAAAACGATCCACGGTCGAGATTGATTGATCCCTGAAGCCAAAAGGTTTCCCCTTCGTACGGCTCGCGTAAGCGGGGCTGAAACTTCAAGCTTGGTCAAGAAGCCAGGTCGCCGCGCTCGTCCACGTCCGGCACTTCTCTCAGCCTTGCCGTCCGTCTGTAGCAGCTCGCAACGCAGCCTTCCTTCGTCCCGCACCTCCCTCTCTCTCCCTAGCCTCCATCCTTCCCTCTCTCCTCCTAGCCTCCATCCTTCCCTCTCTCTCCCTAGCCTCCATCCTTCCCTCTCTCCTCCTAGCCTCCATCCTTCCCTCTCTCTCCCTAGCCTCCATCCTTCCCTCTCTCTCCCTAGCCTCCATCCTTCCCTCTCTCTCCCTAGCCTCCATCCTTCCCTCTCTCTCCCTAGCCTCCATCCTTCCCTCTCTCTCCCTAGCCTCCATCCTTCCCTCGGTCCTCAGAGTCTCCCTGGACCAGGGTGATGAAGGAGCTTGCTTCTTCCCCCGGCATTACCCAGCTCCATGGGGAACAGCTGTCCTGCTGTGGCGCTTAGCAACGATTCCAACACGGTGCACAAGCTTAAACTTTGCTTTATGATTATGAAATTGGAGGTTTAAGGACCAAATTCCTGCCGGCTGGAAATGTGGAAATTCCGCGGTGACTGGATTTGGAAATGATCATGTGGCCACACAGTTGGATAATATTTAGCAACTCAAGGAGTTTGGAAGGGACGGGTTACAGTTACTTCCAGAGTTTCGTGGCATCTACTACGAATGACAATGCAGCATTTCTGCTGATTTGGACTTCTGCTACAGGCCTAACATTGCATAAGAATTCCACGGGGAGTAGCGCTATCGAATAACAATGGTGTGTTCCGCTCCTAACGCTCCTTTAAGCTGCATCATTTTTTCGTGTACGAAGATGTTTGAGTCTCCAGTTACGTCTGTGTTCTGCTTCTAGAAGAGTCTTTGGGATGTCTGAATCCCTCAGCTGTGCTTTTCTTCACACGTTGACAAGAGCCCACAGTAAACATCCTCGCTGTAAACTAAAGTCCTGTCATTTGTTAGACAAGCTCCGTCTCGGAGGCAGAACATTAAAAACATCTGCAGTTGTGACGGCAGCGAGATTGCATGCTATTCGGCTTAGCCCAATACGCTGACAATAGAGTTGCAGCTTTGCCTCAATCAAAGGCTTCCTGTCCTGATTTGACAACTCTGTTTTGTCTCTCCTTTTTCTCTCTCTCTCCTCCTCTCTCTTATCTCTTGGCTCTTTTCACTGTCTGTTCTTTCCAGGTTCTCTTTCTCTCTCTCTCTCTCTCTCTCTCTCTCTCTCTCTCTCTCTCTCTCTCTCTCTCTCTCTCTCTCTCTCTCTCTCTCTCTCTCTCTCTCTCTCTCTCTCTCTCTCTCTCTCTCTCTCTCTCTCTCTCTTTCTTTCTCTCTTTCTCTCTCTCTATCCATCCCTCATTTTCTCCTTTTCCCCGTCTCTCCTCTCACTGGCCCCCTCTTTTCTGTTCTCTCAGGGGGTGCTGTTCTTCTTTGTCTCCTCCATATTTCACTCCAACACTCGTTTTTTCGGTCTGATGAGGTCATTTGTTGTTAGCGATCGCACGCTTTTTATTTCTCCGCCTCTCTCCCTCCGTCCCTCATCCTCCCTTACTCCTCTCCTTGGGCTTTGTGGTTAGTTGACAGACTAATTTAGGTCAATTGTGCTCCAACCTTGGGGTACCATGTGGTGGGAACAGCGATTGGAATTGTTAGAACAGCTGATAAAAGAATTTCAAACGCAGGCACGGATCTAGTACTTTTCACAGGAGAGGCAGCAGGCTCACAGTGGACGCCAAGCCTGCCATTTAACCCGAGAATCTGGCCCCGCTCGGCCCTTTTCACCGCTGACGCATGTCACAATGTTGACCGGCGCGAAGGTGGGAAAGATGGTCGTCGGAGGACTGACCCCCTAGCCTCCTGGTTTCCTTGTGACCCGCCTCCCTCGTCCATCGAGACGTATATTTGCGGTTTCATAGAAGTAAGTGTCATAGCCCTCGCACTTCATGATCATCGATGGGGGGGGGGAGTCGTGGCTCACCATACCACAGCTTCTGTGTGAACGAGGAAGGGGAGATTGGCAGTGCTGTTAGTAACATGTATTCATTTAGCAGACGCTTTCATCCAAAGCAACTTACAAGAGAGAGCTTTACAAAAGAGCATCGGTCACTGAGCATAGCAACGTGACAGACCCCGAACACAGTAGGATTTTAGATTACGAAACATTCATCGTGAGAACCAATAAGTGCCAAGGGAAGAGCTATAAGAGCTTTTAGCCAATCAAATGTCGATTTGGTTTGAGATTCACTCAAGAGATCGCAGGTTCGATTCCCCCCCACCCCCCCTCGGTTCTGCGTGTCGCTACGGTTCAAGGCACCTGCTACATGAACGCGGAAATCCGCTACGCTGAAGGTCCTAAGATGTAAAAAAAACGTGCTGGATTTTCTTTTCATGAGGCAACGCTCTGCAACTTAGGGGGGGGGGGGCCGCGGCGTTCAGACTAACACACGCTCACCTCTTCCACACAGTGTTCTTACCTGCGTGTTTCCTCGCGTGTTCACGTGCGCCGGCGTACGAACGAACAAAGTAAATCGCCCCGTCAACGTTTATCTCCCGCATCCCAGCCTTTCCCTTATTTCCTCTGCGGTTTACATTCATCAAAATGTCTGTTTATATTGTGGCCCTCGGGCTCATATTTCACCCCCGTTCTTTACTGTCACCGCAATTTGTATTAAATGCAAACGTTTCGGTCATGGTGACTTGCCCATTGTGTTCCAGATGTGCGGGGGGGGGGGGGGGGACTGTTTCTACGGTAGCAGGGGGGAAGATAAGACACTTAAGGACAAAGATAGGCTTTCTTGAAGTACAGTAACGAACAGGTCTAAGCCCCTTAGAAGCTTTTACCGGTGACATCTCCACCTCGCTACCTGTCAAACAGACTATGGTGTATGACTTGTGTCCGACAGGACAGCAGTAATTTTTGCAGTTAAATCTCCTTTGAGTGTATCGATCACCGTGTGATGGAGTTAGCCCCTGGTAATACAGTTATAACAACACAGACAGAGCAATTAGGTTCCATCTTCTGCTCCTCTGTCATCATCAATGATTTAGAGTTTTCCGGCAACGGCTGCCCACATGTATCAGCTCATTACGTTTCATTCAGGGCAGAGGAAGTCAGTGATCTTTTTTTATTTTTTTGTGTATGGCAATAATAGCTTTTGGGAGGCTAAAGCGAGGAGAGGTTATCGCTTCATCTTCGTTTTAAAGGTGCTTCACGCGACAGACTCGTCAACGCGAGGTCAATTACGGTACGTTTACGTTCCCGGCGTCGGGAATCGTTCTCCGCCAAGGGAGGATTTGGTCTGCGCCGAAACTCAAAGACTCGGAGAAAGAGCTGGGCCTTTCATGGTTGTCGTTTCAAAAAGATACTTTTGAAGTAAGTTCAAGTGCTTCGAGGGAGGGAGGGAGGGGAGGGAGGGGGGGGGATTCATTCATGTTTCTGCAGACGCAACTTTCCCCAACTCCCATCTTGATGTTTTTTTTCTTCCTTATGTGCGTCTGCTTACATGAGGCCCCAGATTGGCATTCATTCGCCATATGGTCACTCGTTAGAGAGAGTTTCTAAGCGACTGAACTCGACGCCGTTATTCCTCTCACCCTCCCTCCCTCCCTCATGTCTGTGTTGTGTTGTTTCCATGTACAGCAACCCCACATCAGGTGTGTGAAGTCAAGCTCAAGCCCACAGGTGTGTGGTGGGTGGAGGTAATCGTCAAGACAGGAATAGAGTTTGGGTCGCTTTCATCGCTAACGAGAGACGCTGAAACGGCGGGCCGAGAAGCAACGGAAGAGTTCAAAGTGCAAACGGCGAGCTCGTGCGACATAACCGTTGAGTCCTCCCTCGCATCCGCCCAGAGATGACATCCAGCCGTACTCTTAGCTTTGAGCTTTTAATCAATAATAATCAAGTGATCGTTGTTGGTTAGACTTCACACAGCGGATACCTCATCGCATGCCATCCGACATCGTGCGCATCATCCGCAATTGATGAGCCGCAGCAAAGTGACACACACTCTTCCTTTCTGGAAGCCCGTGTTGGCCGCGCCCGCCGCAGTATTCCCCCCCCCCCCCCTTCATCGTGGCCCTCTAAAGAACATCTAATGCATATTTAATTGCATAGTGCATTTGCCTTCCTCCCCAGCGCTGGGCTTTGCAGTCAAATTCTTCCGCCACGTTTTGCGAGGGTCCAAAGATGTACGGACTCATTTAGACCTGCAGGAGTTCATGTATCATTCATTATGTCCCGCTGTGTTTTTTGTCTTAAATTTCTTAATTACGCATCATCACTTACTGGGCTCGCAGTCTTCCACCAGGATGGCGTACAGTGTCTGTCATAAAAGGGGGGGGGGGGATAAAAAAAATATATATGTTCTTTCCACACGCCTTACAGTCAGAAGTTCAGTTAGACGAGTTTAAAACAAGTAAATCCCTCCAGTAGCTCCTTGCAAAGCTGCTTCTGAAAAGATTCTGCTTTTACTGTTTAGGGTGACATTTTAAAATCTGTCCAGGGACTACAGATGAAAATTAGCTTTGTGGCTAATTCTGCCGTATTTACATGCAAATGTGGATTAATATGCACTGTCCCCTGAAATAAATAAAATGAAATTGTATTATATATGTAACAGCTCCCACATTTTAAATAACATCTTATTATTCTGTGACCGGGCAAACCTACATCACAGCTATGGGATGGACACGAAGTGAAAAGTCTGTACTTTCTTGGTTCAAACCTGCCAAGTTCTTAATGAAAACCTCTCCTGGGTTGTTTTTCTTTCTCCTGATGACTCACCCCGGTCAAATGGTCAAATTTCTCATAATTTTTCCAGGTAAAAGTGCGTTTTCGGAAACCCACAGAGCCGCATCCCTGGGCAGTTTGCTAGATGACCAGCACTGGCATCACGTATCGTTGGAGAGGGTTGGCGGGAACGTCAACTTCACCGTGGACAAAAGCACTCAGCAGCTCCAGCTTCCTGTGGACCTGAGTCACTGGCAGATACACGAGGTCTGTGTGACCTGATATTTCTCTCGCACGCGCGCACACACACACACACACACACACAGGTGCATGCATTCCGATTTCCCCCCTCGTAGCACCATTTAAGCTTCTCCCGAGCACACACACACACACACACAGACCAGTTGAAAGCGTTTTATTTTCGTCTGGCTCGGTAAAAAGCAGTTGAAACTCACAGACGTTAATGTGACATTGGTGTGTGTGTGTGTTCCTCCACCAGATCAATCTGGGTACCACCCAGTGCCACGGCCCGCAGAGACAAGCGCCAAAGAAGAACTTCCACGGGTGTCTGGAGAACCTGCAGTACAACAACCTGAACCTGATAGAGCAGGCCAAACGACAGCAGCAGGTTTCCACCATGGTACAGTAGGATATCACCGCTGCCGTCACCTCAGGGCAGACGATGTGGGTGTGGAGGGGGGGAGGTGGGGGAGGTGGGGGGTGGGGATGTAATTACGGCTCAGCACGATCTCAAGCTGTGCTCGGCTTCTTGGCACGATGTCGTTTCCTGCTTTCTCCCAAGCAACACCTTGAGCTGTTTGGAAAAGGGTTTTCAAGAAACAATTTTTTTTATCGAACGTGCGAACGCGGCGTTCCAGCGGCGTTCCAGCGGCCCTGATGCGCGCGGCTGAATCGCGCTTAAGATCCTCGCTCGCTCCGGTTAGGTTTTCTTCACCAGTACATTAGAGCCGTTCCTCTTATGTCATTCAATAATTTTAGATTTTACCTGGGATGCAAAGAATGGTGAGCATGTATGTGTGTGTGTGTGTGTTTTATGCTTGTGTGTGACTACGGGGCAAATCTGACTTCCATCTTTTTTGCGGGTCCTGTCATCTCCCCTCCTCCTGATGCTGGTTGCTGTCATCGAACCAGCCGTGATACAGAGAGTATCTTCTGTAAGATGGTGGCGAATGATCGCTCATTAATGAGTTCACCAAAATCATGATGATCAATCATTTAAAGGAGCTGAGATTAAACCTTCATCGATGGAGATCTTTGTACATATATAACACTTCGGTCTCACATGCTCCCCTGTCTCAATAATTATCCTCAGTCAAGGGGCAAAATGAAGAGAGTCAAGTCAACTGGGAGGACCTTTTAGGCTAACTGGAATACCAGTACATATTTACGTTTTGTACGGCTTATAAAACGTCACAGTTTAACAGCAGTTTCAGAGGATGGGAGAACATGTTTCGTCACTGTTATTTC